>BMAU01001879.1:0-157473 GCA_019973935.1 Trichonephila clavipes | reverse complement strand
TCGGCGTCTTTGACTTTCGGCGTGAGAACCAGGATAGCAATCGTTTACAGCTAGCTGTTAAGTTGCCTTGGGCAATCTTGTATGAAAACCGTAGTTCTACTCTGTCGTTTTCCCGATAGATTCAGTCACAGTAAAATTAAAACAAAATGTAGGGTAAAAAAAACATGAAATAAATGGCGTGTTAAAAGTTGAAAAATAGTTATATTTTCTTCAAACAAAATTTATTTTTCTGTCATTTTTTAAAAATTAAAAAAAAATATTTTGGTATTGCGATTTGAACCAGAAAAAAGCATCCTGTATTCATTTTTGAATATGAGAGTAAGAAAACGCGCTCACTTTCCTGTTTTTAAAAAAAGTTATGAGGTAAAAAGAGTAAAGGCCCTATCTTTTTTTAAAAAAACAATAAGACAATAAATGGTGCAGATTAATGAAATAAAACAGATCTTTCTCTATTCAATTATATTTTTAATTTATAATAACATAAAAAATGATTTCAATACTTTTAATTTATTTAAATTTAAATCATATAAATAATATTTTTATGTTAACTGAATATTTTTCGGAAAAAATCTAAATTTTCATTCCTAGTGCTCTCCTTTTCGAACTCCTTGTATTAAATAAAAATATCTTTTCTACATCGGCATTTATGATGGACATAACACACATTCAGTCAATAATTTTTAATTTTAATGGGGGATATACTTCTTCAAATGCGCATGACAGTACTTCTAACCATTTTCTACTCAAGTTAAATTTCTTATCTTTCTGTTTCTTTTATTACAAGGAAAAATGCCACACATCGATAACTACATTTTCACACAATTCAGTCATTACAAATTCTATTGTGAGAAAAGTTCTCCCTAATTAATTTTGTCTTTCAAAACAGTACACTTAAAACAATTTTGTTCAGTGAAGTTAACCGACAGTTCCACAATGTATTCATACCAAATTTTAAAAACAAATTTAACACTTGGAAATGTATCCTGTATTAAATTTTTCAGTATACACAAATATTTCCTGCTGTAGGGAAGATATAGTATGAGAGATGTGGTGTGCGGTTGTGAAAGAATGTTTTGGTACGTGTAGACTATTTTTCAAAATTTAAATATATCACTCAAGCTGATCATATAACTGCAAATGAGCCTTATTTTAATGTGTGCTGGTATCAAAGTAAAACACTTTACAATATTAAACAGCCTATGGGTTTATACTCAATATCAAACTATTCGCAAAATGGCTTACAACTTCTATTCAAATTGTAAAGAAACTGAAATATAAATATATCTTACTGCAGTCAAAAATATTCATAATATGTAAGTATCCTATTTCTCCACTTATTTTTGTACATTTTAAAAACTGTAGCTGAATGCAATTTTTTATATTTATAAACGAGGCATAACAGCTCACACAGTCGTAAAAATGTCTTTATCATTTTTAAATATACTACTATAAAACGTATATGGATTGTAAGATCAGTTGTAAAATCCTAAAAGCTTTTAGAGGAGCTAAAAACATGTAATTTTGGATTGATCAAATTTTTAATATAATACACAAATATACATGTTATTAAGCAAATACATTTGAAAAATCAAACTTCCTTCTGAAATAAACGTAATTGAAAGAAAAATGTTTAATTGCAAATGAGTGGAAATACATGTTTATCTAAGGGTATCCCCAAAGTGAGGTAATCCTCAAACTTAAGACTTAAACTCAGTGGCATAACAATCCATGAGGGCCAGGAACTACTGTGCCCATCATAATACAAGTGACCATTGGACGCTGAGGTGCATGAACAGATGTCCCGATTTGGTGGTCTGTCTGAAGAGAGACCTTCAGTGTTTAAAACCCGAAGCAAGCTTGGTACTCATTTATCGACCCAATGTAGCGGGGATGAAAGGCAGAGTCGACCTTGCGCAGCCCGTTAACAGAACCCCAGACCTGTGGCGTGGAAGCACTATACACTACCACTCGATCCTATTCGGTGAAAAATAAAATTTAATGTTAGATTCTTATATAAATCCCTAATGAATGAGGGAGTCCAAACTTTTTTTTTCATGTAAACTGTTTAGACGGAAATGGTTAATTATGAACATTTCACAAGTTGCATAAATTAAAATTAACCGTTATAGTTTACATAATTTTTAAGGGTGCAAAAGGTGTATTTCGGCTGCACGAATTAATTTTAAAAGGAATACGGTTACGAAAAAGTAGTACAAATCTATCTAAAGTAGGGTTGGTTACCTTACATATTGTCAAACACAACAATGCATTGGAAGCCAATTCCACAATTCGTTGTTATAAAAATGTATGGAAAATTACAAGATTTATTTTTGCATTTGTAATTTATATATATATAATTTTTCCTGGGAACTTTAAAAGCTAGAGCGGCATCCATCAAAACCGCGGTTCTCTCTCTGTTTTTCCAGATCGCCCCTGACTAAGCCGGCTCTGCCATAGTAAGTGAAAATGCCGGATTTTGTTTGTCAAGGTCATTTTATAGCAGACTGCATTTTTCATGTATTTTAGATGGTCGTTTTATGTTTTCTACATCAATATCTTAATGTCTGAATTTAAAATTACATAAAATTCTTGACATTCGCATCAATGACCATGATAATTTTTATTAGTATATGAATGTGTCATCAAACGATTACATGACTAATATTAACATATTATTTTAACCATTTAATTAATATTAAATATAACGTAACGCACACAAATTTTCTGAACTTTAAAATAAATATTTCGAAAACTACTTCAGATATACTCAAAATTTTTTATTCCTACGCTTTAGCTTCTCAGTTTTGCTTCTATGTAAGAATTTATATTGTAATTGTATATTCATCAATTTTTTTAGTATATTTTTTGCTCTTAGCATGCAGTTTTCAACTGAATTGTATGAAATCTTTGAAATATATTAAAAGATACCAAAGAAGCTATATAATAAAGTTTGAAATTTTTATTATACTCAAACAATTGCTAAAACTTATGGTAAATAATTTTTAACTGTGCGATGCATTTTTTTTTTTCGAAATTTCAAATGGAATTTCTAACATAAAATTTCTAGCTTTATATGGTCGAGATTTCAAAAAAAAAAAATTCAGATTTTAATTACTTATTCAGTTAGCCTTTAAAAAAGATAAATGTTGAGGTATTTTATATAAATAGATATTTTTGAACAATAATTCGAATGTTTTTGAATAGCTCGAATTTAAAATTGATTTTTATGTTTATTTATATATATAAATGTCTACTGTAAATGTTTCCGTATATTTTTGATTACCATTTATTCAAACATTCAAGTTATAAAAAAATGTGTGAAAGTCTTCATTCATGTTGTCTTTGATGTAAACTGAAGTTCAAGCACTTAAAATTCAAATATAATTCGGTGTATTTTAACAATATTTAACTCTAGGCACTGTACTTAAACTTCCCTGAACACTTGGGCTTTGAAATCTAAGGGGGAAAAAACTAATAAATCTTAATTAGTTTTTTTTCGTTATTATTTTTATCAAAGTGTAAGAAAATGTTTCAAATGATTTGATGAAGTTTAAATTTATTCATTTTTAGTGGTTGGAAAGATTTCAAATTTTAAAGTGTTTGGTGTTTTATTAATTTTTTTAGCATCTTATAATGAAATATAATCATGTTTCAAAATCTGAAAGCATTGATTAAGATAAGAAAAATGAAGCGAAAGAATATACTTTAAAAAAGATAATTTGTCTAACTATATAAAATAGCAGATTGCACTGAGACGCCCCAACTTGTTACAGTTTCAAATTAATATGAAACCAAAAGGGAATTGTAACATATTTTACTTATGCGTTGGGACTTTTCAAAACTTTTAAAATACGAAGTAACAAGTAAACACTTCCTGGGGTCTAAAGAAATTTCCCCCCGATTTTTTACGATTGCCCCAGGGTCAAAACACGGGGTTTCCTGCGAGCCATAAAACTTCCCCTCAGTGTCCTGCTGTGTTGCTTCCACCGTCCCCAATTATCTTTCAAGATGTTAAACCTTTAAAAGGGGGAAAGGGTTTCAGAAATGTGCGGCTAATCTGCTTTTGAAAACGTTACTTGAAGGCAGAAAAATCCGTGCAGTGCATTTTTGAAGCATCTTTACACTGACGGAATTTTCCGTGCTATCCGGTTAGAGGGTTAAAGCTAAGTATGTATTATTATGAAATTAAATATTTAAAAGGTTCTACTAACATTGAAGCAGATATGTTATCCAGGCATCCGGTTGCTCATCACCTTCAACATTCAAGTCATTTGCTTGACATTAATGAAATTAAAACTCATCAAAAGAATGATAATCTTTGTGGACCTAAATACCATGAGATCAAAGATGTAATAGTAATTAAAAAGAAAAATTTGCATAAAATAGTTATTCCATTTTCATTAAGATTGAAACTGTTGAATTAAGCTCATGAGTAGTTTGGTCATCCTGGTGTTCAAAAAATGCTGAATTTAATTTCACTTCAATACTATTGGCCTAACATTACAAATGATATTAGTGAATTCGTTAAACATTGCATGGTATGTCAGCTTAACAAAAAAAGGAAACAAAAGAAATTTGGGTTACTGCAACAAATTCCACCTACCAGTAAACCTTTTGAGTTTATATCTGTGGATACTCTCTGTTGGAGGTTTCAACTATTATAATTCTACAAAAAAATTTTGCACATTGTGATTGACCATGCAACAAGATATCTGTGGGCTTTTCCTTCAAAAAATGAAAATTCTGAAACCTATGCAAATATCTTAAAACAAGTCTTTTTAAATCCAAATTCCTGAAAAATTATTAACTGATAGAAATGGTACCTTTACTTCTTCCAGATTTAAAAAATTCCTTAGAAATTATAATATTAAACATTTGTTAACTACAGCTCTTCACCCTCAAACAAATGGTAAAAATGAACGTATCAGTCAATCTCTTGTTACTAGACTTAAATGCAAGGTAAATGCTTCATCTACTAAAATTCCTTGGACAAAACTACTAGACCAAGCGTGTAATGAATATAACTCAACTCCAAACTCAATAACTAAATACCCCCAGCATACTTGCTATTTGGTCTCTTTTGCCATATCAATCACCTATAGACCAGAATAATTACTATGAACCTGTTGATGAAGCACGTGAATTGGCCTTGCAGAGAACAATAGATTATCATATTAAAAATAAGATTAGATATGATGCTCGCTGTATTGAAAAAAAATTCAACCCAGGTGATCTTGTTGTGTATGAAGAGTTCCAGTATCCTAATAAGAGGGAATTGAGCTCCCCTTTTTCTGGCCCTTATGAAATAATAAAGCAATGTTCGGAAGTCACTTATGAAATTAATAAACCAAATTCTTTAGCGAAGAAAGATTCCCAAATTGTCCATATTTCTAAATTAAGATGTTTCTATTCCCCTGATAGTATAAAGTTAAGTCATGAATGAAAACTCAATTTCTGCTATTCTATTCTTATGTCTTAAACAAGTTACAATTGTAAAAATATACCTTGTTTACAGTTGAGACAAATTGTGTTCCGTACCTATATTGTTGCAAATATCCACTTTTCAGGATATTCAATGAAGAATTTTCATATCTGTTTAACACCTTCACTAGTATATCATTGTATTATTTTGAAATATGTTATCATGCTTTGTAAATATCAACAATATATTGCTGTAATAATTAGTGATTGTAATATTGTTGTTTTCGGTTGTAACCATTTAATCGGAAATAGTTTGAGTATTTGTGTAACATAGTATTAGGTACTCCACGCCATAACGATTATCAAAGTAATTCATAAGAGTTTTAAAAAACAATGTACCGAAGTTTTCAGTCATCGTTGTGTCGTCAGTGATCCTGTCCCTGTTGTTGTACAAGCCATGCGGAGGGGGGAAATTGTGATGAATCCCCAGACCCACAAGTGTCAGTTGGGATAAACTCCCTACCAAGACAACTCAACCCACCTGCCGCATGGGAACTTTGACTTCTACTTTCGCCGGACTTAAAGAAGACACGTGTTCTAAGGACTCACTCGCTGCTGATCAACGCTGAAAGAGCTCTCGTTTTTGTCATGGCTTGGGAGTACAGACTTCTTTACTGAATATTGAAATAAAATATAATAGGACAAACGGCTGCCCGTTGCATTTCTCCTGCCAATCCAAGAATTTCTCCAAAACATGATATATATATATATGAAAATAATTCCAATAATCTGTAATAGCTCTTGAATTATTAACGTCCAGCCCTTCAGGACAATTATGTAATGATTTTAATTGGTTACCCGCCTACCGGGGACTTAAGAAACTATCTCCATCCATCTCCTAAAATCACGTGACGTCCCTTTGCCCATAAATACCGAGATCTGGAGGTCGCGTGCTCTCTTCTCTTCTGCTTTCCCCTCTCTGCAATCATGTAACCAGCCAGCCGCCGCGCGTTCTGTGTTTGTCTTTGTCTGTGTTTGTGCAATGATGTTTGCTTCTTGTTATGTGTAATGCCGTCCCTACTTGATCTTTATGTGTTTCCAGATGTGAATAAACTGGATTATTGATTTACACGTGTTCCTCTTCGATAATACAGTACTCGACCACTTGCCACGTAACACAGGTAAATCACACCACCAGCCACGCCCTACCCTACCTTTGGTTCGCCATTGTTTAAATCAACCACTCGACACGACCTAATAGCGGAACATTTTCCAGAGAATCTCGGCTTTTATATGAAACACAGTCCGGAAGTTCCAAAACTCACATGACTTTCGTGGACGGATCTTGTGATTGGTCAAAATTTGGTCCAAATATCTAAAATATACATTTACACCAATATCTTTCTTAAACATTTTCAAATGAATCATTCAAAAACCAATAATGAAAAATATACAGTCAATTTAAATGTTCAGACTATTTTAAAAATCATAAATAAACTCAATCACATAATTAAAAAGACAGTGCACGAATGTAAGACTTACTGTATCTTTTTAACATTTTGCAGTTGTATAATAAACAAGATCACCAATCAAAAACCATCGACCACATGATTTAACTAGATTTTAAAAACACACATTTTTTTGATGATATAAAACTTATTCTTCTTTCAGTTTTTTTTTTTTGCTGGCATTACCCTTTTTTCACACATTTTCAATTTAACTAAAACACATCTTGTGCACATTGTAAATTTTGAAGGCTACACAAGACTATGAAGAGGAATTTATCACACATACACACATTTTTATGGCTTCGTTTCACACACAAAAATTTCACTTTCATAGACGAATGCAACATTTGAATTTTTATATAATTTTGACTTTTTAATTTTAACTTCACATTCCCTCACACTTAGCAAACATTTTTCTCATACTGGAAGGATTCTTCATGGTAATGAAAATTCCTGCCGACTTCCTATCTTGTTCTAGAATGTGTGTGGTAAGACTTTCTTCACTGATGATCATATCTATATTATTTATGTTTCTATGGTTGTATTGATGAGGCATCCTTTTGTTGATGATGCTCCAATTTTATTGTACATTTGAACACACACGCAAACACAATTAGAGACGACACTTTAGGAAACATAAAGCATAAAAAGATACACGCGTGTTTACATGACGAGGACAAGAAGTAGGGGATTTTCCAGAGAATCTCGGCATTTATATGAAACACAGATGGGAGGTTCAAAAACTCACATGACTTCTGTGGATGGATCTTGTGATTGGTGGACAAATATCGTACGAGGTTATTAGATAAGGAATAGTTGAAAAAATTCTGAGTACATAATTTTTGACGTGTTAAAGATACGATCAAATCCCATTAGGTGGGTAAGCTGAAAGTTAATTATTTCCGGTCCTGGTGGGTAAAGACCATTCCAAATTAAAAAGTTTTTAAAATGAAAGTAACGTGAATTATTGCATCTATCTATATATTTATATCTATATCTTTTCCTCTCTCTCTCTCTCTCTCTCTATATATATATATATAGCAGATACACTCGCTAATTCTTTCCCTCTCCTCTCGTTTGTTCACTATTTGGCTGCATTGCCAGCGCCCTCAATGGAAAATCCCATATATATATATATATATATATATATATATATATATATATATATATATATATATATAT
Organism: Trichonephila clavipes; assembly: GCA_019973935.1. Lineage (NCBI taxonomy): Eukaryota > Metazoa > Arthropoda > Arachnida > Araneae > Nephilidae > Trichonephila > Trichonephila clavipes. The sequence goes on along the minus strand of BMAU01001879.1, from coordinate 149,362 downwards.
ATATATATATATATATATATATATATATATATAGGGTGTTCTCGAAATTAAAGTACAAACTTTAAGGGTAAACACAGGAGATTGTAACAATCATTTATTGTATAGGAATGTTTGGGCGCAAGTGACGCGGTGAGGCTTAAACAGGGGAAATATATATATATATCAGTATACATATATCAGTAAATAAATTAAAAAGAAGACTAATAAATCCTAAAACATCTTAAGATCAAACTGAAAGAAGCAAGAACATGGAACCATTACAAACCAAAAAAGAGAAATTTAGCTAGAGTGGAAAAAACTATGATGATTTCTCGAGCTGTCACTGGTTTAGGACTGTGAAACAGGGTTAAACAGTGTTTTGCGAGATCTCAACCTTCCCCTACAGCGGAAATTTTCGACATAATAGCACATGAGATAAACCAAGGCAAAGGCCCAAAACCCACGTGGGTGAATATAACAGCAATAGAATAGAATTAGAATATAGAATTACTATAGGAATCCGGGAGAAGTAGACAAATATAAATATATTTTAACAAAAAATATTTGCAAAAGAAGTTACAAATGATTATGACCATAATTAATAATAATGAAAATAAGCGAAGAAACTAAAATCTTACCCGAAAAAATACAGATTCCACGAGTGTACTAACTCAATACACAAAAAAACAGCATAACTAAGAATAATGGTGCCATCTACATATATTTTTAGTAACAAAACTTACTATAAGAATATATTAAGAAAATTACATACTATAAACTAAATAGAAATGAATATAGTAAATAATGATAATTAATAGCTATAATTTTGAACACATATATTTATATATAAAATTAGTTGGATAGTTATAGTCTAGGCAACTTTGAAAGAATTTTTTATAATTATTAATTTTTAAAACTTCTTCAGTTATTAAATCATTATTTCTTTTTATATAATTTAGAATAATATTTCTAAAAATTGAAATGCGAAGGGTACTATTCCAATATGGCATTTTATAACATTAAAATCAAAAGAGTCTCTTTTATCAAAAATATTACTTTTTAGCATATTATTTTCAACTTTTAATTGCTGATCTAGGGAGTTTGCTGACTCTATATTGCAATTTGTTTTTATTAATATCAAGTAGTGTGGATAATAATTAAAAATAAGAGTAATGTCAACTTTATTACTGAAAATAATTAAATCATCGATGTATCTAAAAAAGTAACAAGAGTCTGTATCAATTTTTCATATTCATAATAGTGTAAATAAATATTATCCAGATTATTACTTGCTGGCCCCCTTGTGGCAGACCCTTAATTTGTTGACAATAATAGTTATTATGAAATATGTAATTTTCTTTCAAAACAAATTGTATAATAGTATTATATTTATCATAATTTATCAATTTATTTAATGAATATTTAATATAAAAATTTTATGTACTTTTATCATATCCTCTATATCAATAGAGTTGAATAAGTCTTCGAAGTCAAAGCTATGCAAAGATTTAATACTCTTACCTTGCCTGTTCTCAACGATATCTTTACTATTCTTTACAATAATGGATATATATAATATATATATTTATATATATATATATATATATATATATATATATATATATATATATATATATATACATATATATATATATATGTAGAGTTACAGCACGATGTACTAGTGGATTTAAATGATAACACTGTTTTTTGCCATAAAAACTACCGTTTAATGGTGGTCATTTTTCACTTGACTACACTATACATGCACATGGAGATAAATTGAATCCCGATCAGACAAACACTTCTGGTATTCAACGAAGGTAACACAGTTCTTAAATTTCTTACACAACAGTGCAGGTGGTAAAACAGTTCTTAATGCAGTTCACAATGGAGTTCAGGTGCTAAGTAGCCTACGCATCCCTCCCCTTATATTCTCGCAGCTGGTCTCTTCACGGCCAGTTCCCTCTTGCTAATTCTATTTCAGCAGTGGTGAATCGCGTCGAGCTCTCACTCGCTAATTCTTTCCCTCTCCTCTCGTTTGTTCACTGTTGGCTGCGTTGCCAGCGCCCTCAATGGAAAATCCCATATACATATATATATAGGGTGTTCTCGAAATTATAGTACAAACTTTAAGGGTAAACACAGGAGATTGTAACAATCATTTATTGTATAGGAATGTTTGGGCGCAAATGACGCGGTGAGGCGTAAACAGGGGAAATAAAAGAAAACAGAAATGGAGTTATCGGTTGGTTGCATTGCCGGTAGGGGGCAGTAGATGCCTAGCCACAGTTCAACATGATGCATATCAGTAGGGACTGATGTCTACAATGGGAGACTTTACGTATGCTGAAATATGGACTTCATATCTCATGTAGTATTAACAGATGAGGCGACGTATAGACGTGAGAGTGTCTTTAATGCGTACAATTTCCATGTGTGAGTAACCGAGAATCCGCAAGCAACGTGACCATGTGTGTATCAACAAAGATTCTGTGTGAATGTGTGAGCTGGTATTGTCAACGACTTTTTAATAGGCCCCTGTTTTTTACTGAAGCAACTTAATTGCGAATGTTATCTTATTTTTCTGTAACAGGTGTTGCCGTAACTGCTGCCGATCACCATTCGTAACCTCATGTGGTTTCAGCTAATGGGGCGCCAGCCCTCCTCATTACTGATGTACGAACGAACCTGAATACCACGCTTGGGGCGCGATGGATTGGACGTGGTAAACCAGTTCCACGGCTTCCCACCCCAATCTTCCGATTTATCGAGTTTTGATTACGTTTTGAGGAGACATCTGAAGAATCTCGTTTATGAGACTCCATTGACTCAGATGAGGATCTCGTTACTCAAATATCCGAAGCTGCAGCACGTGTGCGTGAAATACCTGGCAACTTTGAATGTGAACTCCAGTCACCCCACCGACGCTGTCAAACCTGTATCTCTACAGGTGGACGCAAGTATGAACAGTTATTGTAAACATTACACTTGTCAATGAGGCTTTAAATAAAAACATTATCTTTCCTTTCGTCTTTTATTTTTGTGTTTGTGCCTCACCGCGTCATTTGCGCCCATACATTCCTATACAATAAAGAATTGTTACTATGTCCTGTACCTAATCTAAGTTTACCTACTACTAAGTGTGTACTATGAATTGGGGACCACCCTACACTCAGGAACATTGAAAATAGCGACCCAAGAAGAAAGCATCGGATTGAAATGAAATTTAATACACATAATGACATACATGAGAGATTCACTTGATCTCAAAAACAAGACAATTAAACGAATACAGGGTGTGCAACGTCACAAATACTGGGAAACTTCAATAGCGCGTTTTACCACCTCCAGCTGCAATACATGCCGCCACACGGTACGGCATTGAGTTCATTAGACACCTTATGTTGTCCTTAGGCAGATGGGCCCACAAATCTTGAACAGCCAACTCTAAATCATGTACAGAGTGACACGATGGCATCTGCCGTTTTAGCTGATCTCACACGTGGTCTACAGGGGACAAATCTGGGGAGCGGGCCGGCCATAGAAGAGTCTGAAAATGACGTAAGAAGTCTTGAGCTACTCTTGCTGTATGCGGACGAGCATTATCTTGCCTGAAAATTGCCCCTGGGAGACAATTTAGGAAAGGTCCTAAATGGGGTCGAAGAATATCATCAACTTAAAGTTGGCCCGTTAAGATTCCACGCATCACAAATAAAGTGGACCGGCTATCATACGCTATGCCCCCAGACCATTACACCAGCTGCGCGGGCAGTGTGACGTAGAATAGTGGGGGGTTGTACCGCTCACCAGGGTGCCTCCACACCCGTACACGGTTATCATCTGTCCCCAAAACAAACCGGGATTCATCACTAAATACAACCTTTTGCCAATCTGTGACATTCCACATTGATCTGGCTTGGCACCACTGTAGACGCAGTTGCCGATGTTCCGGTGTTAAAGGGAGTGCACGGAAAAGGCGCTTGTATTTAAGATTTTTTTCTGCAAGGTGTCTGGAAATTGTTTGTGGAACAATTGCTACGCCTACGTCTGATCGTATCGTTGAACGAGTCACTGTGGGGTCCACAAGTGCTTGCCGCACGATCCTTCGATCCTCTTTCCTCGTGATCTTCCTGGTCTCTCCAGACCCGGTTTTCCGCGCTTGGATACTGTAAGGAACCGCTGCCTGCACCTGGCAACAGGTCGAACGAGAGACGATAAAAGAAAAGGATCTGGCAACGACAGAGAGGAGAAGAGGTCGGAACGGGGGAGAAGAGAGGGGTGGCGAAGAAAAACCGGGTGGTGAAAAGTAGACACGGCTGGACGATGTATCTTAATCTTGTAACATCTCAATATATTCTTTATTTTAAGAAATGTCCCATGGAAGGTGTGGAATAAACAGTGGGACAAAACCCTGTCTGCAATTATTTTCTTGTCACAATTCGAACACGGTCGGAAAAGAACCCACGAGTTTACACTGGTGTCAGAAGTGCGATGCAATGGAGCAAAAGTTAAAGGAACAAAATATTTCAAATTGATCGGTGTTCGTACTACAAAGTTGTGAACAAGGTCTAGTGAACATTCAGTTTGAAAGAAAATTTTTAAGAAGGAATCGGAATCCTGCGGTGTATTTTCAAGTTGATGACCACGTGGATCCCGGGAATTCTCTTGCTGCAGTTTCAAGTGAAAAATCATGATCTTCATACAGAAATTTGCTATCACCTGCCGAGTTGGGCTATGGAATAAACAGATGCCGTAATTTTCTTCAGTTTCTGATTAATGGAGTCGTGATCTGAAAAGTGTTCAAGTACAGAAACAGCATTCATGTCGAGGTAAGTGGCTATTGTTCCCCTAAGTTAAAATATTGTGTGAATATTTAAAAGAGTAATGGGATGCAGTTATATTTAATTTGCTTTTTTAAAAATAAAATAGAAAAAGCAGATATATCTGAAAAAAGAAAATTTCATTGGTTTATTGCAATATTCTATGTTGTTGGATTATTGTGTAGATGAAATAAGAAAATTGTGTACTTATTTTACCTGGAAATGATAGGGTATCATTTTAAATGTTGTAAAATATGGTATTTAGAGTTCTAGTGTTAAACTATAATTTCTTTTTTATCATCATTCTTTACTGTTTTGAAGTTGTCTCAAAAATTAAAATCTGGGTATAGAAAGTGTTTTGCATAACAATTCAGTTTGCAGAATTTAAAAAAAAAAGAATTAGATTAATTTATCTTGAAATAATGGTTGCGAAAAATGTATGTTTGAGTGGGTGAAAAATATCCATTAAAAAAATGTGTATATGTATTTCAAGTAGACGGACTTCCTGTTAAAATGTTGGAAATAAGAGATTTTGTAGGTTATTTATGACTCAGAATATGGCATGTTTTTTTTTAATATTATATGATAGTTTTTCATTTTAAGCAAAAGTGTTGCAATTTGTCAGTTAGTTGATAGTTTAATGCAATCTGAGGTTATTTCCTTTGCTCGTAATTTAGGATGTATATGTATATTGGTTTTTTGTTTCCTGCATAAGATTCTTCTTTTAATTAAAAAAAAAAAGAAACTAAGAGTAGATTTATGATTTGAGAAATAATTCTATGGTAATGTTGCTAAAGTATGTTGTTAATTGTGTTTTTTTTTTATTTTGAAAAAGGTTCTTCGTTCTGATTAGTAACAAATAACTGTGTCTCATATAAGTTTCATTGTAAACATATTTCGTATTGTGTTTTTGGAATTTGAGTACTCTTAGAAAAAAAAACGAGTTGAATTTTTCTTGCTTGTTAAATATATAGTACTAGGTCATTTAAGTGTTTGTAGTTAAATTTGTCAGAAGGTAATTTGGCATTAGGTTTAGCTTGATTAAAAATGGCATTTCTCATTAGAAGTAAGAAAATTGACTTAATTCAATTAGCGCGGGACTTAGATGAGTCACCTGATCCGTCTATGTCTAAAATTGTTTTAAGGGATTTAATAATCTCTAGTAAATATTACAAGGAGGAAGAGGCAAAAGAGTTATTGGAAGTTATTACAGCCGAAAGATTAGAGACAGAACAGCAGCAAAAACTAAAACGACAAGAACAATTATCAATTGAAAAATTACGCTTGGAAATAGAATTATCTAGGAACGCTAATCAGAGTGCTACTCAAAATAAGGGTCAAACCTCACGTGTAAAATCTTTAGATGAAATAGTTAAAATGGTTAGGCTGTTAACTGTAAAGGTACCCAATAAATCAGACGGGTGGGACTATTTTTTTCTAGTCTTGAAAAAGGCTTTCGCTAGTGAAATGGTTAGCGACGAGTTAAAACCGAAGGTTTTGTTATGCATGTTAGGAGACAAAGTGTCAAACTTATTAGTTAACCTAGGCGAAGAAGAATTAAAAGATTACGAATCTTTAAAACAGGTTGTACTCAAGGAGTATGAACCATCACCTTCCCCCCCAAAAAATATGTTTAGAAAATTTTAGAAAGGCCAAACGTAACTTTCTCTCAGTTCGCGTCCCGTTTAAAAACGATGTGGTTATACTACTGTAAGTTAAGAGAAGCGAATGATTCTGAGTCAGTTAATCAACTGATCGTAGCAGATAAAATGTTTGAAATGTTGGATTCTGAGACGGCGACCCATATTGGTGTGCTCCAAGGGGAAGAATGGTACAAACCCAGGGACTTGGGCAAACAATGTGATACATTTTATGCTTCCAAAGGGAAATCCTACGATGAACCTGAGAGAGCTAAATGGAATGATAGTGAAAAGAGAAGTTTTAATGGTAGTGGCGGTAAACAGCCATTTGGGGAGAAAAAGTCAGATAATTTTTCTTCTAGGAAAAACTTTGATAAGGGTCAAGTAACTGAAATTAAAAAATTCGTTTGTTTCACCTGCGGATCAGATAAACATTTTAAGCGGGATTGTCCGAAAAACAAAGAGGTAGATAATAAAAGACTTAATGTGAATAAGGTGTCAACAGAAGGGACGGAATTGGTAGATGGGATGGTAGCTGCTAGAGTTGATTTGCTAGGTAAAGTCATTCCTAGGGGGGCTATTGAAGACAAATTAAGTAAATTAGTGAAAACATCTATCAGTGTAGATGGGAAATTAGTTCATGCTTTAGTGGATTCTGGTACGGAAATTACTGTTATCAAGAAAGACTTAGTTCCTAGAATATCGGTTGAAGGAGCTTCCACGATTTATTTGAAAGGTATTTTCGGTCCAGCGGTTAAATGTCCTTTAGTATATGTTCCAATTGGTCTTGCTACCGGTGGCCAGGTTAATGTGGTGCACCAGCAAGTGTTATGTGCTTTGGCAGAAGTTTTGGTAGAAGACATGTTGCTTCCACCAGAGGTTTTGGATATGTTGGGAGGAGCCCAGAGTGAAGAGAATTCACTGGCTCAAAGCTCTCAGGACCTGAGGGTTGACTCAGGAAATTTAGATGAAATCATTGGGTATTCTGCCAGAGAAAGCACAGGAGCACATTGAGGATTCTCAAAGGAATATTACTTCATATCGGAATGAAGTGGGAACATTAGGTACTAAGGATGAGGAGGTGACCGCTGAGATGGATAAAGGAAGCATGGTGGCTGATAGTTTTCGTTCCAAACAGGAGTGTTGTGCCGAGTTAGCATTGGCTTGTAAGTATGCTAAGGAAGGCAAAGGAAACTACTACGAAGTAGATGGGTATCTATTTCGTAGGGCTAAAATACTCGGGGAGAGTATTGGGCAACTGGTAATTCCGAAGTGCAGAAGGACTGAGGTTTTGAGACTAGCGCATACTTCAGTGTTCAGTAGCCACATGGGTCCCAAGAAGACGCTTGAACGAATCAAGTATTCTTTCTTTTGGGAGGGTCTAAGTTCCAATGTGAAGAAATTTTGTGAATCATGTAAAGAGTGTCAGCTCACTCGATCGGTTAGGATTAAAGACCGATCACCCATTACACCTGTGGCAAGGTCTGAATTGCCATTTCAGGTGGTGAATATGGATCTGATAGGTCCAATTGATCCGCCAAGCTCAAAGGGACATACATATATTTTATGTCTGGTTGATCAGCACACTAGGTGGGGCGAGGCTAGGCCGGTGACTAGTCTCAGTGCGAAGGTAACCCGTGAAGCTTTGTTAAACATATTTTCGAGAACCGAGATTTATCTTTTGTCGAAAGGGGAAGGTTTTGTAGAAAAGAATAGCGCAGCATCGTGGGTCACGGTACTGGATTTGTGGAAGTGGTATTTTTGTCGTTCTCTCACGAAGAATTATGCCGCATGCTTTATGTCGTTTGGAATTTGCATGACTAAAAAAGTGAGGTTTAAGATTGAATACACTTCTTATGGATGTAATTTAACGGCTTAGTTTTAAGAATGTTAGAGCAGTTCGTTGTATCTCGAATAGTCGATATAGACATTCTGATGCAAATTTGGAAAAATCGTGTAAAACAAATTAACTTTGTATTAGAATGGGTGAGATGGGTTGGGTCGGAAATCATACCGGCCAAAGGCAAATTAGAGCCGTAGGAAAGTTTTTACTGTGTACTTAATATGGATTTAGTGAACTCATTGAACATTCCTTCATGAGTTAATGAAATAAACATTGTCTAGATTAAGATAAAAACTGTCATGTATATATTTAGTGTTGTTTTTCTTTGTATAATGTGTTTTCCACGTATCTGTTTGCAATCCCATTACAGTTTAGATCTTTCTGGGGACATAGTCACTTATTTCAATTGGGTGAACTATTAATATTATTTCATGTGTTTGTTTTAAGGAACTTTCACTAGAACAATCATCAAGACTATAGACTGTTGAAATTATTGTGTGTTCTGTTTGTGGATTTTCTGTTTCACGGTTTGTGAATTTTCTGTTCCTGGTGTCTGAAATGGTAAAATCCGCCACAAGGGGCAAATTTTACTCTTAGGTGGGGCGTGTAAGGAACCGCAGCTGCACCTGGCAACAGGTCGAACGAGAGACGATAAAAGAAAAGGATCTGGCAACGACAGAGAGGAGAAGAGGTCGGAACGGGGGAGAAGAGAGGGGTGGCGAAGAAAAACCGGGTGGTGAAAAGTAGACACGGCTGGACGATGTATCTTAATCTTGTAACATCTCAATATATTCTTTATTTTAAGAAATGTCCCATAGAAGGTGTGGAATAAACAGTGGGACAAAACCCTGTCTGCAATTATTTTCTTGTCACAATTCGAACACGGTCGGAAAAGAACCCACGAGTTTACAGGTACCTTCTCGTGTCCACTGCTCCCAACAATTTCTAACGGCACGCTTTGAACGATCCTCCTGGACAGCAACACGGCGTGTCGACCAGCCTGCAGTTTTCATCCCGATGATCAGGCCTCTCTCAAACTCGCTTAACTGTGCGAAATGTCTTCTAGCACGTTCACCTGGCATGTTTCGCTTACCAAAGTCTTCTTACAATCGGCGGGTAATCGTCACGTTTATGAATCTTCGAATTTGCGCTGGCTTATATAGCACCCTCTTCCTGATTGTAGCGCCACCTCGGCGTGTATGAGCATGCGTATTATGCATTCTTACAAATGTTTTCTCCATATTTATACAAAAAAATAACACAAAAGCTGATTTTTCTCATCAAGAAAAAACACACACTCATTCTAGTGTCCACTTTTGCTTGGCTTCTTAAATTAAAAATCCGCCCGTGACTTGCTTCATTGCAATAATTCTTCCGACCACTTGTTCGAAAGGTGAAAAGAAAGAAACGATACAACCTGATAATTTTCTTTGCCCTTTATTCGCTCCTATCCACTGGATCTCCGTCTAAGGCTTCCATACTGAGGCTCCTTCTCCTGATGTTGTTCTGTGGAATACTTGCTATTCCGCTGTTCCTCCGCTCCTCTGGAAATCCTTCGGGTTATCTTACTCGGCTGCGTAGGTAGTACGGACAAGGTCTCACTGCTGTCATCTGATTAGACCGGACAGTTCTCCTCTCAGCTGCCCTGTTGGTTCCGTTTTTAGTTGTCTTTGTCTATCGGGCCTTGTTGTATTGTCGGCTTCCTTCGTGCCTGCTCGCTACTGTAGGTGACTTGTCCTGCCTGGAATCTTGTTGATGAGAAGGACCTTCAATGGGCTGTGATCCCTGGGAGGAGTTATTAGGTCTTCTATGTTTATGATTACGAGATGAAACCGAGGACGGAATTGCTCTTTTTATCCCCTGTTTTGGTTCAGGGTTAGGTCTTTTCTGGTCCCTATGTTCGGACCCCTGCAGATAACGTTTTCTGCAAATTTTGTATCTTTTTATATTTTTAATGTCCCATGATCCATTTGAATCTACTTTATGTTTCAACTCGGACCCTCCCATCCGGCATTACCCTTACTTGATTTATGACCGTTATTCTGCTCACTCGAGGTTTTCCTAGATCTTTTGAATTTTCCTGGTTGCGATCTACTTGACCTATCACTCGACCTCTGTCCTTCATACAGTGTCTCAACATGACTGCCCGAACTAATCGTGTCGGATTGTCGTGGACGGTACACACGCACCTGGTCAATATTAACTGTTACCTTTTTAACCCTCTTTAAAATAATTAAATTGTTATTCCGAACCTCCAACATTCTATATGGCCCTTCAAACTTAGGCATAAACTTTCCCACCACTCTTCTACCCGCAGCACTTATAAAATGAGTTTGTACCAACACCAAATCATTTACTTTGATGTTAACTTCTCTCCTTTTCCGATTATTCCCAATGTTTGTGTTGTTTCCGCCTAATCTGTCTTGCTTCATCGAATAATTTCTCAATGTTTCTTCCTACATATTCAGCACCCTCTGTGACATTTATTTATTTAATAAAAGGTGTTATAATCTTTCTACCTAAGAATAACTCAGCCGGAGTTTTATTTGTTGTTTCGTTCACTGAAGTGCGCAGCGCGAAAGCGAATTCATGAAGAAATCGGACCCAGTTTTCGTGATTTTCTTTTACAAAACAGGCTATCATCTGGACTAAATTGCGATTAACTCTTTCCATTAAATTTGCCTGCGGCCGATATGTTACCGTTTTAATATGTTTTATGTCCAACCTGTGACTTAGGTGTTCAGATACCTCTGATATAAATTGGGGGCCGTTATCACTAATTAAAGAAATCGGAGCTCCGTAACGTGAAATATAATTCTCAAAAAAGGCGTTAGCTATGGCCTGGGCCGAAGCTTTTCGTAAAGAAATAAGCTCACTCCACTTAGTGAAATGATCAGTTATTACTAATAAAAATCTATATCTTTCGGGTTGGGATGCGAAGTAGGGGCCTAATAGGTCTAACGTTACTATTTCATTAGGGTAATTCGATACTATCGGAATTAAACGACCAGCTGGTAGCGCGTTTTTGTAATTAAATTTTTGACACCGGTCACAGGTTGATACATATTCAAATATATATTTCCTCATATATGGAAAATAACATGTGTCTCGTAATTTTAAATAGGTCTTCCTCTTTCCTAGATGGCCTGCTAATGGCAGACCATGAAATTCTTTCATTATTGTTTCGTGAAGCGATCTAGGAATATACACTCTTAGTTCTCCAAGAGTTGTATAGTATTTCGCGTAAAAGAGTAGACCATCTATAAGTTTAAAATCCTGGGATCAACCCCCGCCTCGCATATAGTCGCATTAATGGAACCGTCGTCTGGGTTTTCTAAATAACGATAGATGTGTCCTAACTCAGGATCTTCCCTTTGTTCTCGAATGAGTTGTTCTCGTGAGTTTAAGGCGAGGGCTCGAAGGGCTGCGCACTAAACTTGTGATCCATCCAGATTGCCTACTGGATTCTTAGATAAAACGTCCGCGACCACGTTTTGGACCCCCGGAACATGTTCCCATTCTATGTTGAACTCGGATAACTTGAGTGCCGATCTAATTATTTGACTAGATAAGTTTTTTCCATTCGTTAGCTTTGTTAATGCCGCGTGATCTGTGATTACCTTCACCGGCAGGGATACGAAATAAGTTTTAAACTTATTTAAGACCCATATCACCGCCAAACATTCACGTTCAGTAAAAGTATAGTTTCTTTCCGCCTTATTGAGGGTTCTAGACACGAATGCAATCGGTCTCTGGTTTTGATTAAGCACAGCACCAATTCCGACCCCACTAGCATCAGTAAATAAGTTAAACTTTTCTGTAAAATTCGGCAATTGCAAAACTGGTGCCTCAGTAAATGCTCGTTTTATCTTATCAAAAGAATCATGTGCTTCTGTCGACCAATTAAATTTTTAACCCCCTTTTTTTTCAACCGATATAATGGTTCACATATATCTGCATACTTGGGTATAAATTTCTGATACCACCCCGCCATCCCTAACAATTTCGATACTTCCTTACTATTTTTAGGAGGTTTTATTTCTGTGATAGCCTTCACTTTACTATGGTCTGTTTCGATCCCTTCTTTACTAATTACAAGACCTAAATACTTCAATTTGTCTCGTGCGAAGTGGCATTTATCCTTATTTAATGTTAGCCCTGCGTCTCTCAACAATGTAAATACCTGATTGAAATGATCTATGTGTTCATTAAACGATGGAGATGTGATGATAACATCGTCCATATATACCGACACGAAACGCCCAATAACAGGTTTGAGTATAATATCTATGGCCTTTTAGAAATTTGGCGCCGCCCCAGAAAGGCCGAAAGGCATTCTGAGGAATGCGAACGTGCCATTGCGAGTGATAAACGCGGTTTTCTCTATATCTTTTGGACTAATCGCCAATTGAAAATAGCCACTTTTTAAATCCAATATAGACATCACACTCCGGTATGCGGAATGTTTGTTATTAGATCATCAATCACCGGTAATGGATATCAGAGGTATTAAGTTATTGCATTAAGTTTGTGATAATCAATCGCGAATCGATACGCCTCCGGAGAATCTGGAGGAAGGCCATTATTCTTGCGCGTTAAAACTACTGGTGACGCGTATGGGGATTGAATAGGACGAATTACCCCTCTTGCAACATTTTCTCAATGTGATAATCGATTATTCCTTGTTTGACCCTATCATAACTGTAGGGTCTCGACACTACCGGTCCCTTGTCCCCAGTATCGATTTCATGGTATAAAACATGAGTTAACCCCGGCTGATCTGAAAACCATTAAATAAATTCCTTAATTTTTGATTTTGCCCTTCACCGAGCTTTGTATATGATAGATCAATCTCAACCGGCTTTTCCGTTTTTGGTAACTGCTTAATTTGGTCATCTGGAATGATCAGTGATTTCTGATCGAAATCTAAAGTTAACTTGGACTCCATCATGAAATCAATGCCCAAAATGCATTGGTACTGCATATTGTTAAGAATGTGAAATTCCCAGGTTTTCTGGAATTCTCGGATCCGAATCTGTAATTCGACCCGACCTAAGTGGCAATACGGGGCGGAGCTCCTTGCGCCGTCACTACCCTATCTTTCGTCTTTTGACGAGGTCGATACGAAAAATATTTGCGATAGACCTCTTCCGATATGAAAGATTTCTCCGCCCCCGTGTCCCAAAGGGCTGTAATGAATGTCTCATTTAAAAGAATAGGGACATACGGTAAGTCTGCTCGAGTCATTCGTAATGAGGATACCCTAAAAGTTTGGTGTTCTGTATCTGGAGGATGTTCCGTACATCGCGATCGATCACCCCCATACTCACATCGATCGCTTAAAAGTTTAAATATCTGTTTCGATCACTCTGTCCCCTGAAAGAACTATTCCTTGAGCCACCTTGTCGATCGCCTTGATTGTGGAATCTCTGATCCGATTGACCACCTCGGCGTCGACCATCGAATCTCTGATTATCCACAACACCTTGACTATCAAATCTATTGAACTCTCTTTGTGGTCTAGTATTGTCGGCATATCTATTGTTACCTCTCGTTTCCCTCCAATTTTCTTGTCGATTCCTGTTAGGGAAACGATTGTTCTCGTTTGGTTTTATATCTCGGGATTCCCAACTCGAACCTCTGAACCTTCTCTTTAGAAACCGTTCCTCATTCTTATCAATTATTTGTAGGAGGTCAGATGTGGTTTGCGGATGCCTAACCTCTACATAATCTAAAATCTGAGGTTCTAACCTACTAATAATATGATCGATCAATTTTTCCTCAGTCATTTCGAGTTTTAAGATTTTGTGAGTGAGTGAGTGAGTGAATGTTGGGGTTATTGGCGCAAGAGCTAATTTTGGCTAAACTGCGCCAAACATTCGTTAAAACGTTAAAAGTTTATAATATTTCTGTTAAGAAAATTTAAAATCTTAAAATTTATGTATATAAAAGTTAATATCAATATATTTAAAAACACAGATTGGTGGGGAGAATTCCCCACCAAGTTTGACAGGTATTGAGAAAAAAGTTATTTTCTGTGTCTCGTTGGAGTTAAAAGTAATTGTCCCTTGTAATAGGTCTTACCATTTTTTTCACGTAATCGGGATTTGTTTCAATTTCATCTTGAACGTCGTAGACAATCATTTCTTCCTCATCCGTTGTATACTCATCAGATGCCGGTTTTTTAAGTCTATGAGGATTCATTTTAATTTCTATTATTGTTTCTTTCATTTATTTCAGTAATTCTTTTTTCTTTTCCTTGATCGTGCTTTTGCTAGTTTCTTGGCATCCTGTACTGTATTAGAATCAGAGGGTGGTTGAATAACGGACTGTGATGAGGAAGTTGGTATGATTGAGGAAGATGATTCAATAGGGGTGAACGTATTGTTGGAATGTGCATCATTAGATGTAGGAATAGGTGGTTGAGACTCTGAGTTACTATTGGATATTCAAGAGGTGGTTGGCAAGAGTTAGACTTGGGTTGAAGATGATGATGTAGAAACATCAGGAGTAGATATTGATAAATTTGTTCTTGTCTTGGATGAAAGGGGTTGAAGTAATTCCAAAGGTGGACAGTTAATTTTCGTTATATTTTCATCTGTTTGAGTAGAACTGTTTTTATTAGAGGATTTGGCAGCTTGAGCATAAGTTTGAGATGATTGTGGGACTATTAATTTTCGAGCTTCTATGTAAGTAATATTTTTATTTGTTTTTATTTCTTGTATTTGCTTTTCAATTTTCCATTTCGGACATAATTTTGATTCAGATGGATGAGACTGGGTACAATTAACACATTTCTCTGCTCCAGAGTACAATCCGTGGAAGAATGCCCAACGGACGCACATCTAGAGCATGTTAATTGACTACGGTAGGAACTTTGGGAGTGACCGAACCTCTGGCACTTAAAACAGCGCAAAGTATTCGGTATATGTGGACGTACTTCGCAATTTAGGTAACCGGCTTTAATGTTTGTTGGTAATTTAGGGCTATTGAAAGTTAAAATTAAATGTTTAGTGGGGAAAAGTGATGAGTCTTTTTTTATCTTAATTCTTCTGACCTAAGTGACACCCTGGTCAGAAAGACCTTGAAAAAATTCTGTTTCAGAGGCACACAAAAGATCGGATTCAGAGATGACTCCTCGACAAGAATTCAAAGTTATGTGAGGAGTTACGACCAGCGGAGAATCTATAAAGGTTTTGGTCAGTAAAAAAGATTTGCTTTGTACCGCAGATATTGTCTCTATAAGTAGGTCACGTGATCGTAATTTTTTAATAGATTTAGGTTCTCCACCTATTCCTATTAAAGCCTTGTGAATAATAAATGGAGATTTTAGGTACATTTCATTGTTTGATAGGGATAAAATTAAAAATCATGCGTGTTTTGCAATATCGTCAGTGGTAAGGTTGGGTAATACGAGGCCTTTACCCTGGCACAGCAGCATTGGATCCATATAAACGCGTAAAAAAACTTCATCCTGGCGTGCCTCCACCCACCACGGAGTCCAACAAGAGAGGCAATGTGCCGGTCAACTGACAATAGTCAGGCACGGGGCTTACCTAGAGTACACCCAGAATATAATGCTACAGCATCAGGGCGAGGATCCAACGGGTAAACCCGACACCCCTTATCTGCAGAACTAACCCTATAGCAGTGTCTCTTCGGGGACACCGAAGAGAGGTACCACCAGCCGATTGACAGGAGTGGGCTCACTCCTGCCACCCATCTACAGCGAAGCGCGGCCCAAAGGTATTCCCAGGACACCATTTTCCTCCTTACGAGACGCCGCGCACGGCAAACATGCGGGTCGGAAAACCAACAGTGTTAGTCGAAAACAAATAAAGCAACACAATCAAAATATTTAAATAAATATACGAAAAAGAAACTAAACAACGCAATACCAAATGCAAACCAAAATATGTTAATAAAAAAGTTTTCTCATAAGAAAAAACTAATTGGAACTATTTAATATATAGAATATTTGTCTGTGGTCTGGACGTGAAAAGAAGAAAAGGGAAATTTGAATGGCAAGAAAGAGGGCCGAAAATAAAGAAAGATCACTAGGGTACCCTGGGTTCGTGATGCCCGTGTTTACCAAAGGCAGTAAACCCCTTGGGAAAAGGAAAATATCACTAGGGCACCTCACTCACTTTAAGAAGGTGATCCCCCTGAGGGGTTATGATTTTGTGAATATTCAACAAATCATACAAAAAATCAGACGGTTTTTGGTTATGCTTTTGAGATGATGAATAGAAACGCGTTTCTAGCTCCGACCTATTTCTAACCACGGGGAACTGTTCTGACAACGCTTGCTTTAAGTGCGCGTAATCCGTCGCCTTGTCTTCAACAACCCTATAACCTAGAACCTCAAACCAATCTAGTGCCCGTCCTGTGAGATGACTCTTTAAATATGCACAAGCGAGTTGTGTGGGTATCTCGTAATATGTTAGGTTATTATCCATATTTTCCAAAAATTCCACCACGTTCTCCAACCCCGAAAAATACTGCTCAGGGATGATCCGAAAATTAGATCAGACTCTAAACTCGGGATTTACTCGTTGGGCGCCACTGTGATGATCCCCCTGGGTCACACCTTGAACACCAAGATTAATTTGACGCAAAGAACCACCAAGAGCCATTTTGAATAATAAAATTGTTTATTTTGCTATAATTTTCCTCAAAAATCTCTGATAACAAAAAATACAATAATGTTACGTCTTCTAAAGGGATTTGCCTTTATATTAAATTAAATTATTAAGAATACAATTAATTACTAATCTAGCTCAACTCAAGTAAGGTTTACCGAAATAGGAGATCCGAGAAACACACGTATTCGAATTCTTAATTGTCATTAACTTTAACTAAGTATCTCAAACTGACGCTTACTTTAAGCGTACGTGAATTATATTTACCGCTGGCTTATATCAGCTTTCTGGTACGTCTAGCAGCACGACGTCTTCACGAATCTAATCTCTTTGAATCTTCTAGTTTTGCTTTAAACGTTGTTGGCTCAATAGCCTACCATCATCTCTCTTGCTATCTCGCAACCCTCCACTTAAATACCTTATCTAATTTAAATATCCCAAACCTCTTTTTGGAATTGATTGGAAATAAACGCGAATTTATATTTCCCAGAAAGACGCCTAAGAAGATTAGTGAAAAGGTTCCGTACAGATTCGTCACATGCTTTCATCATTGCAAAATCCTTAATGTTATTATTATAATCAATTTCCATTGTCATATCATTTTGAGTGCAAGGCAACATTAAACTCTTAAGGTCATTTTCCATGGTAGTTCTAATGTCCGTCTTAATTCTCTTAAAGGCAGAAAAACTTTTCTCTGCTGTACCAGTTGTCACAAGAAGAGTCAAGTAAATCCTCATTGCGACTTTTAAATTTGAGAAAGTATATTCTAACTTATTTTTCCTGATGTAGGAAAAGATTCCTCTTGTTATTTTTTCCGCTTTCATAAGCCTTTTGAAATGTTGACACTCTTGCACAAATTGTTCTTCATCAACGCTCTTAGGGTAGCTTTGAGCCAAGTGTTTCTCCTGTTTTGTGACTTCTTCTGACTTCTTTTCATGAAGATTTCGGAACGTTTCAAATCTTGTGTTGAGAACTTCGTAGCAATTATTTTTGTTTTGTTTGATTGTACTGCAAGATTGTCAATAATTTGTAAGAAAACTCCAGCTCAAAATATTTCTCTTGAAATCTGGGTCTCTTTTCTCATTTGAAAAAATTTCCTTTTTCTCATTTTTTCATAGTTGGACACAGGCACGTTAACTTGTTGCAATGCTTTTCCCTCATAATCATCAAAGTTGGATTTTTTTTTCAGATGTAAACAAAGATAATGTCTGTAACTCCTTAGAAGTGCAAAGGAAATCAAACTCTTCTCTTTGCCTTATCTCACCGATCTTGTCCCCCTTTGTAAGATTTCGTCCCAAATCACCGTTAAGGGAACTTGGTACCCCTAAAATCACAAACCTATCGTTTTTTTTATTTTCATTTAATCTTATTCTTTGCATTATTATCTTTCGACTGATATATCACTTGTGCATGTCGGAAAGTTAGAAGTTGAATAAAACTTCATTTGAAAACAAATTAGGCAATTCAGCCACACCCCCTTTTAGAAAAAAGCTAAAAATGCGTTATGATAAAAAAATCTATTTTATAAATAGAAATAATAACTATAAAAAGAATGTGTAGTATTAAAAGCAGAATATTTCCGAGGCAATACAATAATGTAATTTTTTTCTTCCTTGTGAAATGTGTGCATGTAAAATTTTTAAATTAAGGCATTTTATATTAATAATTTTATAATTTCTCAGTTCTTATTCCTGATATATTTTTCATACAAATGTAATACTTTAACATTATAAGAAGAAAAACAGCTAAAATTTCTGTCGTGACAGAAAAAAAATTTTTTTAAAGTTTTTCTTGAGTTTTCTTGTGCAATTAGTACTCTCTAAAAGTTGATCATTTATAAAAATGTGTGGGTTGAAAACATGAAAATGAAATTATTTTAAAGAAAAACGTATAAGTAATATCTTAAAGTGGTATTTTAAGTTTAATTAAGCTTATAATAATTATTTTTTCAGAATTATAAACTTTAAAGTGGTCTTTAAAGTGGTTTTTCTCAGTTTGTATTTTTCGAAACCTTAGTGCATTCAAAATGCTACTCCTTCGACAATTATTTACCAATCACTTCAATTTTTTTCCTGCGTGTTAAAAATAAAGCATGTAATAAAATTAGGGATTCGTTTTGCTATAAACTGAATACTTTTTTTAAAAAAAATAAAATGTAAGACATGTTGGCTTTTTCTTTGATTTTTAGCCTGTATATCAACATTTTATTTTTTTTTCTCGAAAATGAATGAAGTTATTCTAAAATCGATCCCTAAAGTTGTTAAGAACATCCATAAGAATATTAAAATTACGTTAAAAAAAGTCATTCGGTCTTTTCGTGTTATGAAAATATTAGAGACCTTTGTGGACTGAAGGTACTTAAAAGTACCAATTTAATTAATTTAGCTCTAACAAATTAAATTTCCCAAAGTTGAGTATTCTATATATGTATATCCCTTAATTTTCAATGCAATGATTCAAAAAAAAAAATTATTGCATGAAAAAATTTGCTGTAAATCATAATGCGGTAGATAAAGGGTTAAGTGTTAATAATTAATAATTGTCAAGTTCGTAATCGTTTCCAAAATTTTGAAATAATTGGGCCACACAGATTTACCTTTTATAGATACTTTTAAGTGCCAACTGTCAAGTCTATTTTTTTTTTGGGGGGCATGGGTGGATTAGAAAATAGCTGGCCCAGCAGAGAAATTAACGGCTGGATTGCAGCTAAGTGACAACTCCCACTGGGTGGATATGAAAGGTTAAACCGACTGAAAAGATCTTTGGTTTAGAAATGACTTTTAGGCTCTCTAGTTTCCCACGAGACAGCTTTATGTCAGCCAACTCTGTGAGAATCCCCCTGGATTCCATCCTGACACCAAGATTGATTTGAGGCAAAGAACGACCAGACGACATTTTTACAATAACAAATTATATTTATTCACTTGAATCAATTATAAACCTTCTAATTACAAAGATTAATCAATATGTCTACGTCAATGTGATTGACAATTATTATTACACTAAATCACGAAATATGATACTAATCAACTATTAAACTCAATAGCGAACAGGATTACCGGAATAAGAGGATCTAGAAATACACACAATTTGAATATAACTAGCATTCCTTAAATTCCCACTAACTTTATTATATATTTACTTTTATGATCCGATAATCTAGATTTGAATCTAACTTTCCTTTTACTACCTCACTTTCCAGGCGTATCAAACTTTCCAATTGTAGATCACTACCTAAGCGAGACGCTAATCACACAACCAACTTGAATCTTCTTAGAACTCCGTCAACCTATCTCTTGGCGTAATAGCCTGCTGTTAACTTACAACACTCTCCTTAAATACGTTGACTAATTTGCATATCCTGGTTTCTTCTTTTAGATCTGGTTGGAAATATACGCGAATTTACAATCCCCAAAGACGCCTAAGAGTATTAGTGATAAAGTGCCGAACAGATCCGTCACAACTCGTTTTCTGTCACCACTTCTCTAGTATAAAAAGTGAGTGAGTGGATATTAACGTCACACTGCTCAGCTACACTAGGGCTTTTGGCGACGGACCACGTAATTTTGAACCATGGTCAAGTGACGTGGACGACACCTGAGCTGGCACCCCCTCTCCTAACTACCACACCACACCAACGGGAGAACGTTTCAGCTCTCGACAGATTTAACGTGCATCGCTGCCCTACACGGCGGGTCTTTAGTGGTACTGGGCTCGAACTCATGACATGCCTGCCATGATCTCTAGTATGAAGAGGGAAAATAACTTATTTCACACGCAAACACAAGGTTGACTGAAAAAGGACTGCCGGACTCATTGATGTAATGATTGATTCTCTAGAGATCTAAAAAACTTTCTCTATTTTCAATATCCCTTGAAAGGGCACAAAGCTAAAACACTTTTATGTGATAAAGTACTTGATAAATGTAATGTTCTCATCCTCTATAAACATTTAGTCACAAAAAAAATATCTGATCAAGGGTTTGTTTCCTGGGTAGTGGCTAGACGTTATAGCTACTGCGCCCTTAACTTACTTTTCAGGACAGAAATAATAAATCATATTACAATACATTTTATATGAAAAATTAACATTTATGTTAATAACTATTTCAATAACAATTAAATACAAAGTATAAGTGTAATTAAATAATAATAGAATAACGTTGAAAATGGTATCTATCCGCATTTTATATTTTGTTTAATTTTAGTATAAAAAGTTAAAAATAAAGTAATATTTTTGATGATTTAAATTAGTTATTTCACAAATTTGATGAGCTATTTACTGTGGAACTTTTCAAAGCAAGTAGGACCATTTGCTAGAAGGCACAGTGGTACGTTGTAAGACTGACACAACTATTGAGAGCGACGAACGTCTTTTCTGGTATTGCAAAGAGATCATCTCCTGTACAGATCACCTTCTGTTTTGACTCTCTCAAGTGGAGGAGGAGTGAAAACTTTAATTTCATTTTTCTGTTCTATGTGGACGGTGAATAGAGCCTCTATCCACATATAAAAGCTTTCCAAAAACCTAAGTAAAACCTTTTTTAATTGCGCATTTGCTTAATTCACTCAGATGAGAGAAAATTATACTTAAGACATGTCGAAATTTTTTTAAAAGATCAGAAATTCTATTTATAGCAATCAAAATACAATTTGTAGATTTACACAGAGAAAAATTGTTTTTAACTACCCATCAGATGACATGAAATGCAAAAAAAAAGTTATCATGCTACCCTCTGTATTGATTTTTATGCGTTTTAGCTTCAATTAACTCATGTGGATAGACTAAATATCAACCACCGCTTAGAGAAAATAGGTCTACTATTAGACACTGCCCGCTAAAGGGATATACAAGAAGCCTCGTATGAAGAGCGTAGCTCTTACAATATCCTTTTAGTTAAGTAAATAAGTTGGAAAAAGAGTTGCTTTCGAGAACTTGAGGGAGTGTGACTACAGGGGATGCCAGTTGACTCCGAGTGAAGGGAACTAGGTGGTTTCTATTCACAACTCACAACTAGCTCTCGACTGTGCGACACAAGTTGAATCGTGTGAAAAGGTCCCTTAGAAAGGAATGACGATTGAGTGAAATCCCCTCATCTGTATTGGGGGGGAGAAGAAAATCAAGTCAGTAGAAGAAACAATGATTAACTAGCAGAAGAGGACATTTTCAATTCAGCTGGTTTTGCATCATTTAGGGTTGAATATCACTGATCGAGGATCCGAAGAGTGACAGAAGTCGTGGATGAGTCTTTGTCCAAACGGACTTCTATAATCATCAGCCCTCTTTTCTTTTCTACGTCTAATGCAATATTTTTGCATGTTTGTCGGTGTTTGTATTAAGTTGTTCAAACAAAAAAATAAAAGGAAGATAAGTTATACGAGTAGCTCCCAATAATGTATACTGCATCACTTCACCGGCCAAGACCTGGATAGAAAGAAGAGAGAAAGAAATTTAACTGAACAATCAACGGGTTTGGAAATATACGAAATTTTCATTATATATTTGTAGTTTAGTGCAAAACAAAACGTTTTAATCAAAAGGAAGTAGATTTATAAATATTTACCTCGCTTAGTAAGTTAAATTGCGTTATGGTATTGTGATAACGTATTCAAATAAAATGCTTAACATAGCTAGATCTAATCATGTCCATGCCAAGGAAATATTCCCCTGGGTGTCAAAAAAGAAAAAAAAAGTTAGGGAAAAAAAGAATTAAACTTCAAGATAAGAAGATCTGTTTTCTTGGCTGCGAATAATTCTGGCTATGAAATTGTTTCTCTTTAGAGCCATAGTTCAAGCTTTAACTGAAGGGAAAAATTCCCCATATAAACTTTAGCCCTTCAATGGAAATATAGAAACTGTGAAATTTATTAAAGAACCGTATGTTTAAGCAAATATGATGGAATTCGAAAATAACAATGAAAACGACAGTAACAAACATGATAAGTGATACTGTGCTTTATGGCCAAGTATTATAACGATTAAGTTTAGAATGTTTTGTGTTAAACCGGACCTGTGTGTGTGTGAATGTATGTGTGTACAACATAGAAGTTTTGTACAACGCAATTTCCCACTTCGAAATACTTTAAAAAAGAACCAAATGGCGAAACTCAGTTTCACATCTTATTAATTTATACATTCAGGCCTGAGATATCTTTGTCTCTACTGTTAAATTTCAATGTGAAATAGGAATTTGGATTCAAAAATGCAAGTCAAAATGCAAGTCAAATGCAAGTATTTTGTTTTTGTATACAATTTTTTGCAGAAGAGGAAATAAACAATCTACGCTGTTTATATGAGGCTACAATAATTTGAGAAAGTTTTCAACTATAATTTAAGATTGGGAGCATTATTTTTGTCATTTTAATTCGTTTATTGTTTGGAAGGAGTTACTAAAGCTCCTTGGAAGTTTGGAAGGAGGATTAAATTTAAGTTCGACTACTGATAAAACAAATGAAGTTATTATAAATAAGGAAACGGAAAGACTTAAATTACTATTTCTAAGAATTGTAGATGTGGAAACTATTTTTAGCGCTTAATAAACTTCCACTTCGAGGAACCTATGAAATAATACACTGCTCAAAAAAATTAGGGGCGCACATGGATTTAACGAAATTAGGCAAATATTTCTTCTGATAACTAACGTAAAACACAGCATCTATAGTCTAAAATGTAGCAGAAAATTGAATAAACTTCATATGCAAATCAACGTTGAGGGGGTCAAAAATCAGAAAAATGAAACAAGTACAGAAGTCTTAGTTTCGTAGAAGCTGTTGTTTTTCGTTTTCTCAGAGAGGAAATTCAACATATGGGCTGTTCTTTTAAGAAAAGGGACTGGTAAATGTCAGGACAGCGTGATCTACTGGAATCTATAGCTTGGTGTATTATCAGGAGACTGGATTCTGGGTAAACACACAAAGAACTGCAGTGGATGATGTTGGACTAGCAAAAAGTGTCATTGTAAGACTGTGGAATCGATTTTAAAAAACAAGGCATGTGTTTGACGTCACTCAGTAAACGGTCGTCCACGAGTTATCACAGCAAATAATGACCGATATAGAAGGCAAACAGCTCGTTGAGACAAAACAGCCAATACGACGTGGATTCAAAGTCAGTTCCTTTTGGCAGCAGGACGAAAGGCCTAAAGCCAAACAATCCGGAATGGGCTTCATGTGGGTGGTCTGTATGCATTTAGGCCAATTGTGTGTATTCGTTGACAGCAAGACGCTGTATAGCCGAAGAAGGTGAGCTGCTGAACATCGAGATTAGATGCAAAGTGATTGGAGTCAAGTGCTGTTTGCGGACGAGCTCAAATTCAGTTTAGAGTGTGACACCAGACGTGTTTTGTTATGGCGAGAAAGGGGCACTTGAAGTAAGCCAATATTCGTTCTGGAGATCACATTGCACAATAGGTGGTTTGATGGTGTCATCATAGGTGGACGCACTGACCTGTATATCATACGGAATGGTAATTTGATGCCTCAGAGGTATGCAAACGAGTTCCTAAGAGACCCCATGTCGTACCTTATGCTGCAGCCATTAGTGATTCCTTTCTTTTAATGAAGGATAGTGCCAGAAATCCTGCATCTCGTATGTGAAGATGAAATCAAAACAATACATTGTATGGAGTGACCAGCGTGTTCTTCTGACCTAAAATTTATACGGCATGCTTGGGATTCATTCGGACGACGCATTCAGCGAGATCACAGCCTTTGCTTACTGTCCGGGAAGTGAAGGTTGCACTCCTTGAAGAGTAGAACAATATTCCCAAAAATCTCATCGATAACCTAATCACAACCATGCAAAATAGATATGTAACAATCTTAGCAGTTCGGGGAGAACACACACCATACTTAACATCTATTATCAATTCTAAACAATTAGTATTTTGTCATTTACATGTAACCAAAATGTTGGCCTGAGGCATCATTTCATGCTCTTTGTACCATTCCAATCAACTAAAATTCCCATACAATTGTATTTTTTTTACTTCTTTTTTCTGTATTGAGTTTCGTTACACCTGTACTCTCCATTTCATGCCCATCCATGCCTATCGCGTAACGGTTGCTTCAATTTTATGCTCACTCTCTTAATTTTTTTGAGCAATGAAAACATTTTAAGTTTAATCGAAATAATAAGTATATATACGACCCTGTGTTAATGGATCAAGAAAACAAAATTTTTAAAAAATCGAAGAGTAGAATTTTGTATCATTTAGCACATAAATCACAAAAGAAATTATTTCCGCGTTAGGAAATAATGTCCTTAACAAAATCAAAACAGCCACGTACAGTTGAACCAGTTTTTGTGCCGTAGATAGGGACCGCATGAAAATAAACGCACAAAAAATATTCAAAAATTTCATAAATTCTTACGTAAAACAAACTAATTCGTGGAAATACTACAGAATTTTTTTATGCGGTGGATAGGGACCGCATAAGGAAAGTCGCGTTTATAAAATATGCCAATTATTTACGAAATTTATGTAAGAGTATATACTTCCACATATATATATAACCAAATAAATAATTAAATATTACACATGGAAACATTTTAAAAACATATAGTTTCTCATTGTATACACGGATAAGTTTTCACAAAATGCACATATATATTTATGATGTTATAAGGTCAAATTTGACATTTGTAATGCATTGAAGCTAAAAATTCTTCACAGATTGTTACATAATTTGTGAAAATTGATGCAAAATGCTAAAAAAAATCTCGCGTTTAACAAAAACTGAAAATTACTATGTATGTATTTTCTGAACATTTTAAGGTTTTTTTGTTTCCTATTTTATGCTTAAAAAATTAAGAAGATACTAATGTTTAACAAAATAGGGCAAATACATGTTGTAATTCATAATTTTTGTGATTAAGGGCCTTTTTACACTTAAAATACAATTATCTCAAAATGATTGTTTTCAAACTGAGTGTACCTTTTTCAAAGAATCTAAAAAATGAATATACTTGCAATTTTTACTGCACATAAATAATATGTAACTATATATAATAGAGCTACTTTCATGGAGATTTTCCCAGAAGCAGTTATCGTAAAAAAATGACAATTTTCACAAATTTCAAAGCGATACTTTTACGATGAATTTTTTTGAAAAAAGAAAGCAATATATTGGAAACATTTTACCATTATTTAAATAAAAAAAGCCTAATTATTATGCAGCCAAAATTTGAAGTTTTTATATTTAACAATTTCTGAGAAACAGGTTCCTAAAATGGCTCAATTTAACATTGTCGGTGTAGGGGGTACCGACTACTCTTAAGTGTCATCGTGTGCTTCCAATAATGGTACATGTGTCGTCTACACATAGTCGCACGCATTATGAAGAGCCGATACACCAGTCTAAGTTAAGTTGGTATGCGAATCTTAGGACTTACATGAAGGGGGTCACCTAAAAATTTCTTGGTGGTTCACCGATCGATCGCGATCGACTTAATGCCCACCCAGCATTACGAACTAAATATAACACACACCGTTGACAATCGCGTATAAAACTAAACTGCTAATTGCTTTCTCAGATAAGATAAATCAACTTTTAGATTCCAATCCCGGGATATTTACTTTTACATTCCAAGACTATACTTTCCAGAGATTTATTGACCATTCGAAATCTAAGGTAAAAGTGATGATTTAGCAGTTACTTAAATAAATATACAATCCATTTAAAAATAAGAGCATATGGCGTTAGTTTGTCTCGCAGTAAAGACGTCGAAAGCTGTCTTTAATGGACGAATAAAATACTGTTACACTAAAAACCTTCATGTTATATACACTGCTGTTTGTAAAAAATGCAACATCATGAAGGAATCATCAGAATTTAATGAACTTTGCGGCAAATATCAATTATGGGATGGATGTTACGTAAAATAGTAAAGTTTCAGATCCACCGCGCATGCGTGGCGTGCGCAGTGTCCTCTGAGCTGATGCTGAAAACGTATAAGCAGAGGGCAGTAGTGGGACGCAGAAAATAGTCAATGATTATTTGTTAGTGGTGAACGTTTAGTGAGATCTAAGTATGCCTCCACGACGACATAAGGAGAAATTCAAACAATTTACAGAGTTTGAACGGGGGAGGATTATCGGCCTTCGATAAGGAGGATTTTTCTATCACGCAATAGGAGCTCATGCGCAGTGGAATCGTTCCACAGTGATGCGAGTTTGGAAGCAGTGGACCGACGAGCACCGAACAACTGGCAATGGTCGACGGAAGGTGACGTCAACGCGCCACGATCGGCACCTGCTCCGCATGGCGGTGAATCACCCCACAGCTTCCTCCAGGCAGCCCACTGGTCTACTGCTACAGGTGTACTAATGTCGGCTTCGTCAATTCGTTGCCGTCGGCTGCACTGTGGATGGCGTGCAAAGGAGCCTTTATACAGGATCCTTCTCACGGCACACCATCGACGGCTGCGTCTGCAATGGACTAATGAGCACAGAGCCTGGCAAGCTGATTGGCACCAAGTTGTCTTTTCAAATGAATCACACTTCAATTTGTGGGACCATGATGGCCACATTCGTGTTAGACGCTATGCCGGTGAACGCTGCCTTCCAGAGTGCGTTATCGAATGAAATAGTGGCCTAACGCGCTCGGAGTTATGGTTTGGGGTGGGATTTCGTATTATGAACGATCCAATTTGCTACAAATTGAGGGTAATTTCAAAAGCAACAGGTACTTCCATGAAGTGCTACAGCCCGAAGTCCTTTAAGGTATCTCTGGAGCTCTCTTTCAGCAGGATAATGCACGCCCATATGTTACAAAGACTGTTCGAGACTTTTTTCAGCCCAACACATGCACCTTTTTCCTTGGCCTGTTTATTCGCCGTATATGTCACCTATTGAGCACGTGTGGGATTTGGTTGGTCGACTTCTCACTCGTGATCCGCGTCCTACAGCTTCAAAAGACGAACTTTTGCTGCGCATACAAGCAATATGGAATTCTCTTCCACATGCAGACATTCAAAATCTGTTTGACTCCATGCCACGTCGTATAGTTGCACTTATTGCAGCGCGTGGTGGCTGCACCAAATACTGATTTCAGACACTTAATATTGTTTTTTTGCTTTAAAAATTCCGTTATTTTTTTTACTACTACAAGTCGTTTGTGCATTAAATTTCTTTTAATTCTGATGATTCCTTCATGGTGTTGCATTTTTTACAAACAGCAGTTTATTTACAGGACTGGGGAAATTACACTTCCACTACTCAGAGAGTCCTAGAGGCCGTTCTACTGGTACGAAGAAAAAAATATTTGGACAACAGACATTTCAGATGATGGGCTCAAGGTTTCTGAAATAAAAAAATAGTTTAAAAATTACCAATAGATGGCGCTGTGGATCAGCATATTCCAGCAAAATATGTTGATTTCACGCACAACAAAAGGAAGATGTTCTTGCTACATCAGATTAGCATTGCAGAATGCCGACGTAGCCTGGGAGAGTACTTCTTCTAAGGCTATACTACCGCAACAGTGAGAATGTTTAAGCTTTGCATGATACGAAAGTGACCGTATGGTACTGGTTCACTACTTCATTCATTCTTGGGCCCTATTTTTTGAACGAGTGACCCCTCAATGACTTACCACCTAATCTGTTAATGGGGAGCAGTATCGTGAGATGTTACACACCTACGTAATTCTTACTCTACAGCAGCTAGTCTGCCTACAAGAAACCATATTCATGCCCGATGGAGTTCCACCTCACAACGCGAGCTCAATAGAACAATTGTTAGGACAGGAATTAACAGACGTACGTGTTGTGATGAATCTATACGCGTCCTCTCACTAATCCTCTGGGGGAATCTTTGGGCTAGCATTCGAGCTTAATTCACAGCCATCCCTCTAAAGAAGAAACCGTAATATTCAGATTAGATCAACTAGATAAAGTCAGAGTTTTGTAATTCTAGAGAAGGAGGTATAGGAAGCAGCTACATTCTCTTCGCAGGAGTGATTCAATAAGGTTTACTTTCGCATGGGAAGATTAAGAGGGGTATTTGACACTGTGTGGAATTAGTAGATTTGAGGTTAGTAATCAACGATAGAGAGAGAGAGAATAGGTTGAGTTAAATAAGTTAGTTGCGCATATTTGCTTAGTAATCATTGCTTTCTCAGTGCTACTCAATAGACATTCACTTAAAGTATAGATTGTTGTTAGTTAAGTTGTTTGACTAAATAAATAGTTGTGATTATAGAAGTCTCTGGTTCTGCTTTCATTCCTCATACACCTTTAGGTAGGCAAGACAGTGAGGGAGAAACTTCAGGTGTAAGTCGCTCATAGTGTGAGCTGCCGATCTTTCCAAAAACAGCTGGGTCTCCACGATCACTCGATATCACACTTTGTGACTTCTGGTTATGGGGCGTTTTGAAAGATAACGCTTACCGAGAGTGTTTGACAACTGCGTTGGATTTGAAAATTAGTATTCGCCGCCATAAGAGCCATCTAGAGACTATATTTAACTGTTTTTTTATTTCATAAATCTCGAGCGCATCGTCTGAAATGCCTGTTGCCTCAATATTTTTCTTATCGCACTAGTAGAACGGCTTCCAGGGCTCTCTGAATAGCGGAAGAGAGTTTAATTTCGCTAACCCTGCATATATACACACACACTTTTTTGCAAAAAAATCGAAGCACCACGAAGGAAGTAGTTGTTTTTAATGAAACTAAATCTGTGTACAGTTCATTCAAAGATAATAAATTGATAAAGAAAGGGCCATAAGACCCTTCCACGCCTCACGATTTCAGCTTGAATGTTCAAATCAGTAATTGGTGGAACCACACCTGGTGGTGATACGTGCTTGTATACGCCTCGTTAAAGGGTGATAGAGTTTCTTAATGTTATCCTGTGATACATTCTGCCAGGCATTCTCTAGTTGTTGATCCAAATTTTTGACATTTTGGGGTGCCCGAATCTGGTGTCCTACTGTGTCCCAGAAATGCTTAATTCGTTAAAGGTCTGATGACTTTGTTGGCCAAGGTATAGTATTAATGGTGCGGAGGCAGTTCAAAGATACACGAGTGGTGTGGGGCCTGGCATTTTCTTATTGGACTTACAATTGAGGGTAATACAACCGGCCACAGGAGGGTATTAACACATCGTCGAGCTGTTAAAGATTTATGGAGGATAGCTAGATATGACTTACTTTCGCATGAGATAGCACCTACATTGTCACACCAGGGGCTATGGCTGCATGCCTTTGTAAAACAAAGGTTGATTGAGACCACTAGCAAATGCCGTACAGTAACGAAGACGATGGTCATCTACTTCAAAAGTAAAGCAGGACTTATCGCTGAACACTATGCAATGCCAGTCTGATGGCAACCATGATGATCGTCTGTGACACCACTCCAGACAATTCCGCCGATGTTGTGGGGTTAAAAGCAGATGTCTTAAAAGCCGCTGTGAGCGTAACTTCGCCTCAACCAAGTGCCGTGAAATGGTGGAAGGTAGCACGAGGGGTACGGAAGAGGCTGTAGTACGTTGAATGGTAGACAATGATACCGTTGGAGCAGTTCGGGCCTGTCGAACAATCATCGGATCTTGCCTCGCATCTGTACATCTTGTCCTATCAGAGCCTACATTTCATCGATAAGTTCCGTGCAGCAACCATTGCTGAAAGCACCTTTGTACAGCTGTGTCTGTATGTTACAGGTGACGACCTATTGCTCGGTATGACCACCCAGCTTCACGCGTTCCGACAACGTGACCACGTTCGAAGTCATTCGGTTTCCTATAAGGTCTTCAAAAACGACGTGATGGCATCATTCATTTTTCTCTACGATATCACAACACAGAAAATGAAAAAAGATAAATTTTCCGCCTCTATTGCCAGTTTTATGCTTTGCAAGTTGCTCAGCAGAAATGTATGCTACGACCATAATTCGTGTTCATTGGCTTTGAATATTTTATCATTTGTATGTTCAATCAAGATGTCTTTGCCTGCGAAATTTCGTCACGATCAGACAACTCCTTCTTAGTGCTTCAATTTTCTTGCAAAAGAGTGTGTATATATATATGGTTATGACGGATTTGTGTGTGCGTGTGTTCGTTATTCAAGTTTTATAGGTGTGTATCTATGTGAAAATTTTTCTTTTAAATTATAATTTTTTGCTTTGGCATTTTCCCTCATTGTCCGGGGCGGCAAAATTACTAGAGCAGGCCCTGATCCATGTCAACTAAAGAACAAGAAAGTATGCCTTTAAAGCGCAAGACTAAGAATTTAAAGTATAATGGATCTGGCAGAAATGCTAATAGATGAAGTTGTAGTGATGTAAATCAAGCCCTTGATGAAGAAAAAAATGCCTTGCTAAGTGACACATATAGTTCCCTAACTCCGTCATTTTGGATACGAAGTTGAAGGAGCAAAACAAGACGAAAGTCCGCATTTGAAATCCACTACAGTTATTTCATGAAGATGTGCTCAACGGATGAAGCCTGACGATATTACGACTGAACTTCGATTACCCCAGCAGTGACTCATCCTCGAAAGTGACTCTCTGAGAACCGGACAATTAATAATATGAACAGTGCTTTTTTTTTCTTTTCCTTTTTATAGATTTTTTTTGGATTAGCTGTGAGCAGCAATGACGACCCAGTTCCCGAAAAACGATGCCTGTGTGAAGTCCTAAAAAGCATTGGCCTTATTTTTTGTTCTTTTCACTGTTTTTAATTTTTGTTTTATTGGTTCTGAGGCTTGAAACAATGCTGGTTTTTCTGTCACCGAGGGAAGCTCCTTTTTCAGGTTCCCGAGTGTGAAGGGGGCGCCACAGCATGCGACCTGACACGTAACTCAACTAGCTTTGCATAGAGGCGAGTGGCGATCACAAGAGACCCGAGAGAGAACCAGCCGAGTGAAGACGGAATGGACGGAGAATGCGACGACGCGAAAAAAGGACTTATGAACTCTAGCCATTAGGAAATGACGTGCGGTTAAATGTTTTAATATAATATAATTGTTTTGCCCCCACTTTCTTCGTTATTGTTAAAAAATCGCTTTATCTGTTAGCTGTTATTAATTACTAGCTAACGAATCCACATCAACATAACACACACACACACATATATATATGATGAATCCCCAGCCCCTCAAGTGTCAGTTGGGGTAAACTTCCTACCAAGACAACTCAACCCATCTCCCGCATAGGAACTTTGACTTCTACTTTCGCCGGACTTAAAGAAGACACGTGTTCTAAGGACTCACTCGCTGCTGATCAACGCTGAAAGAGCTCTCGTTTTTGTCATGGCTTGGAGAGTTCAGACTTCTTTACTGAATATTGAAATAAAATATAATAGGACAAACGGCTGCCCGTTGCATTTCTCCTGTCAATCCAAGAATTTCTCCAAAACATGATAATAGCCGGTAGGATGTGAACACGCGGCAAGAATAAAAATGACTGCTTCAAAAATTGAATAATAGCGCAACATAGCAATTTGTAAAAATTTATACGGCTACATAGATAGGAATACGATTTATTTAAACTATACATTTTTGGTTTGAGCCCAACAAATTCAAGAGCCAAACTGGATGATAACTCATCTTTCATCTTGCCAAGCACTTTTTTATTTATTTCGCAGTATAGGGGATGAGTTTGGGGATAATCGGAAGTATCGAAGAAATGTAGATCTTTCTGCATATCTTCATACACGTCTTGTGTTACAATTTCATAGCACAACGAATCAGTATCAGTAAAAAGTAATTTTGCATTGGTATCGTACTTTGATTTTATATACTTATAATGAAAATTATACATAAGAATCTTAGATATGTCTAGAATGGAGAAACCAATGTAGATCGGTCTATTTAATAAAAGGGAAACTTTTTTTCTCTCTATCGAAACTAAATCTGTTGTTATTATACGAAAATTATGAAATGCTGGAGAAACAACGAGTTTCTTCGATTTTTTCTGATCCTGTACAAGATCTATTACTGTGCGCTTCCGTAGGTTTTCCATGGTTTTACCGAATACGGCATTATTTAAAAGTTTAAAGAGATTTTTTTCAAATAAGCTTTTCGCGTTTTTTCTTTTTTCCGTATTAAAATCAATATATTTTTTAAGCCAAGGTCTTTGGTGAAATTTAAGTACTTTGTGGATTTTAGTTACTTTTAAACCTAGAGAAACATACTGTTTTAAATTTCTATAATGAACGATATATCTTTTTTTACTCATTTAATTAGGAACTAATTTCGTACAGCTATTGGTATTTAAATTATGTTCTTGCGCTATTTCTTTGCAGTATGGAGATAGCATATCATTTGTCACATTTAATGTTTCTGGGGCCAGGGGATAGTCATTATGTAAATTATGTAGGTTTTGTGGATAATCCATGTCTACTTCTAAAATATAACCTATGTCTGACTCATCTGGAATTTCCATAAGATCAATTGGCTGTGTAATCCACTCAAAACCGTGAGTAGGTAAGGGTTGGGACATTGCCCATCCATATAAATTATTTACATCCAAATAAAGGATGTATTTAGATGGTTTGTTTTCCTCGTAAGAGTCTAAATATTTGTTGTTAGCTGAACTAAATCTATGAGATATCATTGAAATGCCACCTCTTATGCCTCTCTCGACAAATAAATGCATGTCTAAATCTGTAAAGAGTTCCAGTTTGACTCGCGACATGTAAAGACATGCTTGCCAAGCGAGTCCGGGAGCCGTGTAACAATGACATGGATCTAGTTTGTAAAAATTTAAACATAATTGTCGAAAATTTTGAAAAACGTCTGCAAGTAGAATTACGTCACTCGTCACGTACAGATCGTGATACTCTCCTAGAGTTTTAAGATTAAAACTTTTCCATACGTTTTAACAATGTGCATAATCATCATCACTTACAGTTTCATTTGTAAGTGAGCTAAAAAAGGCTTCTTTAGAGGGCAAGCATCCTTCATTAAATTTTTGAGTATCCATATATTCGTAGGGGTAAATTCCTTTATGAAGCATCAGATCGGTTTTTTCCTTGAAAAATTTATTTGTTAGTGTTAATTCATTTTTTTCTAAATTCGAAACTAACTTTTCGAGAGAGGCATTTAAAAATTGCAGCGAGTCGAGAAAGCGTAGAGAACCGAGAGAAAAAGATATATATTTTTCACTATTGGATGGTATACAAGTAAGATTTTTGTTTTTTATTTTCCCAACACTCTGCATGATCAAATGAGAATCATACCCTCGTAAATTGTGAGTTACGACAGGGATATGTTTAGCCAATGTATAATTAATATTGCAAATATTATGAGCAGCACCCCGGTATAAACCGGTGAGATGGTCATGATCCCGGACTCTATCCCCCAATAAAGGTTTTTCACATATGTGACAAAAAGTGGCATTTTTAAAATGTAATTTATTCTCATCAGAAAAAGGTATCGGCTCAGTTTTTTTCAAAATATTTAGTATATCTTCCTCTTCTTTAATAATGTTTTTTAAAAAATGGTCAATGGCATTTTCTCCTCGATAAACAACAGGTGGTTTTTTAAAACTTCCATCAGGTCCAATCACCACATACGCATAACCACATGGAATATGATTTGCTATTGGTACAGTGGAAGATCTTTCAGGATCAGGCGCGCATGAGTTGATTTTCACAATAAGGGATTCAAAGTCGGCGTAAATAGTATATGGAACAGGTAAATTAAATTTAAAGTTTTCAAATTCTAACCATTTGTTTTCGGGCATTTTTATTTTTTGTTCTTTATGTTTCCTACAGTCTACTATATGGGCATCTAAGATTGATTTTTTAACAAACCTGTGAAGACAATAATTGCAATAAAAACTTTCTGATTTATGTTGTGTTAAGTCTGAAAGTAATCGATTTAAATTTTTAATAAGACAATAATGTCTTTTCTCTTGATTTGAGATCAAAAGCAAATTTACATGTTTATCAAAATTCTTTGTTGTTATTTTCAAGGGGAATATTTCATTCTCGAAACCGAACACATTAATTGATATTTTATTTTTTTCTTCAAAGCATTCAATCTGATTTAATGGAGTAGGAAATGTAAGGTTTTTCGTGCATAATTCATTCTGAAATTTTAAATAAGTACTCACTCTATTTGCATTGGCTTGAGCAGGATGAAGATGAGCTAACACACACCATAAAAAACAATGTTGGTCCTCATTTCTAATGTTCAATATTGCTTTTTTTTAATCAGCTTTGGTGGAAGAGGAATGTAAGAAGCTGCTGCTAAGGGCTTGTAGATAGCAATCTTAAGTTCATTCTTCAACACATCTTGGAATTTCCATCCCGATCCTCTATTTTCAAATTCATTACATGATGTGATAACCTTTAAAAATAGATACAAAATTTTAAAAATAATAATAAATTCAAATTATAATCACATTCGATGTAAAATAATTCTGAAATATATTTCCACAGTATATATTTTATAGTTATTTGAATAACTTTTTCTTAAAATTCTTTTAAAATTTCTTTTACATTTTATTTTATTATTTTTAAAGAAAAAAATGAATTAACTTCTTACCTTTGCAATGCTTGTTTCAACGTCAGGAATTTCCTGGGTTAATGTAATAGCACATCTTGATCTAAAATATGATGTACAGGTCTCAAAATCCTCTATAGTAATTTTTCGGATGAAGTGAACACAGCTATTGAGATACCACTTCACACCCTGCTTTGAAGACGCTGTTTCCTTAATTTTTTTCAAAATTTCGGTCTTAATGCTGTGAAGGCTCACAGTTAAGTCCTTCGATGTTGAAGTATCTGGAAAGAATGTGTACACTTCAAAAGTATCCAAACATGTATTTCTAGTGGGCGAAACAGTTCGTTTTCGCGATGGTGCAGTTGAAATAGAAGTCCTGCCGTGATCGGAAAGTCGTTTCCGTGGCGGTAGAGGGACCGGGTGCGGCTTCCGAGGATGTGTTCGCAGAGGAATTTTCTTCTCCATTGGCTGTTCGAGACAGTTTCATGATTTATGAATTAATTAATTTATGAATTTTTGAATGTCGAACGAAGTTATCTTTTCGATTGAATCTCTTTTTGCATATTTTGCAATGGAATAAGGCTGAAGTGGTGTGAATTGAAATTCGATGTCTTTCTAAACTGCGACGATGCGTGAAAACACTATCGCATTTATCGCATGAAAATGTTCCTCTGAAAACGCCATCGAAGGGTTCATCTAACTCACTGGATAAGTCTCCAAAACCCGCAGAAGCCAAAACCTTGTCGTTGATAGGAAAATCAGTCTCTTTGAATATTTTTTCGATATCCATTGTAAAAAGTTTAAGCATGAAGTGCGCACAGAAAAAAATTTCGAGCTAGAAGTGAATTGGTTCATTCGCCTCATCTGCTTATATACGGAATCAATCGTTATGCGTAGGAATACAGTGAAAAATAATTAGAAAGTATTTTTTTTGTAACGAATAGCGAAAGAAAGGGCGGGGCTTATCTTCTTTTTAACTCTAAAAGTGTTTGACATCTCCCCTCAACCGTATGAATGGGGTTTTACAACCCCCTCCCTACAGGTAAACTGATTTTTCCCACCTTCAAAAGCTGTAAAATTCCAATTACTTCAAACTTACTCACAACAGCCACACTTTTCTCCCCACAACTTAAAGAATGCGATTTTACTACCTCCCTGTAGGTAAACTGATTTTCCCACTTTCAAAAGCTGTAAAATTTCAATTACTTCAAACTTACTCACAACAGCCACACTTTTCTCCCCACAACTTAAAGAATACGATTTTACTACCTCCCTGTAGGTAAACCAAATTCTTCCATTGTCCAGTTGTTAAGTTTCTTTTATTTTGTACTGATATATTCGCACACACACAAAGTTTGCTTTAAGGGTATGTTTTGTGTGGACTTTTCGCAACATCTGTTTGTGCTTTTTGAAAGAGATACTCAGACAAATTGTTTTTTTTTTTTACAAGCTAATAGGATAATTTCGCAATTTATTCTTCAATAGTTCGACTTACAACTGTTACAATCTTGAAATTCTTACACACGAGTTTCATACATACCTATGAATGGGTTGATTGCTACCCTATGGAGATAAAATTCTTATTCTTTACATCTATGTCATAGTGAGAGTTCCAATTACTTTTTATTTGCTCTCGAAGATTCTTTCAAAATGTTTTTACGTGAGAATTTTTTCTAACCACCGGTTTTTTTTGTTAGATTGGAAAACATCTTTTGACTTAATAGGATAGTTTCAACTTTCTCACACTTCAACGGTTAGACCCACCACAGTATTCTTTTCTAAAAAGCCCATTGATGTGTATATTACTTTACAATCTCTTTTTTAAAGGAATGATTACCTCTCCCCACATTTGATTTGATTTAAAAAAATTTCAGTTACCTTATTTATATTTTCAAAGGTATTCGGGGAACACAGTATTTATAAATGTTTTTTCGGCCTCTCTTTGTATTTTTTCTTTAAATGTGCCGATAAAAATAAATATCTTTTAAAAGTTCATTCAATGGTTTCGGCTTTCTGGTTCCTCAATCCTTAGAGTTTTTGTGTGTTCTTACCTTAGAATCTAGTAATGTCAACAAGTAAAACTTCTTTCTATCTCATAAATGCATCAATTACCTTTCTGTAGCTTTGTTTTGATGAAAAAAGTTTCGAATACTTCCCATCTTTTTTTCTTTTTTTTTCGTAGACATTTTTTAAATGCAGCGATTACAAATTATTTCTCCGTATTTGTTTGCAATATTTTGGGTTGGGGGGAGATGTGCTGAGAAAAAGAAATATATTTCTAAATAAGCTAAATAACTTCGGTTTATCTTATTTTTCAATGGCATTATCTAAGCATACTTGGAAAGAACACTGACACATGTCAATAAATATATTATATTCATTAAACTTTACACGAACTCAATTTTTTTGAAACTGTTGACTTATTCAATATGCTATTTTTATAATCATTTATTTTTATTTCTCTCTTAATTGTAAAAGGTGATTATTTTATTTTCAATCAGTTTTTTTTTTTTCAACTTTTCAGAGTATTAAATTCAACATCTTTACGAGCGAAACATATAAGCAAAAAGCATACTCGAAACAATGTTTTGAATCAATATGAAAATTCATGTTAGCCTTGAAGAAAAAAACCCTTAGAAATGAATACATTTTGCGCATATTTTTTTATCATTTTTACAATCTTAGGTTTTAAATTTAATGAGAATAATACATTTATACGAATTGTGTGCCTATCTCTCTGTGTGTGTACTTTACCACTTTATTCTTAAAATAAAAAAAAAATAAGAAATACACTTTGAAGAAGAAAAATAATACTTTTTATTTACAATAACAATAAAGAATCTGTAGTAACATACATTTGTTTAGCATTTTCTATCAACACATTCATATTCAACTTATTGAGAAACATCTCATTCATGTAATTTACCATTTGGATGTTTCGATTGACAAAATCTGCAACCAGTTTATCCCAGTCCATGTTTAATATGGCTAAATCACCATATTCGGAAATTCTCTGTCCGTTTGAATATGTCATACATTCATGACCTAGTTGATTTTCGTATCCTTCCAAACATCCGAAGCATAC
Organism: Trichonephila clavipes; assembly: GCA_019973935.1. Taxonomy (NCBI): domain Eukaryota; kingdom Metazoa; phylum Arthropoda; class Arachnida; order Araneae; family Nephilidae; genus Trichonephila; species Trichonephila clavipes. The sequence goes on along the minus strand of BMAU01001879.1, from coordinate 110,903 downwards.
GAACAATGATGAAATATTTTCTTCGATATGGTTACATAAGAGTTCGACCATTGATGTAGTGAGAACCATTTCTGCGTCGATACAATCGACGCAGTCAGATTTTGGAAAAGGAATGTGTTTAGCCACTTCTTTCCTCAGAAGTTTCAGAAAAACACGCCCGAACATGATTGAAACAGTTTTCGACGTGATCTGCTTATGGATATCTTTTAATACATTCCATTCCGTTTCTTTTAGCATGGAAACTGGAGTCAAAAATTTACGAGTAAAGTCCTTTCGTTGGAAATAACGTTGCCATATGATATAAGTGACATTCTCGATAACAGTTCGGGAAAGTAAGAGACAATCCTTGATAACAAATACTTTTCCATCCTCAAAGGCTTGATCGATTGCAGAAAATTCTCTTACGAGGGCTAACCATACGGAAGGTGTTACAGTGATTCCATCTTTGGTAGGTAAAAGAGATCCAGTGGCATCGAGCTTGTATCGGCGCAAGTGAATTCGAGCAACGTCTGCAAAATCAGAAACAACGGCGTAGTTGTGACTTCCTAAATGGAAATGATTCTCAGGAACAGCATCTGGTTTAAACGAAGAAGCTTTCCCGTTGTCTTTATCAAAACACACTCTTTTAGCTCGAGGATGGGAGAAGGCGAGAGGTGTAGCATGTGTTTCATGGTTAACTAAATAAATTTCAATTCACTAATCACGAAAGAAAATATCTTGAAATTTTGTGGTAGGGTTGGAACGTGATAATTCTTTATCGAGAAGCAAAGTATTCTACCAACTCAGGGCTTGAGAAGAAATGATACACAGAAAGAAAAAAAAATGAGTATTACAAGGTGGCAACAGTAAGCTGATTGGTTCATTTTCATGACGTAACTTTGGAAGCAACTGATTGGTAGAAAAATTACTGATGTCACTAGTCATATGACATCACTATTATAATCAGATTCACAAAGAAAAAAAAAACGCGTTTTTTCAATATGGTTTATTTACGAAATCTATCTTCCCATATTTTAATCATATCTATATCTATATATATAAATGAAAAGCAATATTTCAGTATTGTAGCCTAAAGAAGAAAAAAAATTATTATGCTAATTATTAGCCTAAAATTATTTATGCTTTGTTTTTCTATTTTGATTGTTTATGCAATATCCCGCTAAGAGAAAATAGAAGGGAAAAGGGGGGGTGTAAAGTGTCACGGATGAAGAAGGACGAAATTGGAGGGACCGGTTGGAAGGGGTGGATGGAGGGAAACGCCGGAAGAGGTTGGATGGGGAGAACCGCGGGAAGGGGTGGAGGGGACGGAGAGAACTCGTTCGGGGAGGCGGGGACCTCAAGCACCTCAGCGCCTCGTGATCCAGAACCCCCACTTTTCTACTACTTATGAAACACATATAATTTCTCTCAAAACACAAAATATAGTTAACTCAACCACAAATGAAACACATATAAATCACAATAATTATCTCAAAACACAAAATAAAGTTATCTCCACCACTTATAAACCACAAAAAAATTATTCTCAAAACACAAATTAAAGTTAACTCAACCTCAAATTAAACACTTATAAGTCACAAAATAACTATCTAAATCACAAATTAGACACCTATATATAAATCACAAATAACTATTCTCAAAACACAAAATAAGAAAATTGAAGACTGACCTCTCACCAAGTGACAATTTTCTCTCCTCTAAAAGGACGCTTCCTTTCTTTTCATTTGTGATTATACTCTACAATTCCTTATCTTCAGTCCCGGCCACATTTCAGGCTCTGACGGACCATTGTTTAGTTTGCACCGATTCATTACATATTATTTTAAAATCTCTAAATGATTACACCACACATTAAATGGCGAGATTAAGATAAAAGGGAATTTTATTAGAGCGTTCTCCATACGCTCTTGTTCTTACTCTGTTTACACATACACTGTTCTACACACACTAGTGCCCTCTCGCGACAATATTTACTTGTTGTTGTGGATGTTACAAGAATTATTTGTTCAACACTGAACAATGACGTATTAGTGTTTTTCAGATTAATAACATGATCTTTTTTTAAGAATTAGGGTAATAATTTTAAATATAATTGCAGATTAGTTTTTTTAAAGTAATTATTCCAAACTCATATAAAGATGTTTCAAATTTTCATCTAGAACGTTTGAATTGTACTAAAAACTAGATCATCTACCAGCAATTTCATCTTTTGATTTGCTTTGATGCGATATACCGGTAACAGTAAGGATCTGCTTGTTGCTATACTTAATGTTTCATTGTGTGTGAAGGATAAGTAATCAGTTAAGACGGCTTTTAGAAATTATTGTAACATCGAACATTGTAAGTTAGGTCCAACTACAGGTTATAATAAAGAACTGCGTATTGATTTTTTAAAAAAAATTTTTAGTTTTAAAAAAATCAAATAAATAATTGCACAACAAATATATTTTTTTCATTTAATAATTTTCAGAACAAGACACATTAAACAAGCTTAAATAATCAATAAAGGCTTATGGGAGTAGAAAATGTGAGAACATTTAATCCCTGTACTAAAGAAAAATAGTAGAAATTTTGGAATTTTTTTTACTTTGCATAAAATATAAAAATATTCTTTTTTTTTATGAAATTTCTACTTGAAATTATTTAAACTGTGTTTTTTTTAAATACCCTTTTAGTAAATCTAATTTATACTCAAGCGCAGGTAAGTTGTACCCCCCAAATCATTTTTAACTTGATTAGACTGGAAAAAATTTGGACACGTGTAAAGAAAAATTAATATTTCATTCCACATTTCGCATGTGATGCCACTTAATGTACGGACTAACACATAACTGCAATAGTGACATTTTTTTAATAAATTATTTCGATTTGTAGCTATCCTTTTTTTATTACAACTTTTAGTTTTAGTTCATATTGTTTAATCTACTATGTTCCATCAATGTTTTGAAAGAATTTCTGATTCAAAAATTCAATACACATCTTCTGATAAATTTCCAAAGATGAAGCAATTTTAAAAAATATAACTAAGCTGTAAATGAAGAAAAATTGGAACCATTTTTAAAATGTTAGTAAATAAAAAAAAACCTTCTTTTTATATGTTTATAAACTGGTTATAATTCCCACTTCTATATAAATTATTTTTATATATAAGAGCTGTCCTATATAAGTCAGCAATGTTTATACAATACTGCAGCACATCCATATTTTTTAAATATACTCATCTAGGATCGTGTAGCACTGTTTTTCGCTCTGGTGATGGCAACGATTTGTCTCGGCATGGATTCGACAAGATGCTGGAAGCGTTGGACATCCATAGACCCACGGTCTTCAATAATTTCTAGTACTTCACTATATACGATTTGACGAAGTGAAAGGGAATCGAACATTTCTATCTCTGGTTGCCCAGATGTACATCATGGGATTGGCCGTGGGTAGCCTGGTGGTTAGAGCATTGGACTCCAGACCGGAAGGTCTGGGTTCGATGCCCGATGTTACCAAGTACACACGGAGTACGTGCTCGTTAAATCAGTGGGTTCGAAAGTCTTGTGGGCAGAATCACGAATGCATAGGAATGGTGAACATTTCCCTCCAGTCCCATGGCAAAATTGTGGAGGTGGAGATAGGTGGTGTCTCCACCTATCGTCCCTTCAGGGAATTTCGTACTGTTACCTGTATAGTGCTCAAGGTCTAGGCCAACGACAGGCATACTTCTAGCGCCTTGCCACGATGAATTTCGGGGGCCTCGTTCTGACTGCGTCAGACAGGTGATATTAGCCACAACAACATCATGGGATTAAAAAAGGTGACAAGAGAAAGATGGATGTGTCATTCGTATACAATTATAAAACGATGGTACGATACATGATCTTGTTGAAGTGGTATGTTCGAGTGGAATGTTGAAAGCTGCTGGTTATCAAAGATATCGATGTATCATTGACCTGTGAAAGACAAAACAAGACATGCTTAGGACTTTATTTCGGCCAACGTAATGTCCGCAGACTGTAATGCAACTCCCACAGGCTTGAAGATAATTCTGTAGGGAAAAAGGATTTCTCTCTTCTTGAGGTTTTCACCAATTTCGTACCCTTGTGGGATGATGTCTTCTGTACCTCAAAAAGAGAAGATGATTCTGGATGGCATGATTGTCAAGTTTTTCTTGTCATCCAAATTAAAGTTGCCGATGGATTTGTTACATTACGGACCATCTATCCATTTTTACTATGCAAACTAGTCGACGATGTCCCAGCTTATTCTCTCTTTTTTGTCTACGACACGTGGGCCTAATGATAATGGTCTCGTACTTGACATACACCTATCAAATAGTGGCTTGGGTATCACTTACAAGGTGAGATCCATTTGCTGAGCCTCAACTATTTTCCTACGATCAAATCCCCTTAGATCTTTTCGAACATTGCTATGTACTTTACGTCTGACTATTACTGATTACCATCGCAACCCTCCTTATAATGTCGAATAATTGCTGTCGTCGGCTAATTGCTATAGTATATATATATTTTGTATTTGCTCTATAGAAAATGTTATATCCCTGCAAATATTAGGTCATGTAATAAAAATAAAGAGAGAAAATGAAATTTGATTACACATAGAAAAAAAAAAAGGAGATTGTTTAGAAAAACTTCGTTTTAAATTATTCCGTTATGCTTCTATATATTTCAAATCCAGTTTACAGAAATGCCACAACCAACTCATTTCCTTTTTTGTATCAAATCAACGGAAACCACATTAAAAAAATGGGAATCGAATACATATCAAGGATTAATAAAGACTTAATTAAATACCTTGTCAGTTTCACCTTTCACAAGCAAATAGTGATGACTGTTGGGCATAAATGTCACACGAATTCCTTGAATAACAGCCAAAATGATGGCAGCACCAAACATGTATCGCCTAGAAGAAGAAATAGTTGTGTTTAACATATGTTAGACCCCCCCGATTAGTGTACATTTAATTTTTAAATCTCCATCTTTTATGTGTAAATAATGTTAAGAAAAATAAATTCTATTCTATATATTATATAACTTCAAAGAAGTTTATTTAATTTTAAACCTATCAGACACTGGAAAAAAGTCCACAAAGTATAATAGATCTGAAAATATTTTGAAATATTAAAGGCATTGTGAAGTTATATATGTGATATATATATATATATATATATATATATATATATATATATATATATATTTATATTTACGCACATAAAAAATCTTGCCAACATATTTCATTGGTATATTTTCCGTACTTTTTGATCAGCTATTAATTTTATCTTATTTTAAAAAATGCTGCAATTTTACGAACATTGTGTGAGGTAATGAGAGACTTTGGAGTTCAACGGTGCAAGAGCCAAAATGGGTTATGTTATGCCAACCTCTCAAGTATTTAAAATACAATATATTCTTCAAATTTTCAATTACGAAGTTAAATTAAAATAAGACTACATTTATATCGCAAGAAAACATTAATATATAAAGCCACAAAGAGTTAATACTTTTAGTTTTAAAATTTCTTTTTTCCATTCATTACACTCTGACATTCCAATTTCTTCTAGAAATTCAGAGTGAAATTTCCATTTAATTCCTATTTGCTTAGAGAGAATTCCACGTATCCCAGGACTAATAAAGCAAAAAAATAATAATAATAATAATTAAATTGATGCAAGTCTTCAGCGAGACGAATGTGCTTGCGATAGCCAGATGATAAAGTAGATGATTTTTAGCTAGAAAACTTGGGTCTTGAGACCATATTCCATTAAAAATTGTTGAGGGGGCGGTAAAGAAGGATATGTGCTACACTTTAAAAAAAAAGTTACATAATAATACTCAAAATCCTCGCATTCATTACAAAAGTCTTAAATTTCATTCTTGTCCCTTCGTAGCGAGTTGTCACGCGAGCTTCCCTTAGCTAATTCCATACCTTCTTTTTATCACTGTTTGATACGAGAGCCTCGTCTTCTGAAGTTACAGTTGTATATGCAAATAGGCTGCTTAAGGTATCCGACTACATTCGGAACCGTGATTTTAAAAAAGCGCATAAACGGATAATTTTCATGATATTTAGTGTCACTTAGATTAGAATGTATGTATAAAATTGTTTTAAAGACATTTTGACAAAAATGTTTTAGTTAAATACAATATATATATTTTGGCAAAAAATTAACTCAGAATAACCTTTTTTCAAAATGTTCTCCTTTTGTGAAAAATGCATCTATTATAATAATATTTTGCCTGTATATAGCTCAGACCTCTGTACAGAGACTCAACTATGATTTTTAAAAAATTCACATTATTTTCAGAGTTACAACCAATTGAAATAATTATCGGCGGTTTTTTCTTAAAATTTCTCCCCTCTGTTGTCGTAAAACATAGATAAACCCACACTTCTAAGTTATATATACTTCAAAAATTCTAGTTGAGCCTCTGTAGAGAGGTCTGAGCTATATACAGGCAAAATATTATTATAATAGAAGCATTTTTCACAAAAGGAGACTATTTTGAAAATTAGTAATTCTATGTTACCTTTTTGTCAAAATATTGCACTTAAATAATTTTTTATTGTAATAATATTCTTAAAACAATTTTATATGCATTTTCTAATATAAGTGTGACACTAAATATCATAAATATTATCCATTTATACGTTTTTGCAAAATCACGGTTTTCCGAACGCAGTCGGATAACTTAAAGGTATCCAAAAATAGAACTGGAAAAGATTACTTGATATTACCACGAAGGGTGTGTGTGTATTAGTAAAATTAATTGTGAAGATTTTTGAGTTATCATTTGTATTATTTGTTATTAATTATTTATATTATATATAGTCCTGCAGCGAAATTGATTTAGGGGAAGAATCTGAGTAGATCTTCTTGAAGATTAATGTGCATCCTGCAGGCTTAATTCAGTGGAAACTTCATTTGAAGAAAAGTAATATTTATATTTCGTTAAGGTATCCGAACACGTTCAGAGTACTTTTTGACAAAATAACATATTTAAACATATAAAGGCTTTTTTAGGATTCAATACCAATAAATACTAATATTTAATCAACAATATTTAAAATAAATTGCCGGAATTTCATAAAAATCACAATAATATGTGAAATTTTAGCAATATTTTTGTAAAACTTCAAGGCAATTAGAGAAAAAAGTAATAAACTTATATTAGTAAAATAATTACCAAAACAATATAGAGGCATTTATCTAGAGAATGTACTAAAATTTTAATGTTTTTTTTTTAAATTTGAAACTTTTTTAGAGATAATTGAGTAAACGTTATAAGAAAAATAACGCATTTATGAGACCATTATTTAAATAACATGCCCTAACTCAAATAATATTCATACTATAAGAAATATCTTAGTACATTCTCTAGAAAATAGCATAAATATCAGGTGCACAAAGTTTTATAGAAATACATTTGTAATATTTTGTGTGATCTGACTCGCCATGATAGATTTCGAACAATTTAAATGCCCACTTCTGGTAGATCAAAGACCCACTTCTGGTTTTTCAACTTAATAAAATTGATTGTAACTTGGCCTCTAAGAAGCATAGAATCAAAACAAAGTATGTTTTCTTAAGACAAAATATAGATGTATGAAATAAAATAGAAAACAAAAATATCGGTCTTGTCCGAATTTGGTAATTTTCAACGTGTTCGGATACCTTAAGATTCTGTTAAGTTAAATATTTGACGTGTATATATTTGTGATATTTTGTGATCAGGAATAAAATATAAATTAAAACTTATATTACTTCTGTTTATATTTTTGATCCAGTGATATCAATGAGTCCTAATCCACCACGACTTGATTGAAGCTCGAAACGACTAACTGCATTGTAATAGATTGTTCTGCGGTTCTATGCGATGGTCATTAACTGAAAAAAACCTAGTAATTTCTTTTGGCTATCACGTTCGAATATGAACAAAAACTAGTTTTTTTGTACATATGGATTGTAAAAAAAAACAAGGAATAATCAAGAGAAAGGTATATCTTTTTTATCGGCAGTAATTCTGCAGACTTCAGTTTACAATTGTACACATTGAATCACTCTAAATTTCTATATTTTAGCTGAAAAAACGGACGTTGAATATTATATCTACCGTTTATTGAAACAGGTGAAAAGTCCATATTATCATTATTTAACGCAAATTTTAGACATCATTAAAACATTTTTTTTTTCCTTTTCGTTTTCGTTTGCGGACTTGGGACTGCATTCAGCTGTTTTAGTACAAATGAAATTCATTTCCTTTTGATTCAGCTATGCGTTCTTTTTCTTCTGAGTGATATTTATCCTTTTTCAAACTTTCTTAAGCAGTTTTTTTAATATTAATGAAACTATATATAATAAATCAAATATCTTCTTTTAATCCTTCTAAAAGAATTCTTATTGTAAAAAGCCGATGTAGTATTAAATAGCATCTAATCATCACCAAGTAATTTTTTTTTATCAAACTCTTTAATACATATGCAATAATAAAGGTTAGGTATAGGGGGAAATGATTATAGGGCGAACGGAAAATAAGTACCTACCAAATATTGAATTCACCCTTTAACCAAAGCAATGTACTTTCATAAAATAAAATATAGATTCATCCTTTAGATGGTAGAATTTTTATCCTTACACTAAGTATAATCTGTCAGACTCAACTTTTTGCGTGATACAATGCATTCTGAAAGATAATGATAGAAAATGAAGCCTCCTATTATCTCATTTCTGGATAACAACTATGATTTTATTTTAATGTTCGGTATTGCACCAATTCACTGCCTTTTTATTATCCATAATGACATGAAAAACCTTTTCTATAATGTTGATTGAGTTGTTATTTTCATAATGCCTTGGCCTACGTGAAGTCCTGACGTTTTCCGTGTCATTTCTGTTCATGAAAATGGTGAAGTAAAATGTCTAACACTCAGGTAAATCGTAAGCATTTGCGCAATAGTGTAATCATAACTATAAACGCAATTTGAGCGCAATAGTGCAATCGTATTAGCACATTAGTGATTAATGTGTGATCGTTATTTGTTATGTCAGTACACATTACTTTTATTGATGGACAAAAACGCTTCTTTTGTCGAGTTCTAAGACTAATATTCTTCTCAGAGAGAAACAAAATACACTTTTTAGATAGAGGAAAAACTCTAATTTTCCTTTTTAGACATTGACAATATATGTTCTAACAAGAATATACAAGGTGTCCCATAAATAGCACCCAAGCTCTGCCCAGCCAGATTCCTTATTGTGAGTGCATTAAAAATAATCAAAGAACTGTACCTGTACGATCCATAATTAACGAGAAAAATACGGTAAATGACGATGCATGGTGATGAATGAATAATGAGGCAGGAAGGTTCATGATAGAGCTCCGGCGCATTTTTGTACGTGATTGGCTGGATTTGGCATACCCCGGTCGATGGATCGGACGTGGGGCTTCAGGTCTATGGCTGCCACGATTGCCATACCTCATACCATTAAATTTTTTTGTGTGCTTATGGAGTATTCTAAGATAATTGGTGCCCGAGACATAGTTACCACACAAACGAACTTAGTTACTCGTCTGCATGCTGCTTGTACTTCGGTGGATGCCCCGCGGCTGCGACGTGGGCATTCATCCATTCCACAGCGAGATCAAGCCGGCTTCAATCTGCAAGGTGAACACTTTGAACATCTGCTTTTATATATATTTGTAAATACTGCTGTTGATGCGTCCAATACGACTGTGGCGTCATACTTTGTCTTTCGTATTTTTCTCGTAAACTGTGGATCGTATAGGTACAGCTCTTGGACATTTTTTATGTACTTCTAACGAGGAATCTTGTTATGCAAGTTTGAGCACTATTTTTGGGACGCCCTGTACATATTTTCCGTCCATTCTATGTATTAAAAAATAAAAGAATAAAATTTCTAAAGGTAGAGTGTATCTCTTGTCTAAATGGTTACTCAATTTCTCGTAATAAAAGCTAAAGGTAATATTAGTTAACTAAACTCTACTAAAATTGCCTTTTACGCACCATCCATGGCTTGTAGTAATGAATGTATAGTTGATTAAATAAGCCAAAAGGAATCCAACGGTTATTCCTACTTCATTGAGAGATACCATCATGCCTCGTCTATTCTGAAATAAAAATAGTTCTTTATTTTCTTACAGATCGTGATTAATTATAATTCAAGTTATTTCTTTCTCAAATGTTTATCTATCTCCCCTTTGAATATTTCTAACTTTACTCATTTTTGCTTTGAAATTTTTAATTTAATGTATCTCGTACTACCTTTGGAATTCAGTACAAATCACTTTATTTGTACAGTTAGCAATATTCTTAGGACCAAGAAAATACATAGTTTTAGGAAACAAAATTCCCTAATTTTTAAAATTAAATTAAAATGAGAGTTATGAGATAGTGTAACATTGTGCAATAACAATTAATACTTTCAATTTTTTTTTATCAGTATTTCAGATGAAAGTGTTTCATTAATGTTTTTTCCTCTTTCATTATGTATAAGGTTACACAGTCTATAGAATGAATAGTAAAAAAAATCCTTTTTCATTAAAAATTATAGATTATTTCGAATGTTAATATAAAAGAAATCAAACGAGTTCCTAAGTCTTTTTAAGCAATTTGTAAGCAACAGTGAAATTTTGACACATTTGAGAGTTAAGAGAGAGTTCCTTTTCAATTTTCAAAGAAAATATCCACTCCTAAACTTAATAACTTAGTTTTTGTGATATATATATATATATATATATATATATATATATATATATATATATATATATATATATTGTAAAAAGTTCTTGCTTTAGTTGTTTTTAGTATGACTTTTTATTCTGTTCTATAGAGGTTTTATTTCTTTTTAAGAGCGTGCGTGCATTTTTCGAAGCTGCTTAGACAAATATACTAATGTTGAGACTCGTTTATAAAAATGAAATTAGACATTAGAAATTATTGTAATATTTTTTGTTCACACAAATATTCCTTTTCGTAATTAAAAACAGAATTTAATTTGTATATTATGATAAATAGATAGTTGTATTACATTGAATATAGAAAAAAATATTCAGCATACCACCTCTATATTAACGATTGATTATTCAGTAGGATAGAAAGAAATCAGGTAATTTTCCTCTCCAAATGCTTGATAATTAATTAAATTTTTTTTGATAAATCTTTCTACAACAGTGATAATATAACAGACACTTGTTTTTTAGTACCTAAAAGAAAATTCCATATCATCTTAACAGTTATTGAATAGTAACGAATCTCTCCTAAAACGGCCGTTCAATTCGATCGGTTGTCATCATAGAAATTAAACTTTTATAAAAATAAAAAATAAATAAATAAATAGTGCAGTTTATTGATCTTAAGTCTGTTTTCGTCATATGTGCGAGAGCGTGAACTTAACGTGGAACACATTTTCGGACCGAAAAAATGCCTCTATTTTTATAAAAAATTCATGATATTGTAACTCATACATTTGTTTAAATTATAGCGTTTTTAAAATTTCAAAATATTTCATAAATAATTAATTTTTCCTATTAACATGTAAAGAGATATAGCTCATTTAGCATTACAGTATAGGAGAAAAACGCGATAAACACATTTTTTAAAAGGAAATATGTGTCAACTCAGATAAAATGAGTAGTATGATAAAATAAGTGATTCTCTACAAGATAGTGAAGCAAGAATATGATATTAATATTTGAGTACTTTTATATTTGAAAAAATATTCCAAATTTGGGTCCTATTCTTTAATATTAACCGAAGACAGCCTTAAGATCTTAAATCCGCAATTAATCTTTTTCTCGGTTAACGCACAACTCATATTTAAATAATACAATAATAAAAAATATAATGTGTACTTGTGTGCAGAAAGTAAATTACGCTTGTATGCCTTGTCAAATAAGTCTCGTACTTCGAATGCAATTTTTCAGATACATGCGATTTTCATAAGCAACAATACCATCAAATGCAGAGTACTGCTACATACATACACAAATAAGTATGTCATGTCAGCTTTTAGACCAAATCAAAACATTCCACGTTTCACTGTACGTGAATAAATAGCGACACAACATCGATAAAAAATATATAATAAATGCATATGTGATTTCTATAAATAGCATACACTCAAAGTCTACTTCTGAGAACTTACAAGAAAATTTTGTGATTGTATCTGCTAATAAGGTTCCTATGAATTATGCAGTCTTATATTATCATAGTAACTATGTTTAACGAAGCTATAGTAACTATGTTAATTGGAAAGATGATTATTAGTTTCGAATTATCGTCTTTTAGTACTGAATAAAAAATTGCATATTTAATTGATAAATATTAAATATAATCTCATTTTTTAATACCTAAATTTCACGAAAATCTTGTTCGATTCGGTAGCATTGTTAATAGCTATCATACGTATATTACGAAATCTAGAAATATTTTACTATTGGTGCTTCCAAAGACTATCGCGATAACTCTGTAAGCATACAGTTTCAATTAAAAACAGCTTCTAATGTATTAAAGTCACAGAAAACAAGGTAATGGTTTTTATGCATAATTTTGACTTCAAGGAATTTTTTTAACTCCATAGATGTTGATGATATAGTTACAGTTCTTATGCGTATGTGCTCATATATGATAGATATTATTTATATAACACAATAAAACTGGAAAAATTTAATACTCTTGTTAAACTCGTACTACAAGAAAATTTCATTCATTTCAATCAAAATCATTATAAGCAAGTTAAAAGCTGACCTCAAGGTAATCCTGTTAGTAATTGTTTCGCAAACCTATATTGCATTTTTTTAAAATGTAGACTATTTTGTATAATTAACCCTACTTTCTTTTATGTGTATGATTTATTCGGTTTTGGTAAAAATAATGAATTTAAACTAAATATTACATTGCATTATGATTACCTTAACTCTATAAAAGATAACTTTAACAGGGTTGAAGTTGTGGATTTTAACTTGCTGGTAAGTAATAATAAAGTAGCTAGTAATATTTGTAATAGAAGAGATATATTTGCACATATTACAAAAAAATTTAAATACCTTCTTGGAAGAGCAACTTACATATACCTCTCTATAGAAATATTATACCGAATTTTTTACTTTGAAATAATAATTTTAACTACAAACACGATAGACAAATTCAACAATTTTAAGAAATTATTCTATTATTTGGATCATGATTATCTCACTTAAACTTCTTAAAACATACACGTTTCGTAAATACATTGATCGTCTTAGTTTTTGACTTGTTTCATTGCAGTAATTCTTCCGACCACTTGATCGAAAGAATAATAATAAAAAAAGAAACAATACAACCTGATTTTTTTCTCTTTGTCATCTATTCGCTCCTATCCGCCGGATCTCCGTCTAAGGCTTCCATGCTGAGGCTCCTTCTCCTGAAGCTGTTCTGCGGTAGACTGTCGATCCCAGTGCTCCTCTGGTATTCCTTCGGGATCCTTTAAACGGCTCCTGAGGTAGTATGGACAAGGTGTCACTGTTGTCATCTATCTAGACCGGATTGGTTTCCCTTCAGTTGCACTGTGTTCTTTGCTACGTGTTGTCCTGGTCTCCCGAGCCTTGTCATACTGGACTCTTGCTCCTCGCCTGCTCTCTTCTGTAGGTGGATCGAACTGCCTTATCATTTGTTGATGTGAGGATTATTATTTCTTCTATATTTATTGTTTCTAGAAGTTACAGAGGACAGGACTGTTCTCTTTATCCCCTGTGGTAGTACAGGTGTTGGTCTTTTCTGGTCCCCATGTTCGGACCACTGAAAGGATCTCTTCCTGCATATTTTAGACCGCTTTCTATCCTTCCTCTCCACTGTCCTATTTGACCTTACTTTACGCTTCAATCTCAGATCCTCCAATCTGGCAGTCCCCTTAATTGATTTACGACACTTACTCTCATCACCCGAAGGTCTCCTAGAACTTCTGGATTTTCCCGGGTGTGATCTACTCGACCCATTACTAGACCCCTTTCCTTCATATAGTGTCTCATCATTACTATCAAAACTAATTGTGTCGGACTGTCTTGGGTGGTACACCCGCACTTGGTCAATATTAACTGTGACCCTTCTTTCCTTTTCCAAATGATCAAATTGTTATTCCGAACTTCCAACACTCTGTATGGTCCTTCAAACTTAGGCATAAACTTTCCGACCACTCTCCTACTCACAGCACTAATAAAATGAGTTTCTACCAACACCAAATCATTGACTTTGATGTTAACCTCTCTCCATTTTTGATTATAGTATTTTTCCCATGTCTTATGTTGTTTCCGCATATTCTGCCTTGCATCATCAAATAATTTCTCTATATTTCCTCCAACATATCCAGTACCCTCCGTTACATTTATTAATTTACGAAAAGGTGTTACAATTTTTCTTCCTAAGAATAACTCAGCTGGAGTTTTACCTGTCTTTTCATTTACTGATGTGCGCAGGGCGAAAGAGAATTCATGGAGAAATGGGTCCCAGCTATTGTGATTTTCTTCTACAAAACAAGCTATCATCTGCACTTAAGTGCGATTAACTCCTTCCGTTAAATTTGCCTGAAGTCAATATGTTACCGTTTTATGTCCAACCTTTGACTTACGTGTTCAAATAAATCGGATATAAATTGGGGACCATTATGACTAATCAAAGAAATAGGAGCTCCATATCGTGAAATATAATTTTCAAAAAAAGCGTTAGCTATGGCCTGGGCCGAAGCTTTTCGTAAAGGTATAAGCTCACTCCACTTAGTGAAGTGGTCAGTTATTACCAATATAAATCTATATCTTTCGGGTCGGGATGCTGGGTAGGGGCCTAATAGTCTAACGTCACGATTTCATTGGGGTAATTCGATATTATTGGAATTAATCGAGAAGCTGGTAGCACGTTTTTATAATTAAGTTTTTGACACCGGTCACAGGTTGATACATATTCAAATATATATTTCCTCATATACGGAAAATAACATGTGTCACGCAATTTTAAATACGTCTTCCTCTTTCCTAAATGGCCTGCTAATGGCAGATCATGAAATTCTTGCATTATTGCTTCTCGAAGAGATTGAGGAAGAAGGAGAATAAGGAGATAGATAATTTTGAGTTAATGATTTGGTGGAATATTTGAGAAAGTTATTTGAAGGAGATAGATAATTTTTGAGTTTATAAGTATGTGGTAAATTTGAGAGTTGTTTGATATGGAGATGCAACATTTTGAGTTAATAATTATGTGGTATATTTGAGAAAGTTGTTTGATATGGAGATGGAGAATTTCGAGTTAAGAATTGTGTGAGATTTTGAGTAAATAAGTTGATGGACATACATAATTTTTAGTTAATGGTATTGTGGAGAAATTGATTAACTATTTGAAAGTTACAGATAAGTTTAGTTAGTGTTATTGAGGTACAGGATATAGATGATTTTGAGGTAATGTTATTTTGGAATAGTTGAAGAATCATTTAAAGGTTACTGAGAATTTTGAGTTAATGTTATAGAGAGATATTTGGGTAATTGATTCGATGGTTATAGATGAATTTGAGTTAGCGGTATGGTTGAAAATTGAGGATTTTTTTTTATTTTTTACGAGTATAGTGAACCATTGTGATGAGTTTGTTAATTATTGTAAATTAATACATTGAATTACTTGGAATGTTAATAAGTAATGTTGATTAGTGAAGTGAATTTTTTTGGGGGGGGAATTATGTTGTTTAATTATGTGATGCACTTGTAATAAATTTTTTTTGTTCGTTTTGGTTAAATTTACTTCGAATGTGTTGCCACATAAGTCATGGGTTGCATTATCAATTTTATGTTTACAATTTTTTCCTCTCTTATATTTTCAACTGCATTTGGGATTTCTGGAATTCATTTCTCAATATGGAAATTCACATGTATTGAATGTAGAAGAATTTTTTTTTTTTTTTTTTTCCCTCTCAAATTTTTTTTAAAGTATTAAGCAATATAGTTATTTTTTTTATAATCGGATTTGCATTTTTTTTTGTCTTGATTGTGCATTCTGTTTCTTGTGCCGGCGATCGTCCTATCGCAGGAAATAGGATGTTCTGTTTTTTTTCCACCTTTGTAAACATTGGGGGTGCATCCTGATCACATGCACACTTATCGTTTGCAATTCTAAATTTAATTGCATTAATTTTTTTCATTTCAATTGTAACCAATGCTTGTAGTGAATTTTTTTAAATTTCATAGGCTATTAAGCATTCTCAGAGGTTATAAAATTTTTCTTTTTTTACCTGTGCGCACTCATCGCTTGAATTTCTAACTTTTAATTTACAATAATTTTTTTAACAAAAGATTGTAATCAATGCTCTTAGTAAATCATTGCAATTTCTTATGCTTTGAGCATTGTTAAAGGTTACAATAAATTTTTTTGGTGGTCTGATACATGCACATCATATTATTCATGTCATGATTTCGATGTTATATGGTTATGCGCTGTGTTTGTTTTCTTAGTGCTACGTTCTTATTGATTATGCGTGTTTCACTTGTCATTAGTTCTTTACCACAATTTTTTTTAATGTTTGTATCTGTGGTTAATGTGAGTATCAAAGCTATGATATATGTATTTTTTGAATTTACTATGCGTTACTTGACTTGATATTTTTTCATTTGGTATCTCACGATTAATTGAGATCATTCAATTCATTCTATTTGTTATTTTATATATATAGTATTTGTGAATTGTTCGGTGACCCATGTCTCATCTCAAATTTTTTTTTTCGGAAGATGAATTTAATTTCAGTTGTTTATTGTTGATTTTTTTCCCTCACAGCGTTCGGGGAATTGGGACTTTGAAAACTTTACTTAATAATTTTTTTTCTGTTGCATTTCGAATTCTAAATTATGGGAAGGACGCGGTTGGTGCTTGGGGTCTGCTGCGGATGTTAACTGGGGTCAAGTTTCTCTTTTCTCCACACTGGTTTTGGTTCTATTACTAATATGGTTTCCCTGGGAGACAATTTTTTTTCTCTTGCAGCGTATATGGAACCTCTGTATTCAGCATTTGCCAGAACCCATGGGACCGGCAAAATTTTCTACTCATCGTGGACGGACTACAGACTTTTGATGTGTTGCCTAGCACGACAAACAATTCCTCTACTCATCGTGGACGGACTGCAGACCTTTTGATGTGTTGCCCCACCGGAGCGCCGAACTTTCTTCGCAGTATCGATGCATCAGCTATTTTTTCTGGTCGGAACACACATGATCGCCGAACTTTCTTCTCGTGATGGAACATTGTTTTTTTTTTCGCTGGTTGTATTTTTTTTGTGTGCTGTGTATTTGAAAGAGGGGAGGAGTGATGGGAGGCCAGAATTTCCTATCTTAGAATTCGCCCCTGAGACGGCTTGGAAATTGCATGCGAGTCCCCGGACCAGATGTGGTGAAATTCCTTTTGGTGGGGTGCGTCAAGAAATTTCACTAAACCCATAAATTGTGAGGTGGTGTAACACTGCGCTGGCCTCGGGACCAATGAGAGAAAATTACACTGGACAAGACAAAGAGTCCACCCTAGGATTTCAGTGTGAAATGTCACCGAATAAAAACGGGACGCACCTCGATTTTAGACACAGAGAGCCGATCCCAGAGCTGCAGATAATAATAAAAAAAAAAAACTCCGGAGATTCCGGGCATCATACATGTCCTTTCCCCAGCTCCCTCCCTTTTTTGATCTTCTTGTAGTAAAGTAAATTTCCATGTACTTGTGCTTAAAATAAATTTAATAATGTTTTAAAACTATACGATCAGTGTTTGATTTAGTGCGAGATGAGTGTTTTAAATTTAGAATTAGTTAACTTATAGACATGATGCTATGTGAAATTAAGAAACTGGATTCAAAGTTTTAGAAATTAAATAAGATTAAAATAGCGTCGCATCAATAGTACATATTTTAATATACATAATAAAATTACAAAAGATAATAAAATTAAAAAATATAATAAAAGAAAAAACAATGGATGACAACCACTAAACCAAATTTAAAGGTATTGGTAACCATATAGTAATGTTATCGCCTAACTTGACATTTGTCAACAACAACACTTGGTACGTAGTGTACGGATATCAAATTAGAACATTAATTTCAATACTCAAAAACGACAAGCTATCTCCTTTCCCCTCCAACCTGAAATGTAAAAAAAATTGTCTTTTAAGGATGCTTTCTAATACCTATCTTGTTTTTCTGCTTTTGTTATTCCATGGAAGAAACTTGATACTAATAACGGACAAGTACGAGTATAATTGAATATAAATAAATATGATAATTTTCTGAGATACAAGTCTTTCCCTTTTTTCCCCACTGAAATAATCAAGGGCCAGCTTTACGAATTAGTTTTCAATATCCCATTATCTAAAAAGAAGAAACTTGTTTCATCTATGCTTTAATCTGTTAAAAAAATATTTATGTCAATAAGTATATTTTTCCAACTAATGCAGTAGAAATAAAAACATAGAAATCTTTGTCTACCTGAAAAAATGCAATATCTATAAAAGAATTACTTGTTTTATTATTAATGGTGTTTCCTGTATGTAAATTCTTATAAAATCTTTGCTGTAATAAAATACAGGAAACACCAGTATGATCACAGGACTCAGAAAGGGGGAAACGTAATCTCACATATCATACCGTGTTCCAAGAAATTATCACATATATGTAATAATGATCCTGAACAAATAACTAAATAAAAGCGTAAAATATACTTAATAGGATTAAATATCAAGAATCTGATGTATATCTCATTCATTTTCATCCAAATAAACAAAACACTATGTTCACATTGAAGGTGTGTTATAAACCAGAAGATCAATACGTTTTGTAAATTAAAACTTTGACTGAGCTTGTGTGTTTATTATATATACAGTGGGCCACAAAAGTATTCGTACACTTTCAATTTCTTATAAAATTTAATGTTTTCGACTAATAAAAATTAATGTATTATGACTGTAATTTTTTTGTGATATCTGCAACTTGTTTTCCCCTCAGGGCGCTCACCTTCTTTAGGTGAGTACGGGTTTTACGCTCCCGAGGTGCTCTAGTGATCTTTTCCTTTTCCCTAGGGGTTTACTGTCTTTGGTAAACACGGGATTCATGAACCCGGGGAACCCTAGTGATCTTTCTCTATTTTCGGCCCTCTTTCTTGCCATTCAAATTTCCCTTTTCTTCTTTTCCCGTCGAGACCACAGACAGATATTTCAAATTTACAATTTGAATTGGTTTTTTTCTATTGAAAAAACTTACTTTTTATTACTAACATATTCTGGCTTACATTTTGTATTGCGTTATCTAGTTTCTTTTTCGTATATTACTTTAAAAATTTTGATTGTGTTGCCTTATTTGTTTTCGACTAACACCGTTGGTTTTTCAACCCGCATGTTTGCCGTGTGCGGCGTCCGGTAAGGAGGAAAATGGTGTCCTGAGAATACCTTTGGCCCACGCTTCGCTGTAGACGGGAGGCAGGAGTGAGCCCGCTCCTGTCAATCGGCTGGTGGTAGCTCTCTTCGGTGTCCCCGAAGAGACACTGCTGTAGGGTTAGTGCTGCAGATAAGGGGTGTCGGGTTTACCCGTTGGATCCTCGCCCTGATGCTGTAGTACTATATTCTGGGTGTACTCAAGGTAAGCGCCGTGCCTGGTGTTTGCCAGATGACCGGCACACTGCCTCCCGTGTTGGACTCCGTGGTGGGTGGAGGCACACCAGGATGAAGTTTTTTACGCGTTCCTATGGATCCAATGCTGAAGTGCCCGGGTAAAGGCCTTGTTTTACCCACAAATTTTAACGTAGATCAGTTAGCGAATAATAGCCGTTTTTTTATATTAACATTGTCTAATGGTGAGATGTCACGAAAATCTCCTTTTGCTATACAAAAAGCTCTACAAGGAATCGGTGAACCGAAATCGGTCAAAAAATTAAGATCTGGTGATTTACTTGTGGAAACGAAATCTGCCGCACAATCTAAATCTTATTTATTAGCAAAAACTTTCCTTGATTTTCCTCTTCAAGTTGCTCCACATAGGTCCCTTAACTTTAGCCGAGGTGTTATTTCTGAACCTGACTTGTTGACCACTTCTGAATCTGAAATCCTTGAAGGATTTTCAAATCAGGGTGGGATTCAGGTCAGAAGAATTACAATAAAAAAGAATACTACAATTTTTCCTACAAAGCATTTAATTTTAACAATTAATAGCCCGAATTTACCGACTTCAATTAAAGCTGGATATCTTAATTGCAAAATTCGTCCATACATTCCGAATCCTTTGCGCTGTTTTAAATGCCAGAGGTTCGGACATTCGCAAACTTCTTGCCTCGGACAATTGACTTCCTCTAGATGTGCGTCTGTTGGGCATTCTTCCACAGACTGTACTCTAGAGCCGAAATGTACTAATTGTTTACAATCTCATGCATCGGATTCGAAATTATGCCCAAAATGGAAGTTAGAAAAAGAAATTCAGGAAATTAAAACCAATAAAAATATTTCTTACTCAGAAGCACGCAAAGTAATAGTTCCATTCCAAAGCTGATTCCATTCATTAAGTAGAGATCCGCTATAAGATGGGTTTTGTGAAAATCGTTTCCTAAGTGGCGTTGCGGGGGCTTAAGGGGCGTTATAGATAGTTATTTCCCTTTTTAAACTATTAGACGTACAGTCTTAAAATTTGGTAAGCGATTTCCTTTCATGGTGTAGAGATCCACTACAAAATAGTTTTGGGGAAAATTGATCTCCAAGGGTCACTGAGGGGGATTAAGGGACGTAATAGATAAATATTTCCGCTTTTCAACTAATAGAACCACCTGCTTGAAAATTAGAAGGTATGTTCCGTTCATGGAATAAAGTTCCTGCTACAAAGAATTTTGCAAAAACGGAGCCCCAAAGGAGTGGGGTGCGAGGGTTTAAGGCGTGTTGCAGAAAAATTCCTGTTTTTGAATTTAACTCATTTACTTGAAATTTGTTGAGCACTTTTCTTTATAGTTGAATAGAGTTCCACTAAGAATGGATTTTACGCAAATCAACTCCAGGGGGAAGCGGGGAGAGTTATTGGGGCGTATTGATAGACAAAATTCCCGTTTTTGCACTGCTAAGACTCCAATAATAAAATTTGGTTTGCATGTTTCTTTTGTTGAATTGGAATCCGCTAAGAATGCTGTCAACGAGGTATTGATGATAAAAATTCCGTTTTTGTTCTGTTAGATTTAGACTTGAAGTTTAGCACGCATGTTTATTTTATGGAGTAGAGATCCACTGAAAGTTGCTTTGGTGGAAATCCACTTGATTGTTAGGTTAAGTGAGCGAAAACAATCTTTCTCCTTCTATTTTAGATATAAATAGAAATTAGATATTATAATTTATGTTCTTTTCATATCAAGGGGCGAGAGTATAACAGCTATAAATATATTTTTCAATACAATCGAGTTCTTATTGCTTGATATCCACAATTAATATATATGTAAACAGTATACTTATGTACAACATCGTGAAATACCCAGTGAAGCGGGTGGATAACGGCTAGTAACTTATAAAGGTGTACCCCATTTGGGCAACGGACCTAGGGAAAAACTCCCTTTACTAATAGGGTAAAAAAAACCTGGCCGTATACAACCCGATACTTAAAAATTTTTATACAAATCTTCATCTGTAACAATTTGCTTCCTTTACAACATTTGACAGTTCTTAATTACAAGTCAAACCTGAAATAAAAAAAATCTGTACTTCTTCAAAACATCAGAGTCAGTCACCCTGAAATGAGAACTATTTTAATGGAGGTACAACAATATTTTCCACACATTATCAGTACATATATTACATACATTGTACACATATTTCAAATCAAAATTATTTTTCAACATATACGCACACCATCTGGTTTTCTAAAAAAAAATTCCCCTCCAATCGTTCAGCACTGTTAGGGTTATGATTAATGTTCTATCTACACCGCATTCCCGAAACTAGGTGTACACTAATATCTATCAATACATAAACATATACAGTATACAATTACAAACATTTTTGCAATAATTGTAAGGGAGCCCCCTCGGGTGCCCTTCTCCTTGATTATCAGCGTGAGTTAAAGGTGTAAGAATAAAGGAAGAACTAGGAGCGGTCATGATCTTAATATGACTTTATTAAGACCTTTAACTTAAACGTCTAACAAATTAGATAATAATAATATATGTGAGATAATCTACGGTGACTAAATACACAATATATATAATACCGAAATAACGTAACACGAACCACTATTAATAACTAACTTGTCTAAGCTCAATTCCAATGCTAATACAGATCCGAATATTAAATAGTCACTCCTACCTTAATGTCGAATGAAGTAGCGATCAATCTGATCCTAATTGAAGTTGCGGTTTACTGGAGTGCAATGGTATGCACCTTGATCTAAGGGCTCTCTGTCACGAATAACTTTTTTTGCTGTCACTTAACCTTTCCAAAACCTCTTCATGCTTGAATCACGGATTATCATAACATTCCCCAAATTGCCACCCCGCTTACTCTAACTTCTGATATTTAAAAGCTTCCTAATTTTTGCCATTAATTTTGGCCCCAAAGAACCCAAAGGACATATTAATGAAAAGACGCGTGAGCCCGTCACATGATCATTTTAAACAAACAACCCAAGGAATTCTCGCATCTCAGTGAAGTCTTAAACAGCAGTAAAAAAATGTACTCATACAAATGCTTTCTACACTTTGGAATAAATTTATAAATACAAAAGTTCATTTTTCAAACAGCCAGAAAAATGCACCGCAATGTAGTATCAACTTTTCTAAAAAAGTTTTTTAATAAAATTTTGACTTGTTTCTTGCAATCATTCGCCTGACTACCTGTCAGTAAAATATATATATATATAGTGAAACGATACTACCTGGATAATATTTTCTGTTGGCGTTGACGTCTCCAATTAGGACTTCCAGCGACAAAGTCCTTCTTCTGGTTGATTTCCCTCTCATCTCCTGGCGGTCCCGCTGTCTGGATCCTCTGCCTCGTCTTGGACACTGACGGCTTGATCGTCCGCTCCTCAGCTCCTGTTCCTGCTCTTGACGACTCTGCCTTCTAGTCTGCTGCCTGTAGCTTGGATTCTTCTTGATGTAGGGCCTGGGATCCTGGAATCTTCTTCCTCTAGACCAGACTGGTCCCCCTTGGTCACGCATCTCTCCTCTGGATGATCTGGACTCAGCTGCCTTTTGAATTCGAGGTCGCAAATTATACCGGCCTATATCCCGTTCTTGTATCAACGCTTCAGCTTTTCGGATTCCTTTTCTAGAACGAGTAGAAGATTCAGCTGATGATGGTAACGTTCTCTTATTTCCCTGTTTTACTGGACCCTTGCTACGTTTTCTCAGAGTTCCCCCTGACCCTGAAGTGTGGATTGATCTTTTATGTCCCGTCACCTCCTGCCTACACTTCTTTGTCCTATTCGCGCGCGTTTTTTGTAACGAAGACTCCTTTGACCCTACATTCCTTTTACGCTTATTGTAACCGATCTGATCTAAGTCTCACACCCTCAAAAATACTCGCTTGGTATCCTGAAACTCTGCTATCCGAAATTCCAACTCTTATCACTTTCTCGTCACTTGTCCTTTGATGATATATTCGGACTAGATCTACACTGTAGTGCAAAAATTAAGGACGAAGTCGAAAAATTAGCATATCAGCTGAACGAAGAGGCAGAGTGGACAGAAAGACCAATCAGGAGATTAAGTAAGGTGATGTACGGTAGCACATGCGCACATATGCAGGTAGACGTAATGGGGGAGTGTCTGAGTAGTATAAAGCATGTTGTCGGTGTAAGATCAGTATTTCTGGCAAAGAGATTGCACGCCGTATAGCAGTTAAAATCACACCGAATTGCTGCTTCAGCGAGAAATGGTGAATAATCAATCTATTAGACGACATCTGGATGCTTTTATCCGAGGTCGAATCATTGGGAAGTTGGAGGAAGGCCGCTGTGTGACAAGTGTGGCTGCAGAGTTCGGAATTGCTTACAGCATCGTTTCACGACTTTGGAGACAATTTCAAACTACAGGAACCGCTATCCGGGTGTTCAGTAGTGGTCGTCCACGAGGAACCTCACCCGCAGATGACCGGTACATTGTCTTACAGGCCAGAAGAAACAGGCGGCAGACAGCGGGAGAAATCGCTAGACACACGACACAGGCGACTGGACGACCGATATCGCATTTTACCGTGGCCAGAAGACCGCACGGTGGTGGTCTGTTTGCACGACGCCCTGTACGGTGTGTACCTTTAACGCCTGCCCATCGGAGAAGGCGTTCTCTGTGGTGCCGGGAACACCGGAATTGGAGAGACAATGAATGGGGACGAGTACTCTTTACAGATGAGAGCAGATTCAGTTTGAGTAGCGATTCTCATCGCAAACTCGTCTGGAGAGAGCGGGGAAGCCGCACGCATCCCTCGAACATCATTGAAAGGGACAGGTATGGAGGTCGTGGTGTTCTCGTTTGGGGAAGCATCATGCTTGGTAGTCGTACAGACCTTCACATCTTCGATGCAGGTTCAGTCAACGGGACCCGTTATTGCAACGAGATTCTTCTTCGTATGTGCGTCGTTTTAGAGGCGCTATGGGTCTGCAGTTCCTTTTCATGGACGACAATGCACCATGTCATCGCACAGTAGCTGCCGAACAGCTCTTAGAGAGTGAGGATATTGAACGTATGGATTGGCCGGCACTATCTCCGGATCTCAATCCCATCGAGCATGTATGGGATTTTCTAGGCAGATGCTTGGCGATTCGAGAGCTTCGATTGGCGCTGCAAGACGAATGGGCAGCAATGCCTCAACAACTCATTGACACCCTCATTCTCAGCATGGGCAGATGCTGTGAAACCTTCCTAGCAGTCAGGGGAGATCATTTCCCCTTACTAAAGACCGGATGCTTCTTGCTGGACACCCATCACAGGGATGTTTCGGCCTTCAGTCGCATTGAGCTCCATGCTACTTTTTCAATCAAGCTTCTTTTTATCCCTCTGATTTCTCTTTTAGTAAGTGTTGCTTACATTACACATGTCCTTACGTATTGGGGATCTTACGGTATTAAATGTGTTGATTTGGAAAGCTTTTGTACAAAGTTATATTGAAAAACCCGACTCGTCCTTAATTTTTGCACACCAGTGTATGTTAACCGTTAAATTCTTTCCTGCTTTCCAAATGATCAAATTATTATTTTGCACTTTTAAAACTCTATATGGACCTTCAAACTTTGGCTTAAACTTCGCGACCACCTTCTGCGTTGCCGAACTTAAGGGATGTGCTTGCAGTAGTACCTAGTCATTTACCTTAATCCTAAGATCTCGCCTCCTTCTATTATAATATTTCGCCCATTTTTCAATATCACCCACCTCAAGTTCTGTTCCATCGGATATCACTAAATTTTGAAATGGGGTAAACAATTTTCTACCCAAAAACACCTCTGCTGGGGTCTTTCCTGTGGTCTCATTAACTGCCGTTCTTTAAGTGCAAGCGAATTCTCTTAAGAACTGGTCCCAAGTTTCATGATTATTATTAATACAACTTGCAATCATTTGCAATAGATCGCGATTCACGCGCTCAGTTCTATTTGACTGAGGTCTATTAACAACCCTTTTAACATATTATATGCCCAATAAATTGCTCAAATGCTCAAAAATTTCGGATATAAATTAGGGACCGTTATCACTTATCATTTTTATAAGAGTTCCATAACGTGATATATAATTATCAAACAAACTATCCGCTTTTACTTTGGCTGCCATTTTGAGGGGTACAACTTCAAGCCACTTTGAAAAGTGGTCCGTAATCACTAAAACGTAGCAATTTCTTCTAACTCGCGACGCAGGGTACGACCTAACAAATCTAATGTCACTATCTCATTCGGATAATCAGTAAATTTCGGAATTAAACGATCAACTGGTAACGCGTTTTTACAATTCGTAGTCTGGCATACATGGCATGTTAAGACATTTGTTTTAATGAATTCTTTCATATAGGGGAAATATTAAACAACGTGGATTTTAACATAAGTTTCCTTTCGTCCTAAGTGACCCGCTATGGGCTTGTCAAGAAATTCACGCATTATTTCTCCTAAAATGGTTGCGTATTTCGGATAAAATAACAAGCCCTCAACTAATGGAAAGTCGAGAGACGAGTTCTTACGGATAGTCGCATCAACCAAGCTATCCTCAAGGTTTTCAAGCTATCCATATACACTCAGGAACATTGAAAATAGCGACCCAAGAAGGAAGCTAAGTACAATCGCTAAACTTTGCAAATAAGTACAGCGTAATGCGATATGCAAATGATACAAGTTTTATGCCAATACGCATGCTCATACACACCGAGGTGTCGCTACAATCAGGAAGAGGGTGCTTTATAAGCCAGCGCAATTTCGAAGATTCATAAACGTGACGATTACCCGCCGATTGTAGGTAGATTTGGTAAGCTAAACATGCCAGGTAAACGTGCTAGAAGACATTTCTTACAGTTAAGCGAGTTTGAGAAAGGCCTGATCACCGGGATGAAAACTGCAGGCTGGTCGACGCGCCGTGTTGCTGGCCAAGTGGATCGTTCGGAGTGTGCCGTTAGAAATTGTTGGGAGCAGTAGACACGAGAAGGTACCCAAGCGCGGAAAACCGGGTCTGGAGCGACCAGGAAGACCACGAGGAGAGAGGATCGAAGGATCGTGTGGCAAACATTTGTGGCCCCTACAGTGACTCGTTCAACGATACGAGCAGACGTAGGCGTAGCAATTGTTCCGCAAACAATTTCCAAACACCTTCGCAGAAGCAAATCTTAAATCCAAGCGCCCTTTCCGTGCACTCCCTTTAACACCGGAATATCGACAACTGCGTCTACAGTGGTGCCAAGCCAGATCAATGTGGAATGTAAAAGATTGGCAAAAGGTTGTGTTTCGTGATGAATTCCAGTTTGTTTGGGAGACAGATGATAACCGTGTACAGGTGTGGAGGTACTCTGGTGAGCGGTACAATTCCCCCCACACTGTTCTATGTCACACTGCCCACACAGCTGGTTTAATGGTCAAGGGGGGGCATAGCCTATGATAGCCGTTCCACTTTAATTGTGATGCGTGGAACCTTAACGGGCCAACGTTACGTTGATGATATTCTTCGACCCCATGTAGGACTTTTCCTAAATGGTCACCCAGGGGCAATTTTCTAGCAATATAATGCTCATCCGCATACAGCAAGAGTTGGCCGGCCCGCTCCCCCGATTTGTCCCCTGTAGAGCACGTATGGAATCAGCTAAAACGGCAGATGCCATCGTGTTACTCTGTACATGATTTAGATTTGGCTGTTCAAGATTTGTGGGCCCATCTGCTCAGGTCAACATAAGGTGTCTAATCAATTCTATGCCAGACCGTGTGGCGGCATGTATTGCAGCTGGAGGTTTTCCAACGCGCTATAGAAGTTTCCCAGTTTTTGTGTCGTTGCACCCCCCTGTATTCGTTTAATTGTCTTGTTTTTGGGATCAAGTGAATCTCTGATCTGTGTCATTATGTGTATTAAATTTCATTTCAATCCGATGCTTTCTTCTTGGGTCGCTGTTTTAATGTTCCTGAGTGTATATGGCCTAACTCTGGGTCACTTCTCTGCTCCTTGATTAATTGCTCCTGAAACGAAAGTATCAAATCTCTAATTACTGCACAAGCAATATTTTCCCCTACTATACTTTACACCGGTTTCCTAGACAAAACATCTGCCACCGCATTTTGAGTTCCAGACGATGATCCCATTGGACATTAAACTCAGCTAATTTTAACACCCACCGTATTATTTTGCTAGATAAATTTTTTACCATTAGTCAATCGCGTCAACGCTGCATGTGATCCGTTATTACTTTTACTGGCAGTGAACATAGGTAAGTCCTGAACTTATTTAGGGCCCAAATCACTGCTAAACAGTCTCTTTCTGTAACAGTGTAATTCCTCTCCGCACTACTAAGCGTGCGGGAGGCGAACGCTATTGGTCTCTGCTCCTGGTTAAGTACAGCCCCTATGCCTACTGAACTTGCATCAATAAACAATTCAAATGGTTTTTTGAAATCCGACAATTTCAACACAGGCGCTTCCGTAATTGCCTTTTTTATAACTTCAAAGAGGCCCCCTGCGTCTCCTCAGACCAACAAAATTTGCTTAATTTCTTCTTTAGCTTATAAAGGGTCTCGCATAGATCTGCATAATTTTTAATAAATTTACCATGCCACACTGGGTCATGCCCAAAAATTTGGACACTTGTTTGGAATTCGTAGGGGGCTTCGTCTCAATTATTGCTTTAATCTTAGCCTCGTCCGAGGTTATCCTCTTCTTGATAATCACCAAACATAAATATTTCAACTTATCACAACCAAATTTACATTTGTCCTTATTCAAATTTATCCCTGCTTCTTTTTTTTTTTTTTTTTTGCAACAACCGAAACACTTCTCTTAAATTCTTAACGTGGTGAGCAAAGGATGGCGACGAAATTATGACATCGTCCATATAAACGCTCACAAACCACCCTATCACCGGTTTCAAAATAATATCAATTGCCTTTTTGAAAACTAGGAGCAGCCCCCGACAGCCCGAAAGGCATGCGTGTGAACGCATAAGTGCCATGCTTTGTCACGAATGCAAGCTTAACCACATCGCTAGGTTTTACAGCGAGTTGAAAATAACCCGAGCGGAGATCGAGCGACGATAATATTTCGGTATGGGGTATGTTTGTTCTCAAATCCTCTATCAGCGGTAAGGGATTCCTTTATGATCGCATTTAGCTTTGGATAGTTGAAGGCGAATCTATAAGCTTCCGGATTATCTGGAGATAATCCGTTATCTTCATACATAAAAAAACCGGTGACGCGTACGGGGATTGGATAGGTAGTATATACCTTCCTTTAACATTTTCTTGACATGATAACCCATAATACCTTGTTTCACTCTGTCATATCTATACGGTCTAGAAACCACTGGCGGCTTCTCACCCGTTTCGATCTCATGATATAAAACATGAGTGAACCCCGGTTTGTCTGAAAACAGCCCTTTGAAACTATTGCGTAAACTTAGTAACTCTTGTTTTTGATCTTCATCTAATCCTGTCTTAGTAAGATCAATTTCTATATTCCCCCCTTATTTATTGATGGAATAATCTTTTCAATCTGCGAATCCGTAATCGCTAACGGTTTTCTTTCAAAATCTATAAGTGAATTTTTGATCCCCTAATAAAATCCATTCCTAAAATGCAAGGGTATTCTAAATCCGCCAATATGTGAAACTGCCATTCCTTGACAAATTCCCGAATTCTTATTCGTAATTTGACTACCTCTATATTTCGACAATTGGCTCTTTGTGCCGTGACCCCTTCAGCACGAGATATCCTCACTGGTTTATAAAAAAAATACTTTTTATAAACTTCGGATATAAATGATTTTTCTGCTCCAGTGTCCCATAGTGCTTTCGTTAATGTTTCATTCAATAAAATAGGAACATACGGAAGTGTTCCACTGGAAGCATGTATATAGCTGAAAGTCTAATCGGAATATTCTTTACCGATTGTGATTGATCATTCTGATCAACGCGAACTTTCAAAAAATGTAATCGACCCCCATGTCTTCGGTCCCCTCGACTAAAATTTTCACTCGGACCCCTATTTCTGGACTTATACCTCCCATTATTGCTATTAAACCTTCAAATATCTCTATCAAACCGTTTCCTGCTCTCGAATCCTTGGTTCCTCCGATTCCCCTGAAGACCATTCCCGTAAGTACCTCTATAACTATTCCTCCTATCATTTGGTCGATGCACCACTTCTGTATCCCTCCAATTTCTCTGTCTGCGTTTGTCGTTAGACATCCGACGTATATCCCAATCTCGTTTTTCTGTATCCTCATTAATTCTCGAGATCTGCATTTTCCTGCACGAATACCTTTCCTCAAACTTTGATATTACTTGTAATAATTTAACCGTAGTTGTTGGGTTTCTAACTTCCACATAATCCTGCACCTGAGGTTCGAGTCGAGTTAATGTATGATCAACTAATTCCTCTTCCGAAATTTTGAGTCCTAGTTTCTTGTAAACTTTCAAGAAATAATAAATAAAGTCAGTCGGCTCCTGACCTCTACTCTTTCGCTCCGAGTAGAACTTTACTTTTAAGTCCTTCCGTAGCCGTCCCCTGCACTAAAGCGGATCCAAAAATTTCGAACCAATCTTTTGTTCTACCTCTGAGATGACCCTTTAAATACGCACATGCCAGATTGCTGGGTATCTCGAAAAACCTTACTTTATTTTCAATGCCTTCCATAAATTCCTCAACATTTTTTGATCCAGAAAAATAATTTCAGGCAAAACTCTGAATCCGGATGCACCTCCTACCTCGGGGTTAAGGAAATTTAACTGCCCAATATTAAATCTAGTTGAGTGCCTATATGACTGCTCAAGGGCTGTGGGTATCATCTCTTCATCATCCACGCGACCTAAGTTTGAAGGGATAAAAGATTGTCCACTCAAACATTCCACACTAAAATTAGTTTATTGTTATCTCAATTTATATTCAGCAAAGCAACACAAGTCTAGGAGGCTTATGATCAGGAAAGATGAGACATAAACTATAATTCTAAAAAATAGCGCAATAAAACACCGAATCTATATTTATAGATGATTCCCTGAATCCGCTTCTAGTATTAAAATTTAATCTAATCTTTCTTACCGCTAATCTACGGCGAACAGCTACCAGTCCTTATATCGTCAATATAATCTTTGATCCAACTTGCTCCGGCAAATAGACGATCTTCTGACTTCGAACTCACTTTGTTAGAACCCCCTTGGTTCCACCCTAGACATCAAGATTAAGTTGAGGCAAAGAATCACCAAAAGCCATTTGTATAATAATAACTTATATTTATTCACTTGATTCAAATATGAGAAACTCTAACGACATATAATATTTCTATGTTACGTCAAACAAAAGGGATTTACCTTTAATATTAAATTAAATTAAGAAACATGAAATTAATCAATAACTACGCGTAAGATCAATAAGGTCTACCTAAATAGGAGGTCCGAGAAATACACGCAACTCGAATTATTAGCTTTCATTAATTTAAACTAATTTTATTAAACTAGCGCTTGTTTTAAGCGATAATAAACTATAGTATATCACCTGGTAATACTTTGATATCTTCACTGGTATATTAGCTTTTAAGATTCCTTCGTAGAGTACTAGCAGTAATGTTTCACTATCGTAATCCAATTGAATCCTTTAAACTTGACTCTACTGCTGCTGGTTCAATAGCTTTCATCTTTCCTAGCTTACAACGCTCTACTTAAATACCCTATCTACTTTGCATATCCCGTTCTCCTCTCAGAGTTGATTGGAAATATACGCGAATTTATAATCCCCAAAAAGATGCCTAAGAATATTAGTGGAAAGGTTCGGTACAGATTCCTCACAACCCTCCAAGAAGAAAACGGGATTTATTTGAAGTTCACAAATGGCCTGAAATAAATTACGTAACAAACTCTATAAAATTAATTAATAGTCTCTAAGAATTTAATATATCTAACCATCTGATACTTTACAAATTCTCCTACTCTAATGGAAAGAAAAGCATGACAAACACAAGCTCCGTTTAAAATTTAATTATTGTTTGACGTAATATTAACAGGTTTAGAATTCCCTACAGCACACCCAATTCCGGCTCTGAGGATAGAAAAACCACCTATGTGCTTTACTTAACTACTTAAATACTAACAAACTTATTCTTGCTTCATTTACAGATGAATAGGCGCTTTCTATATAATGATCAGGGTCAGCTACCCTGAAATGAGAACTTTTTTAAGTAGTCTGAAGAAGAAACATATACTGTATGTATAAACACATTAACATTTTACACATCCTTTTCTAATAATCAATTAAGGCATCTGGCTCCTTAAAATTCCCATTTCATGCATGCTGCACTTGTTAGTGTTATTGTTAGCACTGCCTAACTACGCCACGTCCCAAGCCACCAGATGTGAAAAAACTATACATATACACATACATATACATACAATTTCAAACATTTTTCAATAAACCATTAAAACAAATAACCAAAGGAATTGTCGCATCTTAGCGAAGTCATACATAGAAGTAAACAAATGCATTTTTACAATTGTTTTCTCCATATTTGCATAAAAAAATTAACAAGACAAAACCTTTTTTTCTCTTCTAGAAAAACACACTCATTGTAGTGTCTACTTTTGTTTTGTGGAGACCCCCCTGGGTCTCACCTTGAACACCAATATTAATATCCGGCAAAAAAACCCTAAGAGCCATTTTGAATAATAATATTTATTTATTATTATAATTTTCTCAAAAAAATCTCTGATAACATGTAATACTATTATGTTACGTCACTTAAAGGGATTTATCTTTATATTAAATTAAATTACTAATGCAATTAATTAAAAATTAAGCTCAAGACCAAGTAAGGTCTACCGAAATAGGAGACCCGAGAAATACACGTACTCGAGAATTCTTAACTTTCATTAACTTTAACTAAGTCGCTTAAACTGATGCTTATTTTAAGCGTACGTAAATTATATTTACCGCTGGCTTATATCAGCTTTCTGGTACGTCTAGCAGCACGACGTGTTTACGAATCTAATCTCCTTGAATCTTCTAATAATGCGTTTAAAGTTGCCGGCTCAATAGGCTTCCATCATCTACCTTGCTAGCTTACAATGCTCGACTTAAACACCTTATCTATTTTGCATATCCCGTTCATCTTTTTGGAGTTGATTGGAAATATAGACGCAAATTTATATTCCCCAAAAAGACGCCTAAGAAGATTAGTGGAAAGTTTCCGTACAGGTTCGTCACAGCTTGGCTTCTTAAATTTTAAACGTCCGAACGTGACTTGTTGCATTACAATAATTCTTCCGACCACTTGTTCGACAGAATAAAAAAAAAGAAACTATGCAACCTGATATTTTCTCTTTGTCATCTATTCGCTCCTATCCACCGGAACTCCGTCTAAGGCTTCCATGCTGAGGCTCCTTCTCCTGAGGCTGTTCTGCGGTAGACTGTCAATCCCAGTGCTCCTCTGGTATTCCTGCGGGCTCTTTTAAGCGGCTCCTGAGGTAGTATGGACAAGGTGTCACTGTTGCCATCTATCTAGACCGGATTGGTCTCCCTTCAGTTGCACTGTGTTCTTTGCTACGTGTTGTCCTGGTCTACCGGGCCTTGTCATACTGGACTCTTGCTCCTCGCCTGCTCTCTTCTGTAGGTGGATTGAACTGCCTTATCATTTGTTGATGTGAGGATTATTATTTCTTCTATATTTATTGTTTCTAGAAGTTACAGAGGATAGGACTCTTCTCTTTATCCCCCCTGTGGTAGTACAGGTGTTGGTCTTTTCTGGTCCCCATGTTCGGACCACTGAAAGGATCTCTTCCTGCATATTTTGGACCGTTTTCTATCCTTCCTCTCCACTGTCCCATTTGACCTTACTTTACCCTTCAATCTCGGATCCTCCAAACCGGCATTTCCCTTGTTTGATGTACGAACCTTTCTCTCCTCACTCTAGGTTTTCCTAAATCTTTTGGATTTTCCCGGGTGCGAACTACTCGACCCATTACTAGACCTGTGTCCTTCATATAGTGTCTCAACATGTCTATCAAAACTAATTGTGTCGGACTGTCTTGGGTGGTACACCCGCACTTGGTCAATATTAACTGTGACCCTTCTTCCCTTTTTCAAAATGATCAAATTGTTATTCCGAACTTCCAACACTCTGTATGGCCCTTCAAACTTAGGTATAAACTTTCCGACCACTCTCCTACTCGCAGCAATAATAAAATGAGTTTGTACCAAAACCAAAATCATTGACTTTGATGTTAACCTCTCTCCATTTTCGATTATAGTAATTTTCCCATGTCTTATGTTTCTTCCGCATATTCTTCCTTGCATCATCAAATGATTTCTCAATATTTCCTCCGACATATTCAGCACCCTCCGTTACATTTATTAACTTACGAAAAGGTGTTACAATTTTTCTACTCAAGAATAACTCAGCTGGAGTTTTACCTGTCCTTTCATTTACTGATGTGCGCAGCGCGAAAGAGAACTCATGGAGAAATCGATCCCAGTTATCGGGATTTTCTTCTACAAAACAAGCTATCATCTGCACTAAAGTGCGATTAACTCTTTCCATTAAATTTGCCTGAAGTCAATATGTTACCGTTTTAATATGTTTTATGTCCAATCTGTGACTTACGTGTTCAAATAAATCGGATATAAATTGGGGACCATTATCACTAATCAAAGAAATAGGAGCTCCATATCGTGAAATAAAATTTTCAAAAAAAGCGTTAACTATGGACTGGGCCGAATTCTTTCGTAAAGGTATAAGCTCACTCCACTTAGTGAAGTGGTCAGGTTATTACCAATATAAATCCTTATCTTTCGGGTCGGGATGCTGGGTAGGGGCCTAATAAGTCTAACGTCACGATTTCATTGGGGTAATTCGATATTATTGGAATTAATCGAGAAGCTGGTAGCACGTTTTTATAATTAAATTTTTGACACCGCGGTCACAGGTTGATACATATTCAAATATATATTTCCTCATATACGGAAAATAACATGTGTCACGCAATTTTAAATACGTCTTCCTCTTTCCTAAATGGCCTGCTAATGGCAGATCATGAAATTCTTGCATTATTGCTTCGCGAAGAGATTGAGGAATATACACTCTTAGTTCTCCAAGAGTTGTAGAATATTTCTCGCGTAAACGAGTAGACCATCTATAAGTTTAAAATCCTGGGACCAACCCTCGCATATAGTCGCCTTAACGAAACCGTCGTCTGGGTTTTCTAAATAATGATAGATGTATCCTAACTCAGGATCTTCCCTTTGCTCTCGAATGAGTTGTTCTCGTGAGTTTAAGGCTAGGGCTCGAAGAGCTGCGCACGAAATTTGTGATCCATCCAGATTGCCTACTGGATTCCTAGACAATACGTTGGCAACAACGTTTTGGACCCCCGATCGATGTTCTCATTCTATGTTGAACTCGGATAACTTGAGTGTGCCCATCTAATCATTCGACTATATAAGTTTTTCCCATTCGTTAGCTTTGTTAATGCCACGATATCTGTGATTACCTTCACCGGCAGGGATCCGAAATAAGTTTTAAACTTGTTTAAGGCCCATATCACCGCCAGACATTCGCTTTCAGTAACAGTATAGTTTAGTTCCGCTTTATTGAGGGTTCTAGACGTGAATGCAATAGGTCTGTGGTTTTGATTAAGCACAGCACCAATTCCAACCCCACTAGCATCAGTAAATAAGTTAAACTGTTCTGTAAAATTCGGCAACTGTAAAACTGGTGCCATTGTTAATGCTCGTTTTATCTTATCAAAAGAATCCTGTGCTTCTGTCGACCAATTAAATTTAGCCCCCTTTTTCTTCAACCGATATAATGGTTCACATATATCTGCATACTTGGGTATAAATTTCTGATACCACCCCGCCATCCCTAAAACTTTCGACACTTCCTTGCTATTTTTAGGAGGTTTCATTTCTGTGATTGCCTTCACTTTACTATTGTCTGTTTCGATCCCTTCTTTACTAATTACGAGACCTAAATACTTCAATTTGTCACGTGCGAAGTGGCATTTATCCTTATTTAGTGTTAGCCCTGCGTCTCTCAACAATGTAAATACCTGATTCAAATGATCTAAGTGTTCATTAAACGATGGAGATGTGATGATAACATCATCCATATATACCGACACGAAACGCCCAATGACAGGTTTTAATATAATATCAATGGCTTTTTGAAAATTTGGCGCCGCCCCTGAAAGGCCGAAAGGCATTCTGAGGAATGCAAACATACCATTGCGAGTGATAAACGCGGTTTTCTCGATATCTTTTGGACTTATCACCAATTGAAAATAACCACTTTTTAAATCCAATGCGAACACACGCCGGTATACGGAATGTTTGTGATTAGATCATCAATCACCGGTAATGGATATCGGGGGTATTTAGTAATTGCATTAAGTTTGCGATAATCAATCGCGAATCCATACGCCTCAGGAGAATCCGGAGGAAGGCCATTATTCTTGCGCGTTAAAATTACTGGTGACGCGTATGGGGATTGAATAGGACGGATCTTACCCTCTTGCGACATTTTCTCAATGTGATAATTGATTATTCCTTGTTTGACCCTATCATATTGGTAGTGTCTCGACACTACCGGACCCTTGTCCCCAGCATCGATTTCATG
Organism: Trichonephila clavipes; assembly: GCA_019973935.1. Classification (NCBI taxonomy): domain Eukaryota; kingdom Metazoa; phylum Arthropoda; class Arachnida; order Araneae; family Nephilidae; genus Trichonephila; species Trichonephila clavipes. Next base: position 74,603 of record BMAU01001879.1, on the reverse strand, counting down.
GTATAAAACATGAGTTAACCCCGGCTGATCTGAAAATAGCCCTATAAAACCATTAAATAACTTCCTCAATTTTTGCTTTTGCCCTTCACCGAGCTTTGTATCTGATAGATCAATCTCGACCGGCTTTTCCACTTTTGGTAACTGCTTAATTTGGTCATCTGGAATGATCAGAGATTTCTGATCGAAATCTAAAGCCAATTTGGACTCCTTCATAAAATCAATGCCTAAAATGCATTGGTACTGCATATTGTTAAGAATGTGAAATTCCCAGGTTTTCTGGAATTCTCGGATCCGAATCTGTAATTCGACCCGACCTAAGTGACAACACGGGGCTCCTTGCGCCGTCACTACTCTATCTTTCGTCTTTTGACGAGGTCGATACGAAAAATATTTGCGATAGACCTCTTCCGATATGAAAGATTTCTCCACCCCCGTGTCCCAAAGGGCTGTAATGAATGTCTCATTTAAAAGAATAGAGTCATATGGTAAATCTATTGGAGTCATTCGTAATGAGGATACCCTAATAGTTTGGTGTTCTGTATTTGGATGATTTTCCGTACACCGCGATCGTAACCCCCCTACTCGTATCGATCGCTTAAAAGTTTAAATATTTGTTTCAATCATTCTGACCCCCGAAAGCACTATTCCTCGAACCACCTTGTCGACCGCCTTGATTGTGGAATCTATGATCCGATTGACCACCTCGGCGTCAACCATCGAATCTCTGATTATCCACAACACCTTGCCTCTCAAATCTATTGAACTCTCTCCGTGGTCTACTATTGTCCGCGCGCGTATCTATTGTTACCTCTCGTTTCCCTCCAATTTTCCTGTCGATTCCTGTTAGGGAAACGATTGTTCTCGTTTGGTTTTATATCTCGGGATTCTCAACTCGAACCTCTGATCTTTCTATTTAGAAACCGTTCCTCATACTTATCAATTATTTGTAGGAGGTTAGATGTGGTTTGCGGATTCCTAACCTCTACATCAGTGTTTGTCAAAGTGTGGGGCGCGCCCCACTGGGGGTGATGACCTTACAAGGGGAGCGCGAGCATATCGAAAATTTAAAGATTTAAAAAAAATAACCGGTAAGAGAAGTAAAACAAAATACTTTCTTCCTAATATAAAAAAATACACAACACTGATATAATTTATGTTTATCATCGGGCGTTTTTCCGTCATCAAATAGCTATCTTTGATCCCAAAACCAAATTAAAGAAAAAAAACATTTTGTTTAATTTGCTGTATTTCCTCAATGAGAGATTTCTTTTTATTACGTTTTAACATAAAATATTACTCGTTAAAAGAAAAAACGAAACCCCCAGACCCTGAGAAAAATTCTAAGATAAACAATTCATCATTGTAATTATTATTGAAATACTGTACATTAATTATAGAAAAAGAAAAAGGAGACATGATTCACTTTTCAGCCAGGCTGCTTAATACATTTGCTAATCATTTGATTGAACTTCAAAGTTATGGTATGCTTAGTTCTACATTAGAGTTCCGTCCCATCTCTTTTTATGTGTGTTTGCTTTTCGCTTAGGGAAATTGTAACTAATGAAGAGTTTCACGATGTATGGAAAAGAATTGATTGATTTAACATTTCTGTAATATTAGTGAAAAGTGTATCTGATTTGCGTCCTTTATTATGGTCTTGCACTTTTGAATCATTTCAGTTCAGTTTTATTGGATTTTTTCTCAAATCATCAAAGAAAAATTGAATAGTCCTTGAAAGCCGGTAAGTATACTTTCTCTTAATAATATTATTCACTGGAATTCCGATTTGTATCGTGTACAGTAAAAATAATTCTAAACAAATGATTGGGGTGACTGAGTCCCCCCGCACTACCATTAACGTTAGTATCGAGTGCACGCCATCTCCCGGGTTAAAACATTTTGATGTCTTCTCGCTTTGAATATTAAAAAGTAACACAATTATTCTTCATCGTAATTTTACATTATTTTTCATTATTTAACATTATTTCTAAATGCTAATTATGTGAGGTTTAAAATAACAGTTCTTTTAAACAGTAATTTACAATTATAGCATTTATCTAAAAAAATCATTTTACATTTTGTATACAATGTTGTGCACGCAGTTTTACTCTCCTTACAGTTCAGCTATTATATATATCAAGAATAATGTTTTATTTTTTAAAAAAAATGAACTCGTGCGAAGAGCCGGTGTTTCAGCCAGTATACATTTAATGTATGAGTACTGAAGATTATACTATTTTATAAATATTTTCTTATTACTAAATTAAGAACCAGTTTAATAATTATTAGGGACTTCCATGGGCTTGTCTTGTTGAGGAAAGTTTTTCAAAGGAAAGTTTAATATCAGAAATTGACACTTTGAGTTATTTTTCTATATTTAGCTGAGATCTATATTTTGTCTTCAAAGCAGCCACCGCAGAAAATCCAGTTTAACAAAGGTAGGATGGTAAAAATGGTAATAGTATACGAAGTGCTTTTGTTTTCAGTACAGAGAATTCGTCATCCACCTCTACCCAAAATTCAAAGAGCGATTTATTACAAAATTGCCTTTTAATTTTTCACTGGATGTGAAATCTTTGAAGATTTCTTCTTCGGAAGTTGAGAGCCCTTCTGGAGTATCTTGAAATAGATCCCTAATCCACTCGTAACTTGCTACCAAGTTGTCCTCATCCAGAAAATACTTTTTAAACTTCTTTGCCAACATAGCTAAATGATTTTACATGGTTTTAAAAACAACTTTCACATGTTGTTCTTTAGATTTGTAAGTTTTAACACATAACGAGCTGGGGCTTTTTTCCCCATCATTTACTTCAGTAGTGGTAAATCCAAAATTTAAGTATTTTTGAGAATATCGCCTTAATTTAATTTTCGGAACCATGCTCGTCTGTGTACTTGTTGATTCTTTATTATCATCGAATGTTTGCTTACGGCTTAAAAATGTATGTATGATTTTGTTTTAATCTACTGCCGTAAATACTTAATTACCGTGAATTACAATTAACGTGTAAATTTAAAAATGTACATTCAAGCTAGATTCGGTAGCTATAGGAGTATCGAGTCGACAAAAACTGACTGGAATTGTACGAGGAAAAGCATTTTTACATGTTTTGCGCAGACATCCGATAGGTTGCCCAGACTCACGCAAACGTACCCTATAATGCCAGATGTGATGGGTACAATAGAGAACAGTATAGACTAGACTATTTTTCTAATGACATTTGCAATTTGAAAAATGAATGCTGAAGGAAATAAATCTTTAATTAAATATATCATTTTGCGATCTGTTCCAATTTAAAAATTAGAGAAAGGAAAATAGCATAATAATAAGTAAGTAATATATATATTTTAAGTAATTTTTTCTTAAAATATATATATTACTTAAAAGTTATATATACAAAATTTAAGATACTTATCGTATTAATTTGTATGGTTTATAATTAAGATCGTATTGTAACTTTAGCGTCTCTCTCTCAAAGTGCATTTTTATTGCAGTAAATACATTATTGTTGTACAGGGGGCGACAAAAATTATGATTGAAAATTGGGTCGCCAGTATTGAAAGTTTGAGAAACACTGCTCTACATAATCCAAAATCTGAGGTTCTAACGTACTAATAATATGATCGATCAATTTTTCCTCCGTCATTTCGAGTTTTAAGATTTTGTGAATCTTCACCAAATCATACACAAAATCAGACGGTTTTTGGTTATGCTTTTGAGATGATGAATAGAAACGCGTTTCTAGCTCCGACCTATTTCTAACCACGGGGAACTGTTCTGACAACGCTTGATTTAAGTGCGCGTAATCTGTCCCCTTGTCTTCGACAACCCTAGAACCTCAAACCAATCTAGTGCCCGTCCTGTGAGATGACCCTTTAAATATGCACAAGCGAGTTGTGTGGGTATCTCGTAATATGTTAAGTTATTATCCATATTTTCCAAAAATTCGACCACATTCTCCACCCCCGAAAAATGCTGCTCAGGGATGATTCGAAAATTAGATCCGACTCTAAACTCGGGATTTACTCGTTGGGCGCCACTGTGATGACCCCCCTGGGTCACACCTTGAACACCAAGATCAATTTGAGGCAAAGAACCACTAAGAGCCATTTTGAATAATAATAATATTTTTTATTATTATAATTTTCTCAAAAATCTCTGATAACATATAATACGATAATGTTACGTCACTCAAAGGGATTTGCCTTTATATTAAATTAAATTACTAAGAATACAATTAATAATCTAGCTCAAACTCAAGTAAGGTTTACCGAAATAGGAGATCCGAGAAACACACGCATTCGAATTCTTAACTTTCATTAACTTTAACTAAGTCTCTCAAACTGACGCTTACTTTAAGCGTACGTGAATTATATTTACCGCTGGCTTATATCAGCTTTCTGGTACGTCTAGCAGCACGACGTCTTCACGAATATAATCTCCTTGAATCTTCTTGTAATGCGTTTAAAGTTACTGGCTCAATAGCCTACCATCATCTCTCTTGCTATCTCGCCCCACTCGACTTAAATACCTTACCTAATTTAAATATCCCGTACCTCTTTTTAGAGTTGATTGGAAATAAACGCGAATTTATATTCCCCAGAAAGACGCCTAAGAAGATTAGTGTAAAGGTTCCGTACAGATTCGTCACAAAGCATTTGTTTTCGCTCTCTTATTCTGTATAGCAGATACTAAATTTTAATTGGAATCTAATAAATTTTTTAAATTAACATGTATTTTCTAAAGTTTTTTTTTCACACTACACATCACTACAAATAGAAAGGTAAATGTTTTTAAAGTAGCAGTGAATTACCACAATAAACCAGCTGTCAAAAACACATTTGAAGCTCATGAATTTGCAAAAATTCAATATTAAGTAATCAAGAATCCACCCGAAATCGAAAAATATGACAAGTTTGAGAACTTCTGTTCTCTAATCTATGATGCTGACATACTGTTTTTTATTTCATAACTCAATGCAAATACTTATACTAATTTAAACTGTACAAAATGTACAGTAGAACCTTTTTTGTGCGGTCTTTTTTATGCGTTTTTCGTTTTGTGTGATTTGTTTTGTGCGATTTTATTTTTGTGCGATTTTTTATGTACGATCTTTTTTTCATGCAGTGTATGAATTTCAATGGCTTTGGCGCCACTGTAATGTTTTATATCTATGCATTAGTAGAGTAACGGGTAATGTTGGGACCCCCTTCCCCCTGAAAGTCCGATTTCGCCTTTAATATTTTATATATTGGGTAAATACTTATTTAGCATTAGTCAAACCTTGGGCTTCTAGAGTCCTGCCCCTCCCCAGTGGCAGGACTCAATGGCTTTGGCTCCACTGTAATGTTTTCTATCTATTTACCAGTGGTGTAACGGAGAATGTTAGGACCTCCACTGAAAGTCTGGTTTTGCCTTTAATATTTTATAAATTGGGTAAATACGTATTTAGCGTAAGTCAGGCCTTGGGCCTCTAGAGTCTCCCCCCTTCCGTGATGCGGGAACTGAAATGTAGAACGCTCTGTTCATTTGTTATAAACAGTCTCCCGACAATCTGGTTATCGTGACATTTACAAGCAACTGAACATCCGACCTTCGTCCCAAAAACTTATCTCTTACTTTATGATGCAAAAAAAAATCAATATAAATTGTACCTTCAAGTGACGAAAGAAATTTTTTTTGAACTTATTCATTACAGGGCTTTGGATTATGATGATTAGCAATGAACTATGTATGTACATTTTGAAAACTTGCGTATTCAATGAGAAACTATATGTTTTAAAAATATTTACGTGTGCGATTATTTAATTATTTATTTTGTTATAGAAGTTCTCTTACATATATATATATATATATATATATATATATATATAAATTTCGTAAATAATTGGCATATTTTATAGATGCGACTTTTTTTATGTGATCCCTGTCCACCGCATAAAAAAAAGATTTTTTGTAGTATTTCCACGAAGTAGATTGTTATATGTAGGAATTTATAAAATTTTCGAATATTTTTTTTTTTGTGCATTTATTTTTATGCGGTCTTTATCTACCGCACAAAAACAGGTTCAACTGTATATTGTTACAGGTACTCAGTTATTCTTCTATAAACTTGCAAATTTTCTGCCATTAAATTAATGTTTACGTATAAACCTTTGATAATTACGAAACAACCTGATTTTACTGTGAATATTTCAAAATAATAATAATATTTTTTCTTCTTATTGTTATTCATTAAAATCCCCTTCAGTATGATTTTTAGAGGAATATCTAAAATTGTAATTTTACAATTTCTTTGTCATTTGGTTAAATTGCTTGACAATGATAGGTTAGTGCAGAAAATTTTTTCAAATTTAATGAAAATTTATGCAATAATACTTATGCGGGAATATTTTTTTATCTTCGTGTGTTTGAAAAGTTACATTGTATTCATACCTGAAAACGGTGTATGAACCTGAATAATCCATACCTAACACAGTATGAATGTACACATACAGGTATAATGCTTGATATGAATTCTTTTTTTCTTCTTAAATGTACATCACGTACCGTTCCATAACATACATAAAGTACATTAACAATTTTTTGTATTTTTTTTTTCACTTTTTGTACAATATTTTGGCTTATGTTTAAGATATTAAGATTGTACAATGTTCGAAGAATTGTTGCACATTAGTTGACTTTTTCTTTCAATAATACTCTACAACTATGAAAAAGTAATATATTGTGTACATAAAATTAAAAAAATCTCAAAAAGAATTTTTTTTTTTTGCGATATGAAGCAAATTTCAAATGTCTTACTATACAGGTAGAGTATTCCATAGCAATATATTTCTCAAAAAAATAAGAATAATTGCAACACAAAAGTGTGTATATCAGTAACCACACACACACACAAATGTTCCCTGAATAATCCGATTCCGATAAATTGGAATTTTTAAAACTTTGTATGATGAAGATTAACGTCGCACTGTTCGGCTACACGAGGGCTGTTGGCGACGGACCTCGTAATTTTTGTATGATACAAGACACATGTTGTTGTTACTTATGCCCCACCTAATCGACAGTGACATCAGATCTAGGTCCACGAAATTTATCGCGGTGAAGGGCTAAATTTTTACTCCTGTCGTTAGCCTTAGCTTTGAACACCATGCAAGTGTCAGTACGATTTTGAGGGAGACCACCTTGGGGGAGTCAGGGGCCTCCCACCTTTCTTCCCCTTCCACCAACTTCACGAGAGGACTTGGGTCTCGACGGCTATTTAGAGTACCCCCATGCCACGAAGGCACTATGCATTTAAAAACCTCCATGCTTTCGCTGGGATTCGAACTCAGGCCCTACGGCACTGCAGTCAGCGTCACTAACCGCTATACCGGATGAGCGGCATAAGACACATAAATGGTATTATAATCAGAATATATGAGGAATTTTGCAAATGTAAGTCACATTAAGTTATATAAAATTTCCGAGTGGGACAAGGTCAACTCAGCCTTTCATCCTTACTGCAGTAGGTCGATAAATGAGTACCAAGCTTGCTTGGGAACTTAAACATTGGGGTTTTGCTTCGAACTGACCGCCTGATCGGGACATCTGCTCATGCACCTCAGCGCCCAGTGGTCACGTATACTGGGATTGGCACAGTGGGCCCTGGCCCTCATGGGCTGTTGCGCCACTTATTTTGAGTTTAAAATGCATAAACATAAGTGAAATTTCCAACAAAGAATAATTCTACAAAATTAAGGCAAAAGAATTACATATTAATCAGCTTTTCTATCGTTTACACATGCTATGAACATTAATTTACAATCAATTTTTGTTTCTTTATTTATTAGGAACGTTAATGTTTCTGTTTCTGAAATTTATTTTTTCTGGAGTATCATTTGAATCAAGAATATTTTATTGCATTTATTTTTATTATTTTTTATAAAGAAAAATTCAGGACATTTATAAAGTAAAGTGAATGCGATTCTAGAACGGGGATTGGTAGGCTTTCAAGAAAGAAGAACCAGTTGTTAGAGAAGCAAGATATCGAAAGTATCAGCAGGGCCGGCTCTAGTAGTTTTGCCGCCCCGGACAAAAATGAAAAATGCCGCCCCTCTCTGTAAAGCAAAGAATTATAATCTAAAAAATAAATTTGTTCTACACACCTATAAAACTTGAATAATTCTTGCTAAAAAAAGATAAGAAAAGAGCAAAAGAGATATATATATATAAGAAAAGAGCCTTACAGTAGTCGCATATGACGTGGAACATCTGACATGTTGTCGTGGTAAATACGCAAGAGTAACTTATATCCTGAAAAAAATGAATCGGGTATGATTGGAAATAATTTTCTATCGAATAACTATATCTTTAATGAAATTTTCATTTAATTAAAACACAAGGAGTAATGCAATTTTTTATCAAAAACAATTATTCTTGTTCAATTTGGGGAAGAGTGGCGATAATAGACTTATGATAACTAAAATATGACACATATACTTGTGATTTCAAAGTATTTAAAAACCGTCGAAAAACAGCATCAATAACAGTACCACTGTTAGTTGTCGAAACATTTTGATTTGTGTTCATTTCGAGCTTGAATTCATCATTCAAAAAAGCTATGAGCGGCTCAACTTTTGGCAAACTGATGTTAAAATTAAAATCACCGCTCAAAATCATGGGAAGCGAGTGATAGTTTTTTTTTAAAGAGCAGAGCTATCTTCAGTATATCCCTTTAAGACCCGAATTATTTTTATCTTTAAATCGTAAAGTCTTCTGGTTATGAAATACTATATGGCTCCCAATGACACTGGGAAAAATACTAAAAAAGATTCCCAATCCCCCCTCCCCAACCTGGAACCAAATTGTTACGTTGATCGGGGCTCGAGGATTTTATGCAAAACAATCACAAAGAAAAATAACAGTTCTTTAAGAGCGATGCGAATTCATTATCGGAAAACCAATTCTTTAAATACAGGATTCCGCAGCAATATTCACAGAGTAGAAAATCTTCGAAGGTCTTCACACCTTCAGCAGAAATCAAACACAATTATCAGTGTTTAAAATACACGTATGTAAAAGATTATTCACAAGCACAACCGAGCTAATTGGTAATCAAAACAATGCTCACTAATCGCAGGTTGAATCTTGACTGACTCGTTGTCACTAGAATGTTGTCACACTCTATTTATAGACCCGGCGGAAACTTCCAGAAAAATCCACACGCGTCACAGAGCGTGAAATTAGTAGAGAAATCCACTAATTTCTAGAAGAATCCAGAGGGTCCTGAACTCGCCAACATGGTCGCCAATGTCGCCAAAATAGTCACCAAATTTGCGGCAAATTTGGTCACCAAATATGATGCTAACTTGGCTCTATCGCCAAGATCTCGCCAAGTTCCCGTTGACGTCACTTCCTGTTACCCATTTCCGTCCATTTTCACGAAGTCACTTCGACAAATATCCAGCAACCAAGGAGAAAGATGTTACACATAAAAAAAGACGGCATAATAATACATATATTATTTTAAGTCTTACACAAAATTATTCCCGAAATTAAGGACATAATTACCTGTTATTATTTCAATTGATTAAAATGTAAGAAATGAAATCACAAGTTTCAGCTGTTCAATTTCATCGAAAGAGTTTACTGAAGGTGGCGATCACAAGCGTTTATATTTTATATATAACTTATACTAACTACACTCAAGACTAAAATTAAACATCTCCCATGGCTCTCTATCAATCAGAAACTCTTATTACCACTGGCCTCTTTTGGATAGCTGATATTGGACATTGTATGGTGAATGGAATGTCTGTTGTGACTCCACTCCTGAATGGGGAGAAAGTTAAAAATATATAAACATGTCAAATTTCATGATTTAACATGCACTCTTGGTTTGAACTCTTCTAGTTTCAACATAAAAGAAAACTGATATTAAGCATACGGAATACAAATTAAGGAAATAAAATACGTTAAATGAAATACCAAATTCACACTCAATAATATTTCAGAAAATATATCAAATTTTTTGTAACAAAAAAAAGGTTTTTTTTTTTTTTTTTTCAAATTCATCCAAATGCCGCCCTTAAGATTTGCCGCCTCGGGCAAGGGTCCGGTTTGTCCAGCCCTAGAGCCACCCCTGGTATCAGACACCTACTTGATATGCTTTTCAGGGGAAAAGGTCCCCCATCCCAGCAACAGTTGTGTTCAAGACTGCCATGCTCCAATTAATATATTTTTTATATTATATTTAAATAAAGTTTTACAAACATCCACATTTTCCATTCCATCAAAAATGATGAAATATTGTAGATATTTTTGATGTGTAACATCTTTCCTCTCGCTTGCTGGGTATTTGTTGGAATGATTTCGTGAAAAGGGACGGTTGCGTGTAACAGGAAGTAATGTAAGCGTGCGCAATTTGATTTGACCAATGAGAGTGCGTGGTGGTGTACAGCGCATCGGGTTACAGCTCTAGCAGCCATCAAGCACTCGAACACTTGACTCTAAATTCACAATCGGTCTGTAAAATCTACCCCTTAATTGCAAGAATCTCTATATTAGAGCAGAGAAAATAAATTGCTTACCTACGCACTAATCCTAAGACCAGTTTTAACCAGTGTGCCGCGCCAATCTGGGCACATGCAGCTAAAATCCATATTAATCAAATTGAAGTTTCTCAAAGCATCATTCTCCGACAAATATTGAAAGCTCGATGGTTCATGAGGAATAAGGACCTCAGATCCGCGAGCAAAATGATGTCTATCAGACAATTTATCAAAAAATTAGCAACTTACTCCTTTCAAAAAATTGATTCTAATAATCCTTTGATCTTGGATATTAAAAAATATATCCCTGACCCTAATTTTAACAGACCCCATAATATTCTTTCGGGGGGAAGGAGATCCTCTCTTGAATTAAAATTCTTAAATTCATTTCACTCTTCTCACCCAACATAAAAGCTTACTTTAATTCCCTGCCCCGAGCCTTCGTGGCCTAATGATTATAGTAGTTGACTAGAAATGAATCGCCCCCGGTTCGATTCCCAGGAACTCGCTATTTTCAAATTTACTTTAAATCACTTTAATTTTCGTTGGAAAATTATTTATTCAGATCAAATTTAAATTTACATGTTCTTTCCTGTTTTTTCAAAATGTATTTTATTTTTTATTAGCTTTTAAAAAAGCTGTTTTTCTTATTTCAAATCTCATTTCTATAACGACTGAGTTCTAAGCTGCATTCCCATTGTTCAGGCCTCACCTCGCCCATCCACTGATCGAAATTTGTTTTCATTCTCAGTGCTTTCACCGTTTTTGAAAATATTTTTCTGCACTTAAAGCATTTTAGTAGTTTTAAATTTTAATTTTTTACTCTCATATAAGTATATTTTACTTTTTCAGTATTTTTTATTAACAAAGGGGAAGAGTGAATTCGTCACAGTCACTCAAATCCTAAAGATAAGAGTGAGTGAGTTAATATTAACGTCGCACTTGTTCAGCTACACGAGGGCTTTTGGCGACGGACCACGTAATTTTGAACCATGGTCAAGTGACGTGGACGACACCTGAGCTGGCACCCCCCTCTCCTAACTACCACACCACACCAACGGGAGGACGTTTCAGCTCTCGACAGATTTAACGTGCATCGCTGCCCTACACGGCGGGTCTTTAGTGGTACTGGGATCGAACTCATGACATGCCTGCCATGGTTGGATACCTTAACCACTGGGCTACCGCAGCCCCCCTAAAGATAAGAGGTTATAGCTCGGGAGAACTAGATACTCTTGTCATCCACCCAATGATACTCTAAATCCACTTCGTACATACCAGCAAGTCTTCGACTTCACGCAGGATAAACTTGCGATCCTTACGCTCAATTGTCAAAGGGCTCACCAAACAGATTTCGACGACGTTATTTCATAAAAATGTTCGTTACTCATGTTGTCAGAGACGTGGTTAGATAATGACGAACGTGTTTCGATACCTAACTTCGATTGTTGCGTACAGTTTAAACGATCGAGCCGCAGAGCAGCTGGTGTTGCGATCTATCGCAAACAGAAAAACTCGCATGTTGTGATTCCTCATATGAACATTACTTATCGTCAAACAAGTGAACTGGGTATTGTTAGTAACGATATTGGGGGACATATGTGCGGCAAAATGCTTATTTGAAAACGGACAAACAGTGATTTCGGTGGTCGCATACATTTCTTGAAATCAAACGGTACAAAAAATTAAAGATTTCCTGCATTTTGTACTTTTCCTATATACCGAAGGTGGTTCTGCTCTTTTCAAGAAAACTATCACTCGCTTCCCATGATTTTGAGGGGTGATTTTAACTTCAGTTTGCCAAAATCTAAGCCACTAATAGCTTTTTTGAATGATGCATTCAAGCTCGAAATGAACACAAATCAAAATGTTTCGACAGCTAACAGTGGTAATGTTATTGATGCTGTTTTTCAACAGTTTTTAAATACTTTGAAATCACGAGTATATGTGTCATATTTTAGTTATCATAAGTCTATTGTCTCCACTCTTCCCCAAATTGATCAAGAATAATTATTTTGGATAAAAGAAAATTGCATTACTCCTTGTGTTAATTAAATAAAATTTTCATTAAAGATATAATTATTCGATAGAAAATTATTTCCAATCATACCCAATTCATTTTTTTCAGGATATAAGTTACTATTGCGTATTTACTAAGATAACATGTCAGGTGATACACATCATTTACGACTACTGTAAGGCTCGTTTCTCTTTTATTTATTTATTTTTATTTCTTTTGCTCAATTCAAGTGCGATCAGTGTCGAAATATCAATGCTAGGAATTAAACTTTGATGTTTTGTGAAAAACTTCCGTACCAATGCTACCTAAAGTACTACATTCTGGATTTTCATATTTGCCCTAATAATTAAACTTTATACAACTGTTCTTGCATAAAAAGTGTGTTTCATCGTGCCCCACTTCTTAAAATAAAAATGTATTCAATGCAGTTATAATGTACTTTGATGGTAAAACCACAATACAATGCGACTTTAACTATAAAAACCATACTAATTTTCAAAATAAACATTAAGTTTTGTACACATAATTTTATATATGACAAGCCCAAGGGAGTCACTAGTAATTACTAAACTTGTTTTTAATTGAATATTGATACATTAATTGTGATACACTTTATGCAGTTTTGATACATTTATAAGTAGTGTGTATTATATCAGTGTGAATATATGTGTAGTTCATTTTTTCTTATATAAGAATGTATTTTCCTTTGTAATTATTTTAAATGGTTAATTATTTTAATAAATTGATACTATAACCATACTAATTTTCAAAATAAACATTAAGTTTTGTACACATAATTTTATATATGACAAGCCCAAGGGAGTCACTAGTAATTACTAAACTTGTTTTTAATTGAATATTGATACATTAATTGTGATACACTTTATGCAGTTTTGATACATTTATAAGTAGTGTGTATTATATCAGTGTGAATATATGTGTAGTTCATTTTTTCTTATATAAGAATGTATTTTCCTTTGTAATTATTTTAAATGGTTAATTATTTTAATAAATTGATAATTATTTTAAATATTTTGTTTTCGATTTTTAGTGATTTGCTCGCGCCCCCCTCCAAGTAGGGTTATCACACCCTCCTAGGAGCGCGCCCCACAGTTTGAGAAAAAGTAAAGGTTTTATTTCGAGTTTTGAGATAATTTTAACATGAAACAAAATAGGATTTGAGGAAGAAAAGCCAAGCGATTTACATAAGAATTTGGTCGATAGCAAAAGGAAGATTTGATTATTTAGATATAAAAATGAAAGAGAAGAATTGGCTTTTTAATAAATACTATACAGTTGTACGTTCTCTCTCTCTGTGTAATTTTAATTTTTTTCTCTTTTTTTTTCACCCTCTAATTTTTTGCGCTCCCAAATATCGTGCGCCCTAGGCATGTGCCTAAGCGGAAAAGCGGGCCTGTCGCTTTGAGTTATATCTGACATATTATCCATCTCTATGTTAATATCGTTCCTCATATAATAAATCCTTTATCAAAGTTTTTTAATAATTTAAAAAATATATACAAACAGAAGCTTTCAATGCAACGATCAAAGAGTTCGTGTAGCGTGGATAGATAAGAGGTCATGATTCCAAAATCATGGGCAGCAATATTTCAGTTGATCATCGTGTTATGAGGTCTAACTTCACTAAAGACTCTTCGTTCTCTTCGTTAATTCACATTAAATCCATTGGAACTTGAAGTCCTCACATTGGTGTGGCATAGAGTGGTGTGGGGACTGTTGATGTCGATCTTGTCACAATAAATCTTTGTTGCGCTCAGGGCCGGACCGTGACCTTTGGGGGCCCTGGGCTAACGATATCTGAGGGCCCCCTAAATAATTAAAATGTTTGCCATTTTCCTAAAAAAAAATTTTTGTGCAGGAAAATTTAAAATATACGAAACTTAAGGGTTTTTTCTAAATTTTTTTATTTCAAACAATTTAAATACGTTATAAATAATAACATAATTTATAAAAAACTTTTCTACACTTTTGTACTGCATATTCTTTTATTTACTGATCACATTTTAAGTTTTTGGTGAGTTCAGTATTAATAGAAGAAGTGATAAATAATTAAGCCCAGTATTTGTCATTGTTGTCCTATATTTGTTTTCTATACAGGACATTTTAGAGAACGCACGTTCCGCTTCACAACCAGTAATAGGGGGCGTTATAAAAATATTTAATATGGTACCAAATTTGGAAAAGCGTCCACAAATTTTTTTTTCAAAATTAAATTGAACATATCACTACAAGTATGGGACTCTAGCTCAGCTTGTTTTAGATAAGTTTTGAATTGAACACATCTTCATTTACTAAATATTTGGTCTACATCATCTAAATCCGGGGTAGAGGCATTAAGTCGATCGTGATCAACCGGTGGACCGCCAAGACATTTTGGGGTGACCGCCTTCACATAAAACGTTAGAAGTGCATATAAAAGAAACACAGGTGGTTATCAAGATAATGGAAACACCCATGAATACAAGAGACAAAGTGAATAAAACTGCAACCCAAATTTGAGAGACGTTTTCAAGAATTTACTAGACTAAAATCAAAAGTTGCCTTCATGGGTTACCTATTTGTTGATTTTACCTATATGTTGATATAAAAAATATAACTAAAAAATATGTAACATGCTCTCTAGGAAAACGAAGCTTTTTTCTCCTTCATAAGGATGTAATTTGTAAAGAATAAGTTTTGGAATCTAATAGACGAAGCAAAGTATCCTAATCTTAAAAAAGCTGCATTTCATTTAACATTGTTCTTTCGCTCTACCGATCTGTGTGAATCTACATTTTGACAGAAGAATATAATTAAGACGACATATCATTCCCGTTTCACAGACGACCGTTTAGAATCCAGTGTAAGTTAGCAGTTAGTAATTATATACCGATGTATTCAAGATTGGGGGGCGTTTAATATGACGTCTAAGTCTTCTATGAGACTATAGCTACAAGAACTAATTTTAAGTGAAAATGATTTATTTTTAATGTATTGTGAATTGTTTGAAAATGCATCATTTCATATTATTAAATTCATAGGTATAATTATTATGTTTGTATTTTGCGTTTTATTTAAAACGTAGTTTTAAAAGAGTAAGTTTTTCTACTGTAGTTATGTAGGTTAGTACACATATTCTGTATTTTTTGTTGTTAAAATCCAAATATTGTTGAGCTTCTTTTTCTTTTTTTGTTCATTACACCTGTGACACTAGGGGGACCGCAACACTTTGAAAAAATTAAAAATAGACCGTGCTATGTAAAAGTCTGCCCACCCCTGATCTAAATAGTAATCAATAATAGCGCGTACACTGTCCAGGTGGACTTTATCCTTACGTTGTGTGTGTGTGATCCTACAAATCAATCAAAAATTTTAATTTCTTACTACATTCTGCATATACTTGACTTCTTGTATTTAAATTAAAATGTTGAGGTTTTTGGTCCGTTGATATACCATGAAACAATGTTGCATAAATTGCAGTTTTCATTGCTTCTACGTCACCTTTGTTCCAGTGAATCGCATTTTGATAGTATTGTGACAATTTTTTAATTGTCCCTTCCTTTAAACTGCCACGGGATTTCCCTCCCAAGGAAACACCTCTTGCCCGCCATTCTTTAACAGCTTTTCGTAAAGATGTACCTAGCCTCTTGCTAACATGGTTTATGCAGTCTTCTATCTTTATTTTTATCTCGGGACCATAAACTTCCTTAGTATTTAAATATTGATATGTTTTTGCATCACCATCTGACAATAGTGTCGTGTATCGAAAACCACTATCTTCATATCTTTGCCATAATTTAAGAGCAGCCTCTTGTTCCATGGCACAAGATGATCCTACGCGATTGATAGCACATGAAGATATATGTCCTTCATACCACACATGAAATTCTGCTGAATTTTCTCCCAAACCAGATTTTGCGTGTTCACATTCAATGCAGCGTTTCGACATAATTTCAAAAAATCCATGACAAATCCAGTAAGAAGGTCAATCACGCAACCTACACCAATTTGAGACGAATGTCCCCGAGTCAACCAATTACCATCAACCGAGTACCATCAAAAGTAACATCTATATCAGTAATGGCACTATTACTTTGATAAGCACTTTTCACCTGACTTCGAACATCATTCAAGCTTTTTACTGTAGATCTAACCAAAGATTTACATAACTTTTTTTTTATATATATTGAATGTTCTGCTTGAGGGTAAATCCATATTCATTAACATACAAAATTTTTCCATAGCTAAATAGCCTTTCCCAAAACTTAAAAATGATTGTACCATGCGCATGTTTATGTCGAATGATTGGTTTTCATTACCTTCACTGTCAAAAATTTGTCTGGATGTAAAGTTACTTGATTTAATTATAACACAAGAAGTGCAAAATACAGAGATTTTTCTGGAAAATCCAAGCTTTTCACCAATGTCAATTTTTAGTGAATACGATTTGCAAACATCACACAATAAGTTTTTTAAAAGTCCTTTCAAAAACTGTACATCCATTATCACATAATGAGGGGCTTCAGAATTTTCACAACAATTTAAATCGTTCAAGCAGCTGTCTTCTAAAGTTTGGCATCTCATATTTCTTTCTGGTAAGGCTGAGGAAATG
Organism: Trichonephila clavipes; assembly: GCA_019973935.1. Taxonomy (NCBI): domain Eukaryota; kingdom Metazoa; phylum Arthropoda; class Arachnida; order Araneae; family Nephilidae; genus Trichonephila; species Trichonephila clavipes. The sequence continues at coordinate 57,441 of BMAU01001879.1, read as the reverse complement.
GAAGTTTCATCTTATCTGAAAACATCAGTTTCATGACTGTAGTGTTCACTGCACCATCTCTTGTTAGCTTTTTGTTTACTAACAAGACTCGATCGCTTTTGTCTAGGCATGATGAATTAAATTTTACTTATTAATAAAAAGATATTCAAACGAATATTTAAAATTATAAAGAAATAAATTGATTATATAATTGGCTTTGAGAGAGAGAAAAAAGCCTTTAGTTTTGATACTAATGGTTTTAGAATAAGAAAAAAGGATGCGAAGCAAAATGAAATAACTTTTCTCTCTTGCATAAAAACAAACTAATTAATTCACTTCTCTTCTAATTAAAGTATAAAGCTTTAGAATCGCGTGTAAAAGTAAATCAATCGAAATTGTTTAGGCTAGGATGATAGCGTCTGCATAAGAAGCAGACGGCATGTCTTTTAGTTTCGGTTTCGCTTCAACATACTGTCAAAAAAATTTAAATAACTCGCAAAATGATGCAGCTAGAGCTACCAAATTTTATAAACATATTTAAAAAAGTCACACAACTAAAATAAGGCAATAAAAAAAATTCGTTAAAATCGTCATTTTTAGGGTAATGTGTCCTCTTAAGAGTTCTACATTTCAGCCATTCAAATGCTTCGAATCTGCATTAGAGTCCAGAATCTGGCAATAACGTATTAATTGCACTCAGATTTAGCGTGGGCTCTGCATTTTTAAGTGCAATTTTTAGGTAAGTTACCTCTATCTTGTAATGGATTTAGATATTCCTATCCATTCATTTTAATAGCTCTTTGCTTAGTATTATTTACATAAAGAGGGAAGGTTGGCTTGCCAAAAAACATGATTAACCCCACTTTTATATAAATTATTTTATATATTAGCTGTCCTAAGTCAGCAATATTTATAATACTGCAGCATCCATTTTATAATTTTTAATCTCGGTTGCTCATGTGTCCTTCATTGTGTAATTTTCCTACTGTCTATGTGTTTTTCGAATGCGTTTGATGGATGTTTATCTCTCGTTTGTAGAGAATTAGACTATATATATACTAAAGGTATGGTTTTTTGTAACTCTTTTATTAATTTTTGTTTCTATTCTTTTTATACTTTTGTTAAGTGCTACATTTCAGCCATTCACATGCTTTGAATCTACATTAGGGTCCAGAATCTGGCAATAACTTATTTATTGCACTCAGATTTAGCGCGGACTCTGCATTTTCAAGTGCAACTTTTAGGTAAGTTACCTCTATTTTGTAATGGATTTAGATATTCCTATCCATTACTTTCAATAGGTTTTTGCTCAGTAATATTTACATAAAGGAGGAAGGTTGGCTGGCCAAAAAACATGTTCAACCCCACTTTTATATAATTTTTTATATATTAGCTGTCCTAAGTCAGCAATGTTTATAATACTTCAGCATCCATTTTATAATTTTTAAATTAGTGTCCTTCATTGTATGTTCTCTTTACTATCTCTGTGTTATTTTCGAATGTGATTGATGTGAATGTTATCTCTTGTTTGTAGAGAATTAGACTATATATATATATATATATATTTATATATATATCTTGCTCAAATTTTCAATCATTAATAAAATATTTTTTATTCATCCATTTAAGTTCGAATACATTTTTTTAAAACTTGTAGTGGATGACATTTGAAGTAAAAATAGTTTTCTCAAGTATTAATTCATTAATTAAATTTAATTAATAAATAAAAAGAAACAAACAAAAATAATAGTCCAACACTATATAAAAAGGAAAATCGCTCATTGTGACCCTGTAGCGCAATGAACTTCTAATCCAAAGGTCGTGAGTTCGAATCCCATCTGGGATGGCCTAATTTCTGAGAATGTGATTTCTTTTTACTATACTATTTTATTGGAATAATTAAATTCAATTAATGAATAAAAAATAACAAAAAAAATAATAGTCCATCGCCATATATAGAAAGGAAAATAGAAAATTGCAAGGAGAGAAAACCGCTTTTTATTTTGCCTCTTAATATTATGATTCTGTCAGAGTATTATATGTACATATTTATATTAATTGTAATAATTTAATAAAAAGTAACTAAAATAAAAAATTTCTTTGTTGACCTAAGTGGAGATTGACTTAATTTTTTTTTTTTACATGTATTACTTGTTTTTAATCGTTTTATGTTTAAGCAAAAATTTTAAAGAAAAGGAGAAAGGAGGAAATTTTTATTACAACAAATCTGTTAAAAGTAATGAAATCGTCAGTTAAAAGTTTTTAAATATTTGTCTTGGCGTCTGCCAAAACAAAGAAGCCAAATTCGGAGCATAACAAGAAAAACTCGAATCTTTTCTGATAAAAGGGAACAAAAGCAGTCAAGCGAGTCTCTCTCAGAAGACCAAACAATTTTTTTCCAACTGTTTTCTCAGCCAGCCCTGTCTGGATTTTACATCTCCGTGTGTGGCCTTTTGTTTAGCTTTTGTGAGTTAGATTTTTCTGCTAAGAATCTCGGAAAGCATATAAAATATATTTGCAGATACATCGAAAATTCTATTTTTTAAATATCGTCAGTTATAGTAACCGTTACGTCTCTCTCATTCTCTCATATATGTATAAATAAATGTGAATCATATATGTGTGTATTATGTTACGTAAAATTTATCACAAGCCGTCATGTACAACACCTGAGGAGTTAATTTTTAATTTCTTCTAATACAATACACACATTTTTATGAGAATGAATGAATTTTGATGTTTTAAAAATCATAATAAATAATCAATGTTGACACGAACATTGTAAAACGGATTTTATTACTTTAATTTTCCTTTTTAATTTCACAATTATAAAATGTCTTACAAATTACAGATAATCAGATCCATTAGCTCATTTATATATGTACTAGCTGGTATACCCATTCTTCGCACAGGTAAATTGAAAAATTAAACAATACAGATTGAAGGATAAAGAAGTTTTTAATGAGTTAATTTTACGTGAACTGCAAATAAAAAAAAAGTTTTTTGCATATCTGAGCTGAACATAAAAAAAGACATATTTGTTAAATTTTAAATCTGTAGGTCTAACAGCTGATAAAAGGGATTTTTTTTATTTATTTATAACTCCCCGTAACTCTCTTGTCAGTCGATTTTTGAAAACACCTTCCTAAGCTGATCTCTACTCAGCAAAAGTAACACATTGTTACAAATTGTGTGTAATGAACGCTTAAAATAGAGTAAATAATTTATATCTGGAAGTGTAATACGTTAATATTACTTTCTGTTGTATTTATTTTATGTTAAAATGTTGCCACCACCTCTCCCTTCGAAATATAGTTTTATTATGAAATAAAAAAAAATAGTGATTACACTGATCAAAGGAATAAATTAAAAGCGAGTGCGCACTGAGGCATGGCCGTAGACAAAACAAACAGGGAAGGTTTTGCTTCACACAAAAAGATAGATATATGCTGTCGCAGGCGTTTTTGCAGATGACAGATTGTTTTCCTACTTTCTTGACAATCATCGTTATATTTTGGGAACTTCACACAATATCTTTATAAATTATAGCCTATGAGTTATTCTGATGTATAAGCTATATTATTGTTAAGTTTCAGTAAAATCCATTCAGTCGTTTTTCCGTGAAAGGATAACAAACTTCCATACAAATTTTCGCGTTTATAATTTTAGTAAGGATACTTACAGAGGTATAAAAATATATCTTAATAATATATATATTTTCAGCAACTTAAGAATAAAAAAAAATAGAAACTAATTTCGCGAAACTAATTCATACAGACGATTTAACGCAAATATGGAAAATAGAGAAAAAAAAGTTTCGAAAAAAAATGCATTCGATTAACTTTTGAATTATCAACAAGGTACTGAAAAGGTGATAAGCCGCAAAAGAAGGGGGTTTTCAGTTTTATTTGAAAATGCATCCCATTCACATCACTTTCCTTATAATTTTTTTTCTAAGGGGAAAAAAAGTTAGAAGTAAAACAGCTATAATAGCAATTAAATAGCTTAGAAAAAAACATTATTATAAAGCGGAAAAAAATTATTTATAGCTAATATTTTCTAAATGAAAAGAATACAATATAAAGAATAGCTTTATTTATGTATAATTTGCTTTATCTACAACCAACAATGTTTCGCGCACCTCTTATAAGTGCGCGTGCCAATAAGTTGCTGTTCTAAACAGTAAGAAAATCAATCAAAAACATTGTTAATTATTTTTTTCTTAAAAGGATATCCACAACAATATATTTTCTATTAAAGAATTGCCAAAAGGCGTAAAGTACCAAAATTTGTACAGAGTTTTTTGCAAAGTCGACTCTTTAAAAGTCAACTTAAAGTTAGGAACTAAAATGGAAGGAAAAAATTTTCAGATACAGCTTAAAGGTTTAAAGAGAAAGTGCCCTTAGGCCTTCTTGATGCTAATAGCAAAGCTGTGACAAATAATGAACATCAAATGAAATAAGATATCGGATGGTACGAAAATATCTTTAAAAGTAGCTAGAGAGAGTGCAGTAATTAAGTTAGACCTTGCAAGAAGAGTAGTTGTTCCATTACGCAATCACCATGTAGTATTATAAACCACTATAATATGTAAGAAATAATCATACACAAAAATAAAAGGATACATGAATTTAATAAGCATTAAAAAAACAGCCTTGCAGAAAACAGATTCTATTATTATCTAAAATCACAGCTATTTTTTAAAACGAAATATACTAATTTATTATGAAACTGTATCCCGAACACACTCATGCAAAACATTGAGCTAACTTTGGTATCGCCCAAATCGCTTAAAAATTGAATTTAAAAAAATATAAATTCCACCTCAGAAACATAAAAAAACGAATAAATGGAGCCTGGTCTTTCATATTAAATATGTTAGAATCTTCGCTGTTTTAGTATCTATCAAAGTGTGATTCACGTAGCACCAATTTTGCTGCGGTGACGCTAATACATAAGTACCACATAATCTAAGCTTCTGTTTACAAAAAGCTTCACAAATCATTTTTTAGCTTATTGGCACCTCACGAATCGCGTCATTTTCCGCCAAAATCTGACCTATTATATACAATATTTGTTAAAATCTTTGTTGTTTTGGTATCAAGGTGTGATTCGCGTGACACCAATTTTGCTGTGGTGATGCTAAGACAAAGTACCTCATTGTCCAAGCTTCTGTTTACAAAAAGCTTCACAAATCATTTTTTGACTTAAAAACTGACTTTTGTGTCACGGTATCACATAACTATTAGCAAGAAAATTACAGTTCAGACTACATAATCAATTACATAAAACTGAGTGACACTAAAATAGAAATTATAGCATCAATTTAAATCAAAAGGTTACCTAAAAGAGGAAAATTAAGCCCTAATTTTTGAACGAAAATCTTAAATATAAAAAATTTAAACATGTATAAAAGAAACAAATAAATGTGAAGTAACCTTAGCATATAGTAGAAATTATAACATTAATTAAATTACATCCTTTTTTTTAAATTACGTAAAAGGATAAAATGCGTTGAATGTAAAAATGGTTCGGAATAATCAAATGAAATATAAACAAAACAAATTAGACTGTTGCAAAAACAACTAACAAAAACCACAGTTGTTGAAAAAAATGGAAAAATCGCTTAAAAATGTAATTTTAAAAATCTAAAGCGAATTTCAAAAAATTCGAATTTTCGCTTCCCTGGGGGGCGCGATGACCCTACAAGGGGGCGCGAGCATATCGAAAATTTCAAGATTTTTTTTTAAAAAACCGGAAAGAGAAGTAAAACAATATACTTCCATAATAAAAAAAATACACAACAACACTGATATAATTTATGTTTACCATCTGGCGTTTTTCCGTCATCAAATAGCTATCTTTGATCCCAAAACCAAATTATAGAAAAAAAACATTTAGTTTAATTTGCTGTATTTCTCAATGAGAGATTTTTTTATTACGTTTTATCATAAAATATTACTCGTTAAAAGAAAAACGAAACTTAGACCATGAGAAAAATTCTAAGAAGATAAACAATTCATCCCTGTAATTATTATTGAAATACTGAACATTAGTTGTAGAAAAAGAAAAGGAAGACATGATTGACTTTTCAGCCAGGCTGCATAATACATTTGTTAATCATTTGATTGATCTTCAAACTTACTGGTATGGTTTTTTAGATCATCCGTATTTTTTTCTGAATACACTTTTAAACCGGGAGCGGTGGCGCGGGACATCTGTGATCTCTATTGAAGGAAGCTGAAACTGATCAAGCAAACGAAAAACCTGCTGAAAGAATACATATTATTCATGATTGAGAAACGCCATGAACATGAAACGAAAGGAAAATTGTCAAATGCTTCCTAAAAAACTCCATCAACCTAAAATATGAAGCCATAAGTGTACCACAAGGTTCAGTTCACCTTGTCAAAACGACACAAGAAAGAAAAAGTTCAACTCTCGATTTGTTGATTACCAAAGGTGTCACGAGTTCGATCCCAGTACCACTAAAGACCCGCCGTGTAGGGGAGAGATGCACGTTAAATCTGTCAAGAGCTCAAACGTCCTCTTGTTGGAGTGGTGTGGTAGTTAAAAGAGGCCAGCTCAAGTATCATCCTCGTCACTTAACCATGGTTCAAAATTACAAGGTCCGTCTCCAAAAGCCCTCGTGTAGCTGAACAGTGTGACGTTAATATTCACTCACTCGATCATGAAAGCTCAATAAAACTACAATAACTTGGAATAAAATATGACAGCTTTGCCTGCAAATAACATTTCTGTAACATTAATGAAAAGTGTCTCTGATTTGCGTCCTTTATTAAGGTCTTGATTGTTCAGTTTTATTGGATTTTTTCTCAAATCATCAAAGAAAAATTGAATAGTCCTTGAAAGCCGGTAAGTATACTTTCTATTAATTAAATTATTCACTGGAATTCCGATTTTTATCATGTACAGTAAAAGTAATTATAAACAAATGATTGGGGTGACTGAGTCCCCTTGCACTACCATTAGCGTTAGTATCGAGTGCGCACCTGCTCCTGCGTTAAAACATTTTGAAGTCTTCTCGCTTTAAATATTAAAAAGTAACACAATTATTCTTCATCGGAATTTTATATTCTTTTTCATTATTTAACATTAATTCTAAATGCTAATTCTGTGAGGTTTAAAATTACAGTTCTTTTAAACAGTTATTTACAATTATAGTATTTATCTAAAAAAAATCATTTTACATTTTTGTATACAATGTCGTGCACGCAGTTTTACTCTCCTTACAATTCAGCTATTATATCAATAATGTTTTATTTTTTAAAAAAATGAACTCGTGCGATGAGCTGGTGATCCAGCCAGTATATGTTTAATGTATCAGTACTGAAGAGGGTATTTTATAAATAATTTCTTAATACTAAATTAAGAACAAGTTTGATAATTATTAGGGACTTTCATGGGCTTGTCTTGTAGAGCAAAGTTTTTCAAAGGAAAGTTTAATATCAGAAATTGACACTTTGAGTTATTTTTCTATATTTAGCTGAGATCTATATTTTGTCTTCAAAGTAGCCACCGCAGAAAATCCGGTTTAACAAAGGTAGGATGCTGAAAATGGTAATAGTATACGAAGTGGTTTTATTTTCAGTACAGAGAATTCATCATTCACCACTACCCAAAATTCAAAGAGCGATTTATTTCAAAATTGCCTTTTAAGTTTTCACTGGATGGGAAATGTATGAAGATTTCTTCTTCGGAAGTTGAAAGCCCTTCTGGAGTATCTTGAAATAGATCTCTAATCCACTCGTAACTTGCTACCAAGTTGTCCTCATCCAGAAAATACTTTTTAAAATTCTTTGCCAACATAGCTAAATGATTTTACATGGTTTTAGAAACAACTTTCACATGTTGTTCTTCAGATTTGTAAGTTTTAACACATAACGAGCTGGGGCTTTTTTCCCCATCATTTACTTCAGTAGTGGTAAATCCAAAATTTAAGTATTTTTGAGAGTATTTATTGCTTTGATTTAATTTTCGGAACCATGCTCATCTGTGTACTTGGTAATCCTTTATTATCGTCGAATGCTCGCTTACGACTTAAAAATGTATGTATGATTTTTTTTTTAATCTACTGTCGTAAATACTTAATTACCGTGAATTACAATTAACGTGTAAATTTAAAAAATGTACATTCACACAAGCTTGATTCGGTAGCTATAGAAGTATCGAGTCGACCGAAACTGACTGGAATTGTACGAGGTTTTACATGTTTTGCGCAGACGTCCGATAGGTTGCCCAGACTCACGCAAACGTACCCTATAATGCCAGATGTGATGGGTACGATAGAGAACAGTATAGACTAGATTATTTTTCTAATGACATTTGTACTTTGAGAAACGAATGCTGAAGGAGAAATAAATCTTTAATTAAATATATCATTTTGCGATATCTTCCAATTTAAAAATTAGAGAAAGAAAAATAACATAATAATAAGTAAGTAATATATATTTTAAGTAATTTTCTTGAAATATATATATTACTTAAAAGCTACATGTACAAAATTTAATACACTTATCGTATTAATTTGTACGGTTTATAATTAAGATCGTATTGTAACTTTAGCATCTCTTTTTCAAAGTGCATTTTTATTGCAGGAAATACATTATTGTTGTACAAGGGGGGCGCGACAAAAATTATGATTGAAAATTGGGTCGCCAGTATTGTAAGTTTGAGAAACACTGCCGTATGGACAACGTTAGGGTGACTTCGAAAAATATTATATAAAGTAAAATATAGATAACCCATTTCCATTATTATGGGAGTTAAAATAAGTTAGAAATAATTTTACGTGTTAAAAAAATTAGAGTACAGTTTAAAAATTAAAGAATAAAATTTTTTAGATAGGTACACACACACACAAAATACAAGTAATGATAGGCGTCGTACGGTGGAAATCGTGTCGATGGGGGGTGCCAGTGCCAGTTTATCCATTGGGCGCGGGCGCCCAAGAGCCCGGATAAGCTGGAGCGTGTTTTTTAGTTTTTTTAAACTATAGTTTATTACACTAGTCCTGGTTGTTTTTGACCATATACCTTACTGATGCAATAAAGGCTTTAAAATGTTCATCTATTTTCTTGTAAATACACGTGACTAAAAGTGCACGTTAATTGCTTGCACGTGGTTCTGGCCCGTAGTACTGTTCTCCGTACGTTTGGTTACTTTAGATTTCCGCGTGATTTACTGACGTCATGTAGCTTAAGATGGAGTACATCTCCTTTTCCATTAAACAGTCCGGGAAATTCATCTCTTATTAATTTATCCATACAGAGGTTTCTATTAGTAAGTAAATAAAGAATTAATCTTTCGATTTATTTTATGATTGGGTTCTCATTTTCTTTTCTGACCTACACATTTTAAAGCTACTGTATAACCACACTTTCGTATAAAAAGAAAATTATGTTTAGAATTGGGCTGACATTTTCATTTTATTTCTTAAATTACTTAAAAAAAAATTTTTTAATTCATTTTGATTACTCAAAAATTGGAGAATGAATCATAAAATTAAAGCAACATTTCTCTATCTCAGTGGTCTTCAAACTGTGTTTCAAGGAACCCGAAGGTTCCACGAGGCATGTCCAGAGGTTCAATAAGTCAAAATAAAAAATCGAAAATAAAATTATTAATGTGTGTGTGCAAAATGGATTCACGTTTTTTATGGGCTGGATTGAAAATCCATTTCATTATTTCAATAAAAATCAGTATTTAGTACTGATATAACAAGAACGAATGATTACACTATCGACAGACTCTGTGTTAAAACATAGATAGGAATGAGATTTTGATTTTTGATAAAAACTTGCACGGAGTTTAAGTATCCTTTAATATCTAAATTTTAGCAAGCTCCTAAATTTTAGGTTGCAAATTCATGCAGAATACACATGACTTTTCCCACGGATATAAACGACCTAGTGGTCAAGTTAATGGACTCGTGGCCGGCGTGTCATGAGTTCGAGCCTAGTACCACTGAAGACCCACCATGTTGGGGGGGGACGATGCACGTTGAATATATCGAGGCTCAACGTCCTCCCGTTGGTGTGGTGTGGAACTTAGGAGGGGGGTGCCGGATCGGGTGTCGTCCTCCTCAATTGACCAAAGTTCAAAATTACGAGGTCCGTCACCAAAAGCTCTCGAGTAGCTGAATAGTACAACACTAATATGCACTCACTCACCCACTGCTGTAAACATTTTAATGCCATTCAGAACATTGTATTTAAGTGAGAAATGTTTATGTGGTATCAAAAACAAAATTAAAAAAATTATAAAGCACCGAATATGAAATGGAACTGTAGATAATTTCAATAGACCCACAGACTATGATAGTTTGTGTAAAAAAAATGTGTGTGTAAGCCCATATCCTAGTTTTTAATTATAATAAATGTGTAGGTGACACCTTTGTGTGGAGTATGTATAATACCATGAATGAGTAAATTTAAACTTAATTTTTTAAGTATATCATATCTCGGAGCATTATTAACTTTCGTAAATAGTTCCAGCATTAATATGAAAAGTGTTAATCTTTTTTCTGCGAAGATGTTAAATAATTTTTCTCAAATTTTTTTAAAATGTATTAATAAATTGTTTTCCTAGAAGAAACTGAGAAGCTACACCCAAAACTGTAATTAAAAACCGGCAAATATCTAAAACTGCTTGAAAATAAAATATGTATGCAAAAAGTAAGTAAGAAATACCCCTTTCTTCAATAGTCCCAAATGTAGTCAAGTGCTCATTAGTAACTTTTATCACTATTCCATGATACAAAACTTCCGTTAAAGGAAGAATAACAAAGAAAATAACATTAATAATACATAATTTAATTAAAAATTTAATCTTAATTTTTATTTTAAGTGATGTAAAACTTATCATAGTTCTTTCCCCATTTTTATCTTAGGGATTGAGGGCTTCTACCTAGGTCTTCCTTTAAATCTAATTACAGTCAGACCTTCATATAACGAACCTCTATATTACTAATTTCTCTATTATTCGAACTTTTTCCTGGAACCAAGAACATTTAACTATTTTCTTGGTAAAATAACCTCCAAATAGTGAAGTGCCTTTTTTTTATTTAATGAACCTTTTTCTCTTGTGATTCGATTATTTTCCCTCCCTATTTTTAAAATATTTCAGGGCGTTTTTCAAATTATTCTCTCTTTTAGCACATTTTAATGGGATCAATGACCTTGAACTGGTTTTACCAGGTGCCTATCTCATCTAGAACAATGAAAGGGCCGTAATTTTCAAACAAAAAACTCAAATGAAATTAAATGATTTTATCAATATTTATATATATATATATAAATTTAAGGATTCATGTGGTAGTGTATGCTTGAAATTACAGGTTATAAAGTAATGCATGTTAAAAATTACTTGTAAACTTAAAACTAAAAAGATATCGATAAAAAATTCATTAATTTTTCAATTAATTTTTAATATTGAAAATACAATGCTTTGTTTTCTTGTTTTCCTTGTAGATTTCTATTTGAAGGGTGAGATATATAAAATAAATAGATATTAATTTTCAAAAAAAAAAGCGTGAATAATTACATTATTTGAGAATAATATATAGCGTTTATAAAAATTTAAAATTTGTTTTTTGGGGGTTTTAAAGTCTGTTAAAAGATGAATCTCTCTATTTAAGGAGTTTTCCATATAACGAACGTTTTTCCGAAATTTAGCGTCCAACTTTACTTGCAAAAGAAAATTTGATTATTGAATATCATCCTTATATTAATTTTGTTTAAAAAAAACATATTTCAATAAATACAAGAATTTTAACACTCTTTAAAACTAGAGTTACAGTAATAAATTAACAAATAAAATATTTTGTAAGCAAAATAACCGAACTAAAATTGAGTATTTAACCAAGCAAATGATGAAGATTAGCGTAAAATATTTTTTCATGAATTTGATTTTGGTTTTGGATTTCAATTTTAATTGCATTAGATTCTTAAAAGCGTATGTCATAAGAATAAATTCTGTAGTTTTTTTAAAAAATGCATCGGACCGTTTATAAAGTTTTTGAAGATCTGTACCTTCGTGTATACTCCTGATGAGACAATAGAAAAGTTATACTGCACAAAGCGTTTGTAAATGAAAAGCGGTTTATTTCATAATTGTTATTTGACTTATACCGTTTCTTAATGACAATATATTTTCACAAGAACCCTGTGATATGCTCAAACTACTTTCATGAAGGGGGGGGGGATATATTTAAAAAAAACGTAGACGAAACCACCGAGACGAAATGTTTATGCTAAACATTAAAAATATTGTGGTCTAAGGGCTTAAACCTCCAAATCCCACCCTTTTGTACACCACTGCACGAATCGTACAAGTAGCAATAGAGGGGTTTGTGAAGCAGAAATAGAAGTGTCTTTAAAAGAGAGGTAGGGGGAGACTATTCGGGGGACGATGCTTGATTTCGAGAGGGGGAATCCTTCTAATGACTATATTCTTTTCAACTAGTGTGTTAAATTTAGTAATGAATGGCGAGATAGATTACATACTCTCAGAGTGGGTACAGTAGGCTCTAACATTAAATGTCTCTACCATCAGGAGAATATAAACTGGTTTTAGGAATTGTGGAGTGAGTGAGAGAATATTAAGGTATCCGACTACGTTCGGAACCGTGATTTTACAAAAGCGTATAAATAGGTAATATTTATGATATTTAGTGTCACTTAGATTAGAAAACGTATATAAAACAGTTTTAAGAAAATTATTACAATAAAAAATAATTTAAGTACAATATTTTGATAAAATATTTTGAAATAAAGTCAGTGTGTGATTGTGTGTGTGTGTGAAAATTTGTTTCCTTGTTGAATTTTAATAATTATGTTTATAGATAAACCGGAAAAAAACACAAATTCTTTAAAAAAATATTAGCTTTAACATTTTTTTTAAAAAAATAACTAGCGCTCTCAGATGTGTAAATCCATACTAATTTGTATAGAACATGTATATGAGTATGTACAAAACATTTTAACTCTGTCTTGAACAGAAAAAAGAATAGAAAGGAATAGAAAACACAGACATCTTCAAAATTAAAAGTTTAAAAAACCCATTTAAAATCTGTAAAGGCATAAAAGAAAAACTAATAATACCTGTAAAGCTCTAATTTTTTAATATGTTATTTTCCAACTTATGTTATGCATTGAACACTTCTTTAATTAAATGTGACTGAAAATATTTTTTAGTTCAAAATATGTTTTTTTCATAATATTGTTAACCTTAACATATTATTTTCGTAAAAAGTTTTTGAGATACAAAACATTTATACACAAAATGATACTGATACAGCTAAAGTTAGAAAGCGTCAAGTTTATACTTACCATCTAATTTTTTCTCCGTTTTAAATCGGGACAGCTTCACAAGTTTAATTTTTTTGTCTCGCGACTTTAAAATACTTATTGTTGTAATATAATGTAGTTTGGTACATCATGGAAATATTCAGTTTTGCCTACAATACTTGTATTCAGAACACATGTATTCTGAATTCTCATTGCAATATCTGGTAAAGGTCGGTTTTTATATATATATCATTTTCTGTAGTATTCCATATATTCTAAATATTGTTTTTCATAGCAACTTGTGAACGTTTGGGCTGCGCCATTTTTTCAACAAGAAAAAAAATAATGAAAGCAAAGTGAAAAGCCTCTAAGTTATATAAACTATGTGTGTAAGCAAATATTGAGACTTGAAATCAATCTTAGTTAAGTAACTATGAGAGCTCAAAAAACTCAAAACATAAACTAACAAAAATGATTTTAGCAGTGAAAATTTAATTGAATAATAATTTCCCTGAAAGAGAGAATTGATTACGTTCAAAAATATTTTTAATTAATTCGATTTTTAAGAATTGAAAAATGCTTCAAAATGAAACTGAAACTAAAACCCAAGCTCAGAAAACTTCAAATATCTTAAAAACTAATTGGTTATCTGATCCGAAATTTGGGGGCAAGCTTCTCTCCCAATTATATGGGCCACAAAGAAATGACGAAAAACTTTTTTTCGATATTTTTGTCATTCTTAGAGTACTGCTAGACTTTAAGTAAGCCATTCAGTTTTGCATCTGTTTCCATATATCCTGTTTCAAGTTGATTTCACTAAATATTGAAATCATATTAATATCATATTCTAACTCCTCCTTTCACTTAGAAATAGCAGTATTGTTTAAATGAACAATACACATTTTTGTTCATATTAACAAAATTTTTTCTTCATGTAATGTATTCCATATTTCGTCTCATATATTAACTTTAAATATAAAACTTTGAACAAATTATTTATTTAATATTTCTAAAAAAAGCGTATAAATTCCACGTGATATATTTTATATAACAGTAGAGTTATATTATTTTTAAGTCATTTTTTAATAGAAAAAAAGGGCCTTTAATTTGTAATTTTTCTTTTCGCATTGAAAGAAGATGTGTATGTATGGTCCTTTTTCAAAATTTACCTCTGGACGATTTTAAAACTGGTTACCTTTAAACATGCTTTGGTAACAATAAAAAAATTAAAAATCCAATCAACTAAAAATATTTATTTTTTTTCGTACAGTTTTATGTGCTTTAGCATAAACTACTAGAAATTTCTGCCGCCCAGCCTGTATGATGAATATGACCCTCGGCTTGTGACCGAGTGGGTTCGAATCCCGAGTAAGGCATGGTTGTATCTCCTTCAGCGAAAAGAAGTCGGACTTTCACCTGGAATGAATTCCCGTCTCGAATGGAAAGCAGCGCACCCCTTCTGTTCCATGATGGGATGTTCGTTTGTAATAAAAAGTCTATATTCTTCTGTTTGTATAGTATGTTTCTGTTCTTCTTCCACTTGTATTTCATATATATCCCAGGATAAAAACACACGACTACAACTAGAAATTTCGTTTATATTTAGCTAATTTTTCAAGAAATAATTATAATTTAACTTACATCTTTTTTCTAAAAATGAATACGTGTAAAAGCTTGTGATTTAAAACGAGTAAATGTACCTGTTTTAAGACTGTGGAAATCCTCATACATTTTTTTAAGTTTCTAGTGTAAGAGATAATCTAGGAAAAGAGGAAAACACAATTTTCTAAAATTAATGACATTTCTATTTTTCTAAAAATACTTATGAATAATTAAAAATACGTCCACTGCAGTTAAAGGGAAAAAAATTATTGGCTAAATAAACCACAGCACATGTAGCTTAGTATTATATACAATTTAAAATACTGATTATACAAAGTTATGCGTAACATAAAAAAGGGAAAATGTAAGTTTTGAAAATATTTACATGAAGGGATTACGTTGAAGTAATACTCACCTGTGTGAAAAGTTTTTTCTGCTACATTAAAATAAGCTACAATTGGCCATCTTCATTCAATTGAGTATGTTCAAAAATGAAGTTCCGACTACAATTCAACATGCTTGCCTTTGATCTATGTTGATACGGTGCTATTACGGGGTATATGGCTCGCGAAGCAAGCCACCATCCCATATCTGACAAGTAGATGTAGAGCGATTGTGAAAGTTATCATGCTGGGGAATAGATAGCTTCTGATTGGTTGAGCCAACCGTTCGGAAAAGTTCCAAATTTCATCAAATTTTCTGTTGCATGGTAGAGAGCCGAGTGATCGCTCTCTGAATTGGATCTTGGCGTGTGAGGAAATTGACTCGCATTGGCTGCTCACTCACTCCATTTAAGTTATGTGAAATAAAAGCGGCTGGGAAGTTCGGATAGACTTAAAACGTATCCAAACACGTTGAAATGACCAAATTCAGTCAAAAGATACACACACACACACACACGTGTGTGTGTGTGTGTGTGTGTGTGTGTGTGTGTGTGTGTGTGTGTGTGTGTGTGTGTGTGTGTGTGTGTGTGTGTGTGTGTGTGTGTGTGTGTGTGTGTGTGTGTGTGTGTGTGTGTGTGTGTGTGTGTGTGTGTGTGTGTGTGTGTGTGTGTGTGTAGCAGTAAATAAATTAAAAAGAAGACTAATAAATCCTAAAACATCTTAAGATTAAACCGAAAGAACCAAGAACATGGAACCATTAGAAACCAAAAAAAAGAAATTTAGCTGGAGTGGAAAAAACTATCATGATTTCCAGAGCTGTCACTGGCTTAGGACAGTGAAACAGGGTTAAATAGTGTTTTGTGAGATCTCAACCTTCACCTACAGTGGAAATTTTCGGCATATTAGCATAGGGGATAAACCAAGGCAAAGGCCCAAAACCCCACGTGAGTGAATATAGCATCAATAGAATAGAATTGGAATATTAAATTACTATAGGAATCCGGACGAAATAGACAAATATAAATATGTATAAACAAAAATATTAGCAAAAGAGGTTAAAAATTATTATGACCATAAGTAATAATAATAAAAATGTGCGAAGAAACCAAAATCTTACCCCATGTATACAGATTTCATGAGTGTACTGACACCAAGCACAAAAAAACAGCATAACTAAGAATAATGGTGCCATCTATGTATATTTTTAGTAATTAAACTTATTATAAGAAAGTTAAGAATATATTTATATAGTATAATAAAACAAAAGTGAAGAAATACTAGAAAATACAGTGCTGAAAAAGTAAGAAATTGGAATTCAGCAGACACAACAATTGTAGATACAAAAAAGTCATCGGACTAAACTGGAGACTTATTATGATTTCTAAAGCTGTCGCTGAATTAGGCCAGCGAATTAGGGTTAAGCAATGCTTTGTGGATCCAACCTTCTCGTACAGCAGAAATTTTCGACATAATAGAGAAGAAAAAAAAGCCAAGTTGAAAAGTTAAGCATAATACAACACGTGGAAGAAGAACCTAATATAAAATCGTAAAAAGAAATTGAGAAAAGAGAACAATAATGAATTTCTCAAGGAGAGGATAGTAATAAAAAAAACTATAGAAAATATTACGAAAAACTTACTTGTTAAACAAAAATCCTGAACTCAAAAATATAACCTACAGCGATGAGATCCTACGTGAAATGGCGTAAAAGATTGAAGCGCCAACACGAGAAGGAAAAGCTGTGGCGCCATCTGGATAGTTATTATGCAATTAAACTTATCACAAAGTTATATAATTAAACAAAACAAAAGAAGTTTTAAATAAAATAAAGAGCAAAGTTCAGAATAGATAGTATCAAATAGAAATATATTAAGGTAAATTTACTTGGATGAATATACACTAGAAAGTAATATTGCAATTAAAAAATGAGCGCATAAAATATTTTAAAATATTTTCATAAAAATATTTTTAAAAAATAAACTAAATAGAGAGAGAGAGAAGAAATATTAAATAAAATATCGAACTTAGATTAAACTAAATTAAATTAGAAATCTATATATATAAAGGAGAAAAGCGAATCACACACTCACTCACTCACTGACTGACTCACTGACTAATCATGATATCTCCGAAACTATTAAACTTACAGACTTGAAATTTGGTGGGTAGGTTTCCTTCATGGAGTAGACGTCAGCTAAGAACGGATTTTGCAAAGTTCGAAATCCAAGGGGCGTTACGGGGGTTAAGGGGCGTTATAGATAATTATTTCCATTACTAAACTATTAGTTGTACAGTCGTGAAACTTGGTACACAGATTTCTTTCATAAAGTAGAGATTCCCTACATAATGATTTTTACGAAAATCGACCTCCAAGAGGCGTTGAGGGCGCTTAAGGAGCGTTATACATAATTATTTCCATTTTCAACCTATTAGACGTACAGTCTTGAAATTTGGAAAGCGGATTCCTTTTATAGAGTACAGATCCCCTACAGAATGGGTTTTGTGAAAATCGACTCCCAAGTGGCGTTGAAGAGAATTAAGTGGCGTTATAGGTAATTAACTACTTTTTTTTAACTATTGGACGTAAAATCTCGAAATTTAGTAAGCTGACTCCATTCACTGAGTAGAGATCTGTCATAAGAGGGGCTTTGTGAAAATCGTTTCAGAAGTGGCGTTGCGGGGGCTTAAGGGGCGTTATAGATAATTGTTTCCATTTTTAAACTATTAGACGTACAGTCTTGAAATTTGATAAGCGGATTCCTTTCATAGAGTACAGATCCCCTGCAGAATGGGATTTGTGAAAATCGACCCCAAGTGGCGTTTTGGAGAATTAAGGGGCGTTATAGACAATTATCTCCTTTTTTAAACTATTAGACGTAAAGTCTCGAATTTTAGTAAGCTGATTCCATTCATTAAGTAGAGATCCGCTATAAGATGGGTTTTGTGAAAATAGTTTCCTAAGTGGCGTTGCGGGGGCTTAAGGGGCGTTATGGATAATTATTTCCATTTTTAAACTATTAGATGTACAGTCTTGAAATTTGGTAAGCGGATTCCTTTCATAGAGTACAGATCCGCTGCACAATGGGTTTTGTCAAAATCGACTCCCAAGTGGTGTTGTAGAATATTAAGTGGCGATATAGGCAATTAACTTTCTTAAACTATTAGACGTAAAATCTCGAAATTTAGTAAGCTGATTCCATTCATTAAGTAGAGATCCGCTATAAGATGGGTTCTGTGAAAATCGTTTTCTAAGTGGCGTTGCGGGGGCTTAAGGGGCGTTACAGATAATTATTTCCATTTTTAAACTATTAGACGTACAGTCTTAAAATTTTGTAAGCGAATTCCCTTCATGGTGTAGAGATCCGCTACAAAATAGTTTTGGGGAAAATTGATCCCCAAGGGTCACTGAGGGGGATTAAGGGGCGTAATAGATAAATATTTCCGTTTTTCAACTAATAGAACCACCTGCTTGAAAATTAGAAGGTATGTTCCGTTCATGGAATAAAGTTCCTTTTACAAAGATTTTTGCGAAAACGGACCCCCAAAGGAGTGGGGTTGCGAGGGATTAAGGCATGTTATAGAAAAATTCCTGTTTTTTAATTTAACTCATTAAGTTGAAATTTGTTCAGCACTTTTCTTTAGTTGAATAGAGTTCCACTAAGAATGGATTTTACAGAAATCAACTCCAGGGGGAAGCGGGGAGAAATATTAGGGCGTATTGATAGACAAAATTCCGTTTTTGAACTGCTAAGACTATAATAATAAAATTTGGTTTGCATGCTTCTTTGTTGAATTGGAATCCGCTAAGAGTGCTCTCAACGAGGTATTGATGATAAAAATTCCGTTTTTGCTCTGTTAGATTTAGACTTGAAATTTAGCACGCACGTTTATTTTATGGAGTAGAGATCCACTGAAAGTTTCTTTGGTGGAAATCCACGTGATTATTAGGTTAAGTGTGAGCGAAAAAAATCTTTTTCCTTCTATTTTAGATATAAATAGAAATTAAGTATTATAATTTATGTTTTTTTATATCAAGGGGCGAGAGTGTAACAGCTATAAATATATTTTTCAATACAATCGAATTCTTAATGCTAGATATCAATAATTAATATATATGTAAACAGTATACATATATACAACATCGTGAAATACCCAGTGAAGCGGGTGTGTAATGGCTAGTAGAAATATATTTAAAAATAAATTTACTAGGATAATTGTATTCTAAACAATTCTTGCAAAATTTCACAAAATTACTATGGATTAAAATTTTATCAGTAACTAAATCATTGGTTCTTTTTATAAAATTTAAGATAATACTTCTAAATATTGATAGGTGTAAGTTATAACCCCAGAAAGGCATTTTTATAATGTTAAATTCAAATGAGTCTCTTTTATCAAAAATATTACTTAAAAGCAAATTATTCTTAACGTTTAATTGAAGGTCCAAAAAGTTAGCTGACTCATTATTATAATTAGTTTTTAATAATTTTAAATGGTGGGGATAATAATTAAAGCTAGGAACAAAGTCTACTATATTACTAAAAATAATTCAATCATCTATGTATCTAAAAAGTAATAAGATTCATAACTAATACTTTCATGTTCATAAAAATGCAAGTAAATATTTGCTAAGCAGTTGCGAGCTATAATTAAAGATAGCTATCTTTTGGATTTACAAAACATACTTAGTTTTGTTTCTACGCTACCTAGAGACCAAGTTAAATGAATTTTATAAAATTAGAAAAACCGGAAGTGTGTGGGTCTTTATAATCTACCAGAAGTGGGCATTTAAACTGTTCAAAATCTGTCTTGGTGAGTCTGATAACTCAAAATGATATAAATGTATTTCTATAAAACTTTTTAAACATGATATTTATATTGCTTTTTAGAGAATGTACTTAAATATTTCTTATTGTATAAATATTTTTTTGAGTTTTGGGCTGTTATTTAAATAATGGTCTCATAAAGAATGCCCCATTTCTTATAATATATGCTCGATGAAATCTGAAACTCTTAAATTTTAACCAAACATTAAAATTTTAGTATATTTTCTAGATAAATACATATAATTTGTTTTAGTAATACTTTTACTGATATAAGTTTATTACTTTTATCTCTAATTGCTTTTAAGTTTTTCTAAAATATTGCTAAAATTTCACTAACTATTGTACCTTTTGTAAAATTTAAATAATTTTTTAAAAATATTTTTAGTTAAATATTAGTATTTATCGGCGTTGCTTCTTAAAAAAGCATTTATAATGTTTTAGTATACGTGCTAATGTTTAGTATACTAGCTCCGAACAAGTTCGAATAACTAAAACGCTGTTTTCGTCATATGTACGAAAGCGTGAACTTGACGCGGAGCACACATTTTCCGACAGGAAAAATACCTCAATTTTTATAAAAAATTTTGACATTGTAACTCATGCATTTATTTATAATACAGTGTTTTTAAAATTTCAAAATACTTCACAATTAATTTATTTTTCCTATTAAAATGTGAAGGGATAGCTCATTTAACCTTACTGTACAGGAAAAAAATGCATCACATTTTATAAAAGAAAAAAATATGTCAACTCGGATAAAAATGAGTAGTATGATAAAATAAGTGACTCTCTTCAGCAAGGGTGTCCAACACGCAAGGGGGCCCACTGACTCTTTTTTTTAAATTTTTTTAAATATCAGGTTTTTAAAGTTTTTTCATTTTGAAATTTATTTAAGGGGAAATTTATATATATATATATATATATATATATATATATATATATATATATATATATATATATATATATATTTATATATATATATATGCTTTTATATATATATATATACACACTTAGCCTTGTCTCATGGCAAATAATCATTTGCATATAAACCAGAAGACCTGTTGTATAGGGAAAAAATATCACATTTTATAAAAGAAAAAATATGTCCGACGCTTCAGCAAGCGTGTCCAACATTCTGTATTTCGTAAATATCAGGTTACTTTTGAAATATATTTTTTTATATATATATTTTTGGTTTTGTTAATATATATATATATATATACACTATATAAAAATTAAAGATGACGGCCGCCATTTAATACCTATGGGGGCCGCCTTTCCATAAGGATTACAACAGTAATTTGTATACAGACCCTGTTGTTGCTTACAAGCAGAGGAATTTCTGGGAGTGCCTCTCACCCCACCGAAAAAAGGGTGACGCAGTTCCCACGCCTGGAAGAAGGCAATGTACCCATAAAATTCATCATGATATGGGATGTTTTTGGGAATTTCCCGCGTTTTTGGGAGTCATGGACCCCGGGAAGATATCCCTCCGCTGACTTCAGACCAATCAGAAAAGCTGATTGTGTTTCGAAAAAAAGAATATCTCAGAATATATATAAAACCGCCGCGAAATATAAGCGCTTGCGACGAATTTACTCACTTTCTCTGACACAAATTTTATCACCGATTTTGGTCTGACGACCCTTTGACAAATTGCCGAGGTTGGAGACTCCCGAGATGGCACACCATGTTCTCTCTCTCTCAGATCCTAATTCAGTTAAGTAAATCATGTATATCCTTAGTATTTAACGTAATTTAAATGGTGTGCAAAAATTAAAGACGAGACGGCTTTTTTCAATATAACTTTGTACAAAAGCTTTCCAAATCAACACATCTAATACCGTAAGATCCCCAATACGTAAGGACACGTGTAATATGTAAGCAACACTTACTAAAAGAGAAATCAGAGGGATAAAAAGAAGCTTGATTGAAAAAGAAGCATGGAGTGCAATGCGACTGAAGGCCGAAACATCCCTGTGATGGGTGTCCAGCAAGAAACATCCGGTCTTTAGTAGGGGATATGATCTCCCCTGACTGCTAGGCAGGTTTCACAGCGTCTGCCCATGCTGAGAATGAGGGTGTCAATGAGTTGTTGAGGCATTGCTGCCCATTCGTCTTGCAGCGCCAATCGAAGCTCCCGAATCGTTACTGGTGGTAAGGTACGAGCTGCCAAGCGTCTGCCTAGAAAATTCCATACATGCTCGATGGGATTGAGATCCGGAGATCGTGCCGGCCAATCCATACGTTCAATATCCTCACTCTCTAAGAGCTGTTCGGCAGCTACTGTGCGATGACATGGTGCATTGTCGTCCATGAAAAGGAACTGCAGACCCATAGCGCCTCTCAAAAGACGCACATATGGAAGAAGAATCTCGTTACAATAACGGGTCCCGTTGACTGAACCTGCGTCGAAGATGTGAAGGTCTGTACGACTACCAAGCATGATGCTTCCCCAAACGAGAACACCGCGACCTCCATACCTGTCCATTTCAATGATGTTCGAGGGATGATTGCGGCTTTCCCGCTCTCTCCAGATGAGTATGCGATGAGAATCGCTACTCAAACTGAATCTGCTCTCATCTGTAAAGAGTACTCGTCCCCATTCATTGTCTCTCCAATTCCGGTGTTCCCGGCACCACAGAGAACGTCTTCTCCGATGGGCAGGCGTTAAAGGTACACACCGTACAGGGCGTCGTGCAAACAGACCACCACCGTGCAGTTTTCTGGCCACGGTAAAACGCGATATCGGTCGTCCAGTCGCCTGTGTCGTGTGTCTAGCGATTTCTCCCGCTGTCTGCCGCCTGTTTCTTCTGGCCTGTAAGACAACGTACCGGTCATCTGCGGGTGAGGTTCCTCGTGGACGACCACTACTGAATCCCCGGATAGCTGTTCCTGTAGTTTGAAATTGTCTCCAAAGTCGTGAAACGATGTTGTGAGCAATTCCGAACTCTGCAGCCACACTTGTCACACTGCGGCCTTCCTCCAACTTCCCAATGATTCGACCTCGGGTAAAAGCATCCAGATGTCGTCTAACAGATTGATTATTCGCCATTTCTCGCTGAGGCAGCAACTCGGTGTGATTTTAACTGCTATACGGCGTGCAATCTCTTTGCCAGAAATACTGATCTTACACCGACAACATGCTTTATACTACTCAGACACTCCCCCATTACGTCTACCTGCATATCTGCGCATGTGCTACCGTACATCACCTTACTTAATCTCCTAATTGGTCTTTCTGTCCGCTCTGCCTCTTCGTTCAGCTGATATGCTAATTTTTCGACTTCGTCCTTAATTTTTGCACACCAGTGTACATATCTAATTTTAAGGACATTAAAATTTTTCTTTAGTAATTTGAGAAAAAATCCAGCGTGACTTTAATAAATAACTCAAATCACCCAGAAAATTTTGCTAACATTACAGCGATGATATTTGCAGGCAAAACTGTCATATTTAGTTCAAGCTATTGTAGTTTTATTGCCCTTAGATGACCGACATGAGCCCGGTAGCCTAGTGCCGCTGACCCACGGGGTAGAGGGGCTGATGCACAGTGGCGTAACGTACACCCCCGCATCGTGGGGGGGAGGGCTCTAGAGAGCCCACAGCCTGTCTATCGCCAAGTACCCTGTCTACCCTTTGTAAAATCCAACTTGTTGGCCCCAAACCTGACTTTGCAGGGGGGCCCAAGTGTTCTCCGTTACGCCACTGCTGATGCACGTTAAATCTGTGGGACTCAAACGTCCTCTCGTTGATGTGGTGTGGAGAGAGGGGTACCAGCTCAGGTGTCACCCTCGTCACTTGACCATCTTACAAAATTACGTGGTTCGTCGGCAAAAGACCTCGTGTTGCTGAATAGGGCGACTTTAATATTCACTCACTTAGATCAGGGCTGTCCAATCCACGGCCCGGGGGCCGCATGTGGCCCGCCTTGAATAATTTTACGGCCCGTGAGGTTCTTTACAACTTTACAAAATGCCACTATTTTAAGCAATATTTTTTTGTTTAAAGAGGGTTTTTTTTTGTAAAAAATTAATCCCATAACTGTTATTATTTTATCACGTTGCTTCTGTTACTGCGAATCTTTTTTCTAAATTGAAATTTATCAATCATAAATCGTGCTCAAACATAACGCACGAAAATCTACTACATCAATTACAATACGCAAATACACATGCATTGAGATCGACTTGCAAAAACTAAGTAAAAGAGTTGAGAAACAAATATCTCACTAATTAAATAAATTTAAGCATTATTTGATCATTGCATTATTATTATTTTTATACATGAAAAACAATGAAAACAATAATAATACATCAGTCTGTTTTAAATTTTCACTCTAACAAATGTTTGTATAATGTGGATCCAAATTTAATATAAAGATATATATTTTTTATATATGCAGCTCGCGGGATTGTAAAGTTCTTCTGAAGTGGCCCGTGAGGTCATTTGGGTTGGCGACCCTGGTCTACTTTACAAACATGAGTCTTGTCTTAGGAGGATTTCGCAAATGCAGTTTTAACGTACTACCATTAGGAAAAATTTCATTGCACATTTCACTAACATAAGACTTTTACTTAGTATGGTAAATCTTCTTTTAAATGACCCCTGCTCGTTACACACTTCTTTTTCTTTGATATGAATAAACAAATGACACATTAAAGTACCTTTTTGAGACACATTAAAGACACACATTTTTGAGTACATTAAAGTACCTTCAGAAACATGAGCAAATGCTGTTTTAAATTACTATTTTGAGCGAAAGTTTTGTTTATACCTGTAGTACATGAAAATGAATTTTATTGCATTTGCATTTTGATAGTTTGAATTTTATTGTATTTGCATTTTGATAGTTTGAATTTTATTGTGTTTGCATTTTGATAGTTATTATATTTCAACCAAATAATTCAATTAACACTTCTAGAAAAAAAGTGTGAGTGTACTTTTGTACGCACGTAAGAAGTTGTACTTCTTTGGCGTAACAAGATTAAAATATTTCTAAAAATCTTGAGCAGAGCAAGCTGGGTCAAGGACGAAAGGCGGTCACGAGCAGAGTTGAACGATACTAACCTTCTGTCAATCGGACCAGCCAAATCCGAGATAATCGCAATTTAAAAAAATTTAAACACCCCCGCACAGGGACAATAGGACCAACAACATGGGGGGTAGGGTTTGGCAGACTGTACATGTAGATGAGTTGATCTGAATGTAACACCTGAGACCTCACATTGAATGTCTCGGAGGGAAAATCGTTCCTGAGAAAATTAAGACATCTGCCTAAAAAGTCCCCGAGTCAAGGTCATTTTAAAACAATTAAATGAAATAGAAGCAGGCCACCCAGCAACTCGAAACTGGAGGTGGTTGTGAGGAAACACAAAAGGAATCCATTCGATCCTGTCCAGAGTCTGTAGTTGCAAATGGGGCGGTGCTAGCTCGGGAAAAGGAAACGAAACTAACTCCCCCCGGAGTTTACAACTGTCATATAAATAGTCACGTACATCCCAGCGATATATACAGTAGTAAGTGATCCCAAAGTTTCATCCTTCTATCTCTCTAATATCGTTACGTCACCAAAAGATCGAACCCCATAGGAATAACATAGGGATTCTAATTTTAGTGATAATGCCCCCCCAAGCCCACTGTCTACACACGAATTATAACAGATGAAACAGCTCAACGAAGAAAACCTATGGCCCGAGTTTCATTAACGAATCTCAAAAATCCTCGGAGCTATGCGGGATTTAAAAAAAATTATAACTTTAAAATAATTTTAAAATGTTAAATATAGGTGAAAAAATGGGGTTATGGTCCTGAAAAAATATATCTAGGGTGCTCATAAGAAGAACAATCGAATCCAGCCGGTGTGGTTGACCAAGGTGGCATAGATTCAGGTTATTTCTGGGGAAGCCCTGTAGGGGGGGGAGGAGGCCAATTCCACGTAAAGATCGCGCTAATACGAAAATATGGCGGACCAAAAAATTACAAGTTCCAAGCTCAATTGCTTAGGGGGTGGGGGTGAAACTTTTCCCAATCCCTATAGGATTAACATGGGAGCATGATATTTTAGTGCTTAAGCCCTCCCCCATACACAATGGGAATGAAGTAGATAACTGGATGGGTCTAGACGAGTGGAACAGTTGGTTCAAATCTCAAGTCCGAGACTCAAACAGGAGCCAAGATATTGTGAATTTAAACAAATTAAAAAATGTTTAAACAATTAAAAACTATGGAAGAAATAGCCCTATGAGCACGCACACACATGAAATTATAATAACTGGAAGCACAGATAGAGAGAGATCGAATGAGTCAGGTCCAAATGGACCGTGAGGCTCGGGTGCCGAGATATTGGCCAAAAAGCTGTAGAGAGAGGGAATGCGTCCCAACAGATATGGTCTATAACAATAGTTTTTATGATCCCCCAAATATCAGTCCCATAGCACCAAAACGGTGGCATGTTAAAATATTATACAACGATGTGCGCGCGCATCGGTATCGTGAAGGTATGCGCGTGCATCCATGACGGTGTGAACACGCATCGTAAAAATTTACCCTCATCCTTTTTCCCTAACTTCCAAAAAGTATAACTAATATAGCAAAGAAGTATTTTTTTGAGAATTTCGAAGGCGGGAATGATCTGTCCCATTCTGTATATTTCTAGACAAAGCATGTTCGCAGTATATAGCTATATTGACCAAAAGCAGTCAAAATGACTGCATTGTGAAAGAATGATTAATGTGTAAAGAAATTTGTTTAAAATTAACTTTTGATACTTTTTATATTATTTACAGTCATATAATAAGTTATTATTAAATATTAACAATTAAAAAAATTTACTTCACTTGGAAAAATATATATTCTAAAAAATTGTGCATTATATATGTAATTGTTTTTCTAATTGAAATTAAAACGCAGTCAAAATGACTTCTTTGGGCAATCTAGTGTTAAAAACCATAAAATCAAAGTATCTATCAAATATAAAGAACATCGAGGAAGTACTTCGTCCGGTGGTGTCGTCTATTATATATTCAAGATTTATATATATATATATATATATATATATAATTAAAAATAATCAAGCACATCCTTCCCATTGATTCTTAAATCTCGCATATACCTTTGTTAATAAAAAGTTATGATGTCAGGAAGTAACTCAAAAGGACTACACTTAGTTAACAGATTATAATCTATGTGTAATTTACCGTGTAATTACACTATATAATGATTATTTTATTTTGTTACTTATATATATTATATATATATATATATATATATATATATATATATATATATATATATAATTAAAATTTCCATGACTATATGTCTCCCATCCGGTATAGTGGTTAGTGACACTGACCTTTGGGCCTGGGTTCGAATCCCAGAAAAGACATAGATGTTTGTAAATGCATTGTGCCTTAGCGACAGGGAGGTACTCTAGAGCCGCAAGTCCTCTCGTGAAGTTGGTGAGAAGAGAAGAGAGGTTGGAGTCCCTTGGCCACCTCTAGGGTGTTCTCCCTTAAAATTGGGGTTGAACCGAGCCAAAAAGTACTTTCCCCTGTGTGGTGCTCAAAGTTACGGATAACGACAGGTGTACATCTAGCCCCTTGCCACGATGAATTTCGTGGGCCTCGATCCGACTACGTCAGACAGGTGGCATTAGCAATAACAGCAACATATCGTTATATTCAAAGTAAAAACTTATTGCGGATGTTTGTTAAAAACAAAATAATATAATATTACAAATAAAACTCTAATGAATGTACCCAAGCGTTTGTAAATTTTACACAATGCTTATTACACCCGTGGACCCTTTCTACATCAACAATTTAGCAATGAACCCTCAACTAAAATAACTCTATTTAAAGAGTTAGAAAAGTAGTAGTAAAAAAATTTCAAATTTAACTTTGATTTCTTGAAAATAGTAAGTGAAAATTATGTATTGATAAGCATTATAGTATATTAAAAGACTATTTTTTATAAATGAACTTTAACAAAAGAATACCTCTGGGGAGAATAAATTTCTGTGTAACATATCAATTGTATGAAAAAACACTAACGTAATGTACTTTACTTTCTTAAAAATATAAAGAATAAAAGACCACACAGATAAATAAAAGATATAAAGGCCACACAAAAACAGGCTCTACTGTATATTATATCAGTGTGAATGTGTATTTTATTTTTTATTATGTCAGAGTGTATTTTGTTATGCTTTCTTTCAGTAAATTGATAATTATTTTAAATCTTTTACTTTGGACACGCTCGCGTCCCCCGCTTAGGTTTATCCCTCCCCCCTAGGGGAGCGTGCCCTTAATTTGGGAAACGCTGACTTAAAGTGCAGTGTTTTGAAGTATTCTGAAGTATATTTTTCACACATATATGTAACATGACGTAATTTTGCGAAACACATGCTATCAATAAATTATAAATGAATATTTTGTGCTCGACACTTTTGAAAAAAAATCTTGTTTTTCACTTCTATGGAGAAAAAACATTCCGAAAGACTTTCAAAACTTCAGTAAAAAAATGGCAGAGATTTAAAATAAGTTATGCGTTTAAGTTATTTAAAAATATTCTGTTCGTTTCAAATTAATAATTATTTATTTCTTTATTTAAACAGCGTTTTGGGGCTGCGGTAGCCCAATGGTCAAGGTATCGGATCATGGCAGGCATGTATTGAGTTCGAGCCGAATACCACTAAAGACCCGCCGTGTAGGGCAGCGATGCACCTTAAATCTGTCGAGAGCTGAAACGTCCTCCCGTTGGTGTGGTAGTTAGGAGAGGGTCTCGTCTTATGGTTTCTCTTGATGGCACTGATGCCAGCTCAGATTTCGTCCACGTTACTTGACTATGGTTCAAAATTACGTGGTCTTTGGCCAAAAGCCCTCGTGTAGCTGAAAAGTGTGACGTTAATATTCAATCATTCAATAAACCGAATCTAATATAAAGGTATATATTTTAATATGCTTCCCGTGGGATTATATTGTTTTTCACAAGTGGTCCGCAAGGTCATTTGGGTTGGCCACCCTTGATCTAGAGCTACGTGAGAGCTATTGGTGTTGGCGGCCCGGTTTGTCAGTAACTCATAACCAAATGTTTTCAATGGATGAGATATCTGAAGAACGTGATGGGGCCAGGGCAACAGTCAAATACTGTCAATGTAGGTCAAAGCATGACGAGTATCATGTTAAAAAATGGCATCTCCAAGGCCCCGAAGTTAGGGTTCAGACACCGGCCTTAAGATCGGAGAAGTTTAATACTGGCTGTTCAGATTACCGAAGAAGCACACAAAAGATACTTATGAAGTATACCTAATGGATCCCCATATCTTTCCCCTAAGTACAGGGCCTATATGCCGCTATAGAATTGCACTTTGGGCCGAGACTCGTCTGAAAATTGGTGCCGTTTTTGTATCCAGTTTTGATATTAGACGCAACATTGTCGCCACTTGTCACTATGGTGCAGTGTTAAGGGAAGCCCCAATAATGTTCATCGTGCGGACAGTCTATGCTGCAAAAAAGTCGATTTCCTGACTCAAAGTCCGTGATGCGGCTGTACAATCCTGCAAGGTCATCTTTGACGTTAGAGGTAGGAGGCCATTTAGATCCTTCATGGCGTTCAGTACGACCTTCTTGAATCCATCAATTCCATAGTCGTATGACATGCATTGGATTCCAACCAGTTCAGTAGCTATATCGTGGAACGATAAACCTTGACATGATGCTTTCGCTGTCGAATTTCAATATTTGCTGGTAGCCATTTATCTTTCTTGTAAGAGGCATAACACGATCTTCTCACAGACAACCAACATTCCAATACGATTCCCACTACGTAACTTTTCTTTTACACAGAGTTTAAAATGTTGTTTCTCTCTCCTGCGTCGTTCATTTGTACATCCCAGCACCTCCTTCCATTCATGGAAATTTGACGTTTGTATCATCCCTTTTCATGGGGTTGCGATTTTATTAACCAGTAGTGTGTGACGGATCTACCCGCGATCCTTCAACTAATCCTCTTGGGAAATCTTTGGGCTATCAATTCGCGTTATTCACAACCAACCCTTCGGAAGAAGAAAAAATCGTGATATTCAAATTAACTCACTATATATAGTTGAAGTTTTTTAGCTAGAATAGGGAGTAGGAGAGGAGATAAACCCGATTCAGGTGAGATCGTTACTAAAGGAATCATATTTGAATTATTGTGATTATGAACTTATTTGGAGGAAGTTTCAAAATGACAATTGTTCACTGAGATTAGATTGATATTGGATTAAATCGAATGATAGGTTAGATCCTTTATAAAGTAAAGATCGAATTTGATAGTATCCTAATCGTTTGTATATTCCCGTCATTGTTCCACTTTCGTGGTTAGCATCGAGACATTCTCTTACTATTATTAATTGAATTTGTATCTTTTCATTGTGTGATAAATAAATAGATTGATTGGATCATGGCGAATGTTTCTTCCCTCCCTCCCACATATCTAGGTGCCCAAGAGAGAGATGTCAACCTTTCACAAGTGTACAAGTGCTGGTTTCGAGGGGTATTGTATAGGTCAGTTCTCGCTAATGGTATCAGATTAATTGTCTTGTGATTGTTTTCTTTTCAATGATGAAGTTTTTCTTAAGCAGTTATACAAATTATGAGAGCATAATTAAGAAATGTACACTCACAACTTGTGGTATATGTAAAAAAGCGAAATTATAAATATAAAATGTGATAGATATAGAATACCACCATAAAATTTTGAAATTTCGGCACCAAAAGCATGCTAAAAGAAGAAATGATGCTCCATTTAGAAAACCAAGCTTCACTTAATGGTTGGAAGACCTCTTGAATATTTAACAGGAAACTGAAATTATTGAAATAGCAAAAAGTACGTTTGTCACAAGAATACACCAATACCAAGCAATGATTTACCAATATTTTACAAGATGGCTTATAGAATCGTGGAATATAAGAAATCCCATACCATCCCAAAAGACCCTACCAGATGCTGTAAATGTGAAGAATATTACAGATGGTAAGTTTCCTGAGAAACAGTTTTCAAAAACATACCTTTGTTTCTTGGTACAATGACCATAATACAATCAATCTCATAATATTGCATATGGTGAAGGCCTCAAAAGAAAACTAATTGAAAAGAAATTAAAGAAAAGTAGTTCTGAGGTTACATCTTGATTGTAAGGAACAGCTGCCTGCACCTGGCAACAGGTCGAATGAGAGACGATATAGAGAAAAGGATCTGGCAACGACGGAGGAGAAAAGGTCGGAACGGGATAGAAGAGAGAGGGTGACGAAAAAGCCGGGGTGGTGAAAAGTAGACACGGCTGAACGATGTATCGTAATCCTGTAACATCTCAATATATTCTTGATTTCAAGAAATGTCCCATAGAAGGTATGGAATAAACAGTGAGACCAAATCCTGTCTGCAATTATTTTCTTGACACAATTCGAACACGGTCAGAAAAGAACCCACGAGGTTACACTGGTGTCAGAAGTGCGATGCAATGGAGCAGAATTTAAATGAACAAAATATTTCAAATTGATCGGTGTTCGTACTACATAATTGTGAACAAGGTTCTAGTGGACATTCAGTTTGAAAGAAAAATTTTAACAAGGGAATAGAACCCTTCAGTGTATCTTCAAGTTGATGACCACGTGCATCCCGGGAATTGCCTTGCATCAGTTTCAAGTGAAAAAAAACAAGACCTTCTTCATATGGAGTTTTACCATCACCTGCCGAGTTGGGATATGAACGAACAGATGTCGTATTTTTCTTCATTTTCTGTTGAATGGAGCCGTGATCTGAAAAGTGTTCAAGTACTGAAACAGCTTTCATGTCGAGGTAGGTGGCTATTGTTCCCCTAAGTTAAAATATTGTGTGAATATTTAAAAAAGTAATGGGATGCAGTCATATTTAATTTGTTTTTTTAAAAATAAAATAGAAAAAGCAGATATATCTGAAAAAGAAAATTTCATTGGTTTATTGCAATATTCTATGTTGTTGGATTATTGTGTAGATGAAATAAGAAAATTGTGTACTTATTTTACCTGGAAACGATAGGGTATCATTTTAAATGTTGTAAAATATGGTATTTACAGTTCTAGTGTTAAACTATAATTTCTTTTTTATCATCATTCTTTACTGTTTTGAAGTTGTCTCAAAAATTAAAATCTGGGTATAGAAAGTGTTTTGCATAACAATTCAGTTTGCAGAATTTTAAAAAAAAAAGAATTAGATTAATTTATCTTGAAATAATGGTTGCGAAAAATGTATGTTTGAGTGGGTAAAAAATATCCATTAAAAAAAATGTATATGTATTTCAAGTAGACTTCCTGTTAAAAGGTTGTAAATAAGAGATTTTGTAGGTTATTTATGACTCAGAATGTGGCATGTTTTTTTAATATTAAATGATTGTTTTTCATTTTAAGCAAAAGTTTTGCAATTTGTCAGTTAGTTGATAGTTTAATGCAATCTGAGGTTATTTCCTTTGCTCGTAATTTAGGATGTATATGTATATTGGTTTTTTGTTTCCTGCATAAGATTCTTCTTTTAATTAAAAAAAAAGAAACTAAGGGTAGATTTATGATTTGAGAAATAATTCTATGGTAATGTAGCTAAAGTATGTTGTTAATTGTGTTTTTTTTTATTTTGAAAAAGGTTCTGCGTTCTGATTAGTAACAAATAACTGTGTCTCATATAAGTTTTATTGTAAACATATTTCGTATTGTGTTTCTGGAATTTGAGTACTCTTAGAAAAAACGAGTAGAATTTTTCTTGCTTGTTAAACATATAGTACTAGGTCATTTAGGTGTTTGTAGTTAAATTTGTCAGAAGGTAATTTGACATTAGATTTAGCTTGATTAAAAATGGCATTTCTCATTAGAAGTAAGAAAATTGACTTAATTCAATTAGCGCGGGACTTAGATGAGTCACCTGATCCGTCTATGTCTAAAATTGCTTTAAGGAATTTAATAATCTCTAGTAAATATTACAAGGAGGAAGAGGCAAAAGAGAGTTATTGGAAGTTATTACAGCCGAAAGGTTAGAGACAGAACAGCGGCAAAAACTAGAACAACAAGAACAATTATCAATTGAAAAATTACGCTTGGAAATGGAATTATCTAGGATCGCTAATCAGAGTGCTAATCAAAATAATGGTCAAACCTCACGTGTAAAATCTTTAGATGAAATAGTTAAAATGGTTAGGCTCTTAACTGTAAAGGTACCCAATAAATCAGACGGGTGGGACTATTTTTTTCTAGTCTTGAAAAGGCTTTCGCTAGTGAAATGGTTAGCGACGAGTTAAAACCGAAGGTTTTGTTATGCATGTTAGGAGACAAAGTGTCAAACTTATTAGTTAACCTAGGCGAAGAAGAATTAAAAGATTACGAATCTTTAAAACAGGTTGTACTCAAGGAGTATGAACCATCACCTCCCCCAAAAAATATGTTTAGAAAATTTTAGAAAGGCCAAACGTAACTTTCTCTCAGTTCGCGTCCCGTTTAAAAACGATGTGGTTATACTACTGTAAGTTAAGAGAAGCGAATGATTTTGAGTCAGTTAATCAACTGATCGTAGCAGATAAAATGTTTGAAATGTTGGATTCTGAGACGACGACCCATATTGGTGTGCTCCAAGGGGAAGAATGGTACAAACCCAGGGACTTGGGCAAACAATGTGATACATTTTATGCTTCCAAAGGAAATCTACGATGAACCTGAGAGAGCTAAATGGAATGATAGTGAAAAGAGAAGTTTTAATGGTAGTGGGGGTAAACAGCCATTTGGGGAGAAAAAGTCAGATAATTTTTCTTCTAGGAAAAACTTTGATAAGGGTCAAGTAACTGAAATTAAAAAATTCGCTTGTTTCACCTGCGGATCAGATAAACATTTTAAGCTCGATTGTCCGAAAAACAAAGAGGTAGATAATAAAAGACTTAATGTGAATAAGGTGTCAACGGAAGGGACAGAATTGGAAGATGGAACGGTCACTGCTAGAGTTGATTTGCTAGGTAAAGTCATTCCTAGGGGGGCTATTGAAGACAAATTATGTAAATTAGTGAAAACATCTATCAGTGTAGATGGGAAGTTAGTCCATGCGTTATTGGATTCTGGTACGGAAATTACGGTTATCAAGAAAGACTTAGTTCCTGGAATATCGGTTGAAGGAGCTTCCACTATTTATTTGAAAGGTATTTTCGGTCCAGCGGTTAAATGTCCTTTAGTATATGTTCCAATTGGTCTTGCTACCGGTGGCCAGGTTAATGTGATGCACCAGCAAGTGTTATGTGCTTTGGCAGAAGTTTTGGTAGAAGACATGTTGCTTCCACCAGAGGTTTTGGATATGTTGGGAGGAGCCCAGAGTGAAGAGAATTCACTGGCTCAAAGCTCTCGGGACCTGAGGGTTGACTCAGGAAATGTAGATGAAACCGAGGTTTCATCGGGTATTCTGCCAGAGAAAGCACAGGAGCACATTGAGGATTCTCAAAGGAATATTACTTCATGTCGGAATGAAGTGGGAACATTGGGTACTAAGGATGAGGAGGTGACCGCTGAGATGGATAAAGGAATCATGGTGGCTGATAGTTTT
Organism: Trichonephila clavipes; assembly: GCA_019973935.1. NCBI lineage: Eukaryota > Metazoa > Arthropoda > Arachnida > Araneae > Nephilidae > Trichonephila > Trichonephila clavipes. Next base: position 22,749 of record BMAU01001879.1, on the reverse strand, counting down.
CGTTCCGAACAGGAGTGTTGTGCCGAGTTAGCATTGGTTTGGAAGTATGCTAAGGAAGGCAAAGGAAACTACTATGAAGTAGATGGATATCTATTTCGCAGGGATAAAATACTCGGGGAGAGTATTGGGCAGCTGGTAATTCCGAAGTGCAGAAGAACTGAGGTGTTGAAACTAGCGCATACTTCCGTGTTCAGTAGTCACATGGGTCCCAAGAAGACGCTTGAACGAATAAAGTATTCTTTCTTTTGGGAGGGTCTGAGAGCCGATGTGAAGAAATTTTGTGAGTCATGTAAAGAATGTCAGCTCACTCGATCGGTTAGGATTAAAGACCGATCATCCAGTACACCTGTGGCAAGGCCTGAATTGCCATTTGAGGTAGGGAATATGGATCTGATAGGTCCAATTGATCCGCCAAGCTTAAAGGGACATAAATATATTTTACGTCTGGTTGATCAGCACACTAGGTGGGGCGAGGCTGTGCCGTTGACTAGTCTCAGTGCGAAGGTAACCTGTGAAGCTTGGTTAAACATATTTTCGAGAACCGAGATTTATCTTTTGTCGAAAAGGGAAGGTTTTGTAGAAAAGAATAGCGCAGCATCGTGGGTCTCGGTACTGGATTTGTGGAAGTGGTATTTCTGTCGTTCTCTCACGAAGAATTATGCCGCATGCTTTATGTTGTTTTGAATTTGCATGACTAAAAAAGTGAGGTTTAAGATTGAATACACTTCTTATGGATGTAATTTAACGGCTCAGGTTTTAAGAATGTTAGAGCAGTTTGTTATATCTCGAATAGTCGATATAGACCTTCTGATGCAAATTTGGAAAAATCGTGTAAAGCGAATTAACTTTGTATTAGGATGGGTTGGGTCGGAAATCATACTGGCCAAAGGCAAATTACAGCCGTAGGAAAGTTTACTGTGTACTTAATATAGATTTAGTGAACTCATTGAGCATTCATTCATGAGTTAATGAAATAAACATTGTCTAGATTAAGATAAAAACTGTAATGTATATATTTAGTGTTGTTTTTTTGTATAATGTGTTTTCCATGTATCTGTTTGCAATCCCATTACAGTTTAGATCTTTCTGGGAACATAGTCACTTATTTCAATTGGGTGAACTATTCATATTATTTCATGTGTTTGTATTAAGGAACTTTCACTAGAACAATCATCAAGACTTTTGACTGTTGCAATTATTGTGTGTTCTGTTTGTGGATTTTCTGTGTCACGGTTTGTGAATTTTCTGTTCCTGGTGTCTGATATGGTAAAATCAGCCACAAGGGGCAAATTTTACTCTTAGGTGGGGCGTGTAAGGAACATCTGCCTGCACCTGGCAACAGGTCGAACGAGAGACGATATAGAGAAAAGGATCTGGCAACGACGGAGGAGAAAAGGTCGGAACGGGAGAGAAGAGAGAGGGTGACGAAAAAAGCCGGGGTGGTGAAAAGTAGACACGGCTGAACGATGTATCGTAATCCTGTAACATCTCAATATATTCTTGATTTTAAGAAATGTCCCATAGAAGGTATGGAATAAACAGTGGGACCAAATCCTGTCTGCAATTATTTTCTTGTCACAATTCGAACACGGTCGGAAAAGAACCCACGAGGTTACATTGATAATAATAAAATGATACTTGAAGAAAAAATCATTTGAAAAATTTTACTGCAAGGGAGATGGTCCAGTATTTGTTCCGGATCTTTGACATTTTTATATCTGAAAATAATTTATCTGTGCTGATAACACTTGTTTCATGTCTGTTTTTCATGCACAACTGCAGGCACTTATTTGGAGTAAAGCCACTGACGTAGTAAGAGTCATTGTATTACTCATCGGGAAGAGCTTTCCTCAAAGTATCTGAATCCTTTACTGGTATCCGACTACGTTCGGAACCGTGATTTTCAAAAGCACACAAATGGATAATTTTCATGATATTTAGTGTCATTTAGATTAGAATATTTACATAAAATTGTTTTAAGGACATTTTGACAAAAAAAAATTATTTCAATACAATATTTTGGCAAAAAAATTAACTTAGAATAATCTTTTTTCCAAATGTTCTCCTTTTGTGAAAAATGGTTCTATTAAAATAATATTTTGCCTGTATATAGCTCAGACCTCTGTTGAGAGGCTCAACTAGAATTTTTGAAATATATCACTTAGAAGTGCGTTTATTCATATTTTACGATAACCGAGGGGAGCAATTTTAAGAAAAAAAAACGCTGATAATTATTTCAATTGGTGGTAACTCTGAAAATAATGTGAATTTTTCAAAAATTCTAGTTGAGCCTCTGTAGACAGGTCTGAGCTATATACAGGCAAAATATTATTATAATAGAACCATTTTTCACAAAAGGAAAACATTTGGAGAAAAGGTTATTCTAAGTTAATTTTTTGCCAAAATATTATATTTAAATAATTTTTTTTGTCAAAATTCCGATAAAACAATTTTATGCATATATTCTAAATCAAGCGACACTAAATATCATGAAAATTATCCATTTATGCGCTTTTTTAAAATCCTGGTTCCGAATGTAGTCAGATACCTTAAAATTTGTAGTTAATGTAGTGAAATTTATAAAAATTTTCTCTTAATGAAAGGATTTGGAAAAAATAATATATTAATATGGGAGCTGTACTTCGATTTTTGAATATACTACAGATATCCACCATGACTTTTTCGTGGAAATGTTTTATCACGTAAGTTTGAACTGCGACATAAAATTTACATTTACTTCAAAGAAGAACATAGAAGTAAAAATATTCTGCCAGTGTGATAATTTCTTAATGAAACAAGCATACTTATATGCCATTTTTGAAAAGCTGTATATCTGAATTCTCCTTCTGTAGGGAAAAAAACCGTGCATCTTATGAAGATGCATGGTTAAAGATGGTTTCTCTCTGAATATTGCAGAATTTTAGTTCAATTCAGTTTAGTTCAAAAATGTTGTGCCACTTTGGGAATCTTGGAATTAACCTTCTTTTACGATGGAATGCAATAACTATTTTTATTGTTCAAAAGATCATTTGAATAATATAGCTGCTGAAATTTATTTGCTGAGTTTATTTAACAATAAAGTTTTCAAGAGTTTTTCTTAGGACAATGTCTGAAAAGTTACTAAAGCCAGTTATGAAAAATTTATTACAAAGTTATTGGCAAAGGTGTCACTTTTGACAATAATCATCCAAATATTCCACCACTTTTTTAAAATTATAACCATTTGTATATTTGGAGATTTTATAAAGCAGAGATATATTCAGAAGTTGTAGAATGTTGTCTTGTAAACATAAGTAAGGATTATAATATGTTTAATTATATTCGACAGAATGGTAATTTTTAATAAATATTTGTCTTCTTAACAGGAGTAACTCCCCAAAAGAGTAGAGCCCTTTTTGCGAACACTCTTAATTTAGAAAAAGTCCTGGTTTTGTTTTATTTACTACACACGCAAAAATCGACTCCAAATACTTCTTTAAACCTATTGCTTTATTTTACATGTAAATCTTTCATTTGCCTTTGTATTGACCTTCTTGTCCTTTTTTTATTCTGAACTTGAGTATATCAGACTTCAAGGTTAACCAATTACCCATGGCCAAAGCATTCAAGAAAAGAAATTTCGTCGACAAGACGGACAGTGAAAAAGTAAAGTTCGGCGGAAATGGATGGGCTAGCCCTATTTACTTTTCATGTCTTTATTTTTCAGAGAATTTATTTTTATATTTTCTTCTACCTATGGTAATTTTAGGCATTACCATAGGAATACGTCTCAGGAACATTACTATAGACGATTTTTCTTATAAAACCTTTTGTGCCCACTTTGTGTATTACAGTTCATTTAATTATTTAAATTTTTTCCCCTTCTGTTTCAAACAGCAATTCCTAAAAACCCTACTCAAATTCTTCCTATGTGTCATTTGTGGAAAACGTGTTGTTTTGAACAGCTAAATGCATCATAACACCAGGATCTTCAGCTGTTACATATACCTTTCATTCAAATGACATTTTAGAAGTACACTTGTAGCGGAATCACCTGCAATTTTTTCCCCAAACAAATGTTTTGGTTTTCTTTAGGAGGTTGTTTTTGATTTGAGAATTTTGCCTTGTAAGAGAACTGTGATGTATGCCGATAAGAATTAATATTTAAACAGATCTAAAGTGAGAATAAAGGGCCATTACCAGAGCAGACATGCTACGAAGTTTCAGTAAATGTCAGTAAGGCAATACAAGTGAATTTTACAGTACAGAATACAATTAATTTTACAGTGGAATATCTTTAATTAATTTATTTGCTCTAACGGATTAAATTTCCCAAAGTGGAGTATTTTGTTTATGTGTATCCCTTAATTTTCAATGTGGTGATCGAAAAAAAAATTATATGAAAAAAAACTGCAGTAAATCATAATGCGGTGGATAAAATATTAACGTGTATCGCTCCCCTACACGGTGGGACTTACAAAGCTCTAATAAAGCTTTGCCAAGTTGACTCTATCGTTAACATTTCGCTATGTTTTTCATTGAATCGCCATTATAATCGCCGTTGCTTGCGAATATTACAATTTTAAAATAAAATAAATACAACAGAAAGTAATATTAATGTATTACACTTTCAGATATAAATTATTTACACTATTTAAAGCGTTCGTTACACAAAGCTTTTAACAATGCTACGAAGTTTCCGTAAATGTCAGTAAAGCAAAACAAGTGAAAATATGTGAAGTTCTTTATTATCTCCAGGACTTGACTAGACCTTTTGAAGATGGAAAGTCCTCAGGATAGCTGTGTAAGAATTTCATACAAAATATATGAATAATATTCATATTTTTTTCTCATTTAGGTTACAATTAAGTAAATCGCATTTTTGCATTCTCAAAAGATTAAAAAAATACCTATTTAAACTTCATACTTAATTTAAAAGAATTTATTTGATATATACAGTCCCTGGCCAAATTATTATACGCACTATAAGATTTTATGAAAAATGATAATTATCAGGTGATACTATACAGGTTTTTTGTATTTATCAGATACAGTGTATGTTTTTTGGTTGTCCATTTAATAATCTATTATTATCACAAATAAAACATCATCATTAAAGAAAAAATATGTATTTATGGACTTTTAAAAGGAAACAGGAACAAATATAATTAAATATTAATATTTTGTTGAGCCACCTTTAGAGCGCTATGAGAGCTTCAATTCTGCGTGGCATGCTATCAATACAAGACTGTACTGTCTCCTGAATTTGAGGATGATGATTCCACACGTGAATTATTCTTTCTAAGAGCTGCGTTTTATTTGTAATCACATCTTTAGCCACTTCTCTTTTCATTAACTCCCAAACGTTTTCGATTGGGTTCATACCAGGGATATTACCCGGCCAATCCAACAGAGGGATATTTTGTTCTGCCAAAAAAGCTTTGATAGACCGAGCTGTATGTCACGGAGCTCCATCTTGCATAAAAATGCATGGTACTCCATTTGGAAATCATTCTTTCAGCTGCGGAATCAAGCGATTTTGCAAGACATCTTTGTACTGGTCTTGCCGCATCATACCTTTAACCACGTACAGACATCCAGTACCCTTGCCGCTGATGACTGACCAAATCATTATTTTTGTAGGGTGTTTCACAGTCTGAACAACACAGTCAGAATGAAACTTTTCTCCACGACGACGACGCACAAACTGAGCTTTGTTCTGCAAAATTTCAAATGTGCTTTCATCACTGAAGCAGACCTGTCAAAAATATAAAAATAAATAAATAAATATCTTTGCTGTTCCTTCTGTAATAATAGAAAATGTTTAAACACTTTGTTTGCGAACAAATTATAACAACATGCGGATCTCCAGAAGTCCACATCTTTATCATGCCACTGTTTGGCCCAATTCAGACGCTTTGCTTTCATTGCACGGGTTAACTTGGGCTTCTTGGTGGGGCGGCAGGTCTTAAAATTTAAATCCTTTAATTTTCTTCGAACAGTGCGTTCAGAAGCATTCACATTAATATCTTGGAGTTGCGATTTTATCACTTTTGTGGTAGCAAATCTGTTTTCAAGGCAAATTTTCTTTAAAGATCTTTCTGACCTTGGGATGAAAATAGGCTTTCTGCCGCATTTTTTCTTTCTTTTTGGACTCAATTCTTTCCCTGACTCAATTTTCTTCATTATGCGTCGTACACTTACTTCAGAAACTTTCAACCTTCATGATATTTCGCAGTTTGAAAACAATTTCGCATTAAACAAGGACCTTTACTTCTGCTTTCTTACATGGTGAAAAAAAAAGACCTCCTTTTTTACCCATGCTGAAAGTGTACAAACTGACTATTTAAACGCCGCACACGAAATAAACAAATAACTGCGTAATATAAGCCTGCTAAATTAACAAACAATGCACATTAACCCACAGAAACGCGTCCGCAACTGAAGCATGCGTGAATGCGACTCGAACAGGTTTAGTCTTGTTTACATTCGTATGAGAATTTATTAACTTTGTATTGCCATGTGTGTGAAAAATAAATACAAATACAAAATATATAATAAATTTCCCCATTAAAAATCCATTGGATCTATGTTTAAATGTGAAAGTATTGTATATAAACTTATATAAAACAATTGATTATTAAAAAACAGGAGTGCGTCTAATAATTTGGCCAGGGACTGTAAATATATATGTAGGATTTTCCCTTTGAAACATTTGTAAAAAGGTTGAGTGATATCCTTTTCAGAGGACCATAAATCTCAATTTGATTTATTACTGCATTCCGAAGCAGCGCCACCTAGTGAGCTTTCGTAGCTCCGGCTTGAATAATTTTTCGGCAGAGGCCAACTAACTACTGCTTGATCAACACATCGCGTCTACCGCATTTCCGCGCCCAACGCGGCACCGCCAGTCCTAACGTCCAATAATGAGAAAGGTTCATTTTTCCCCGTCTTCTAAAGGTATTACTCAACTTTTAATTAACTTAATTCCTGCATTTCTTTCTATTTGTAATTATCTTTTTTTTTGTAAATATTTTCCTTTAACTTTAAATAAATTCTCTCTTTTACTTAAAAGAAGTATTCGTGTTTTAATGACTTAGATTCATTTAATTCATCACTCACCCTTAAATACTTACCCCTAGACAAACCACCTACGCCAATCTAAAATCCCGCCTTCTGAAGAGTCTGATTTTTATTCGAAGATTTATTCGGTCTCCCACATATATATATATATAATCCAATATAAAAAAAATTCAATATATAATTATATACATATACATACACATATATATACATATACACAAATATATAAACGAAAATATAAAAATAAACATATAGTTATATACCTAAGATAACTAAAATTAGGAAGAAGGCACATAGTATAATGACAAACTCCTGGCCTTAGGAACCAGGATTGCAGGTTTATAAACAAATATATATATATAATACATTTTTAGATTGTAAATATCTCTTTATATTACAATATATATTTATAAATAAAAAATCAGGACTTTTTTTTTGTCATTTACACATTATTTTCTGTTTTTTAACAATTCCGTAATTTAATTCATACTCACATACGAAATAATAATAATTTTTTAATAAACTAATTTGTTATTTGTCGTTTAAAAGCTAGTTTTAGTTTAAGGAAGTTAATAATGTTTAGTGAAATTATTTTACGAAAGACTATGTTTCCTAAAGCTGAGATGAACTAAAGCGTTGCAAAATTACTGTTGAAAAGGTTGCGCAGTATTTTGTTAACTAAAGAGAAAAATAGTTTAATAGATCCACATGCCTGGAAAAAGTTAATTATTACCACTGGTGTAGCTGGCTTTGAGGGGGCCCTGCATCAAAATTGCTTCGGGGCCCTTTTTTAGGTATGGGAACCCTGTTAGTGGGACTAGTTACACATGTTAGGGCCTCTGTAGCTTGGGAGCCCCGTATCGTTGATACAACGGTATCTACGCCTCTGATTATTACCTTTAATACAGGAGAAAATATCCTCATTATTAGTTGTTACATTATGAAGCTTTCCCTTTACAGATTTATAATGGTAACAATTTTATTTGTATCAATTGATTCTGTTTTTTCAACGAGCTCACTTTCACAGTTTCCATAGTTAATTTTTAAAAACATCTTAAGATGACTTGGTACCCCTAAAATCCCAAACCTATCGTTTTTTTTTATTTTCATTTAATCTTATTCTTTGCATTATTATCTTTCGATTGATATATCACTTGTGCATGTCGGAAAGTTAGAAGTTGAATAAAACTTCATTTGAAAACAAATTAGGCAATTCAGCCACGCCCCATTTTTAGAAAAAAAAGCTAAAACAAGCGTTTTGATAAAAAAAATCTAATTTATAAAGAGAAATAATAACATTAAAAAAAGAATCTGCAATATATAAAGCAGAATATTTCCGAGTCAATGCATACAATCTTTCTTTTTTTCTTTGTGAAATGTGTGCATGTAAAATTTTTAAATTAAGGCATTTTATATTAAAAATTTTATAATTACAGTTCTTATTCCTGATATATTTTTCATACAAATGTAATACTTTAATATTATAAGAAAAAAAAACGGATAAAATTTCTGTCGTGACAGAAAAAAAAATTTTTTAACGTTTTTCTTGAATTTTCTTGTGCAATTAGTACTCTCTAAAAGTTGATCATTTATAAAAATGTGTGGGTTGAAAAAATATGAAGATGCAATTATTTTAAAGAAAAACGTATAACTAATATCTTAAAGTGATATTTTAAGTTTAATTAAGCTTATAATAATTATTTTTTCAGAATTATAAACTTTAAACTGGTTTTTCTCAGTTTGTGTTTTTCGAAACCTTAGTGCATTCAAAATGCTACTCCTTCGACAATTATTCACCAATCACTTCCATTTTTTTCCTGCGTGTTAAAAATAAAGTATGTAATAAAATTAGGGATCCGTTTTGCTATAAACTGAATACTTTTTTTAAAAAAAAATAAAATGTAAGACATGTTGGCTTTTTCGTTGATTTTTAGCCTGTATATCAACATTTTATTTTTTTTCTCGAAAACGAATAAAGTTATTCTAAAATCGATCCCTTAAGTTGTTGAGAACACCCATAAGAATATTATAAAAAATTTCAGGTCAAAAATTAATTTTTACAAAAGGAGTAGGATTTTAAAATTTTCCCAATTTTCTTCAAAAACTTTAAATTTTTAAAATTGTGTAAATAATATATGAAAATTTTCATCTGGTATCATTTTCTTGAATAGAAACATTGTATAAAATGCTAAAATATAATTTTTAAATACGTAAATAAAGAAATTTGCTCAAAGGGTGCCAAGTGCCCTTAATAACTTCAATGAATTGAATTACCTAGCTTAACTTTCTATTGGCGTTCTTGAGCATAGTTTAAAAGACAGATTGTTTCGATATTGGAAACTGAACTATTTCTGATACAAAAAAGTCTCCAAACAACATTGCAGTCTTTTACGGGTTAAATGCGATTTAGGCATGAGATGTTTAGTTCATGAATATTAATTATTAATGGTTAATTTATTTTTTTTTCCACTTAAATTACTACATTTACCTCAAATCAAAACCACTTACTTTCGTTTAATTTTTAAGACTAGAACCCTGTGCAATATTTTAATTAATTTTCTTTAGAGAAAAGTTTTAGTTCTTTATTTGACGCATACAAATCTGTTAATTTACGAATTGTAGAATTACATTAGTTATAATAACTATACAAATTAGAGACAAGCTTCGTGAACTAACAAGTACACACGGTAAAATTTTTAAATAAGAATAATTCTAAAAAGTGTTTGATACTTGTATATATTCATTACAAGAAGGTGAAATTATATACTCCTATATGTATATGTATATATATATTTATATTCAAATATATTTTGATTCTTCATTTATTTCGCTTAATTTTGTCTTAGGTTTCATTACTAGAATAGTTTTACTTTAAGCAGTTGATACCGATATTTATAACATTGAAACTGCTAAACATTGTCAAATCACTGTAGTCATACGGTTCCAAAATTATTTTTCTGTTAACCTTATCGATGAACCATTTTCTAAATATGCAAGAGATTATCCTATTTGAGACAGGACGATAATTAAAAGTACTTTATGGGAGTCTAATTTAATTCTAGATGGAAAAAAAAAAATGCAGCCTTATAAAAGTACAAATTTCCTGTCATGTATCTCCACTATGAAAAACTAATTTATTACAAAAATTGTTTTAGTTCTTTATTTTATCTCGCCATATTCAACATTATTAAAAAAATTATAAATTAATTCAGCTTGAATGTGGCTAGTTATAAAATAGTGTTAGTAGTTCAATAAAAAAGAGAAAAATATTCGTAATTTTTGTTTCACAGTACATTATGTTTCAGAATTTAACATAAAGCATCATTTTAAATGTTCAGTTCATACGAAATATATTTTGTTAAATTTTAATGGTAAACTATTTTGGAATGGATTATTTTTACTTTTTCACAGCTTGTTTGATATTATGAAAATGTTTTTTTAATACCTTCATTTTATAAACTTTTGTGCGAATGTTCATTACTTATTTTTTCCAGTACTTTTTAATCATTACACGAATTAATGCCACTTCAAGCCTTTTTGTTACATATTTATTAAATAAAAATAAATTGCTAGGATTGTTTGGGGGTTTTTTTTCGAAAAAAAATGTTTAATTTATAAACCGTAGTAAAGATTTATTTCATTTCACTCTTTTAACTAATTTAATGAGTATTATTTTAATTCAAAAAGAAGAAACAGCAAACCCGTTTTATATTGGTAATACGTTATTTATTTTTACAAGTTGTGTTCAAATGTATCCGAGGATTATGAATTGCCCCCAATGGACCACCTAGTGACATCTAGTGTTGGGATATGACAAAAGCTTTTTTATTATTATTCAACAATGCAACATTAATCACAGCTTTTGCCACTAGATGGCACGACTTTACGGGAACATAAATCATGTCTGTTGGTTGAAACGTGAGATACTTTTTAATAGCTCCAACTTTATGGGTAGAGCCATTCATGACATATACTTTAGTTTCGTTTTCCTCTGTAAAAAATGTAGCCGTTTCCGAGAGACACATTTTTTTTTTCTTTCCAGTTTTTAATGAAAGCAAATATATCTCATAATATTAAATTCTCATAAACTGAATTTATAGAAAAGTTTAGAACTTTTAATAATTAAAAAAATCATTGAAAAACTTAAAATAAAATAGTTTTAACTCTTCAATTATGTTGAATAAAGATGAAATAAAAAATTTTTAAACCTCTACACCACGAAATTATCTCTAATTTTGCATTTTTTGTTGAGTAATAGTTTTCATTTATACTTTTAAGTTCCCTGTGTTCAAGGTGGCCCGGTGGCGCAATTGGCAGCGCGTCTCCCGGCGTCTGAGAAGGTTGCGTGTTCGAATCACGCTCGGGCCACCGGTTTAACTGCCAGGGGGCAGTTTTTTTTCTTATCAAATTTCAGCTTTATTTATTTAATACTCAGTAAGCTAAAATAACTTTTTCTCTCTGCCACAAGAAAGCTTTACTTTTATTTTTAAGAAGTATAACAGAGGAAAAAATAGAAAGCTTCATTCTAGTAAAGTCATTCTGCAAATGGTATAAACTTTGATACACTGAACAGATAAATATAAAAAAAATTCAATTAATTTAAAATTCATATATTTCTCGGAGGATCTGATTAACTAAGCCATTAATTTAATTTAATAACAAAATTATTATCTAAAATTTCGGCCCTAGAACTCAGAAATCAAATCAGTTAAGATAATCGGCTAAGCAATGGGCACAAAATCAGCCCCCACATCCCCCAACAAAAAAATTATTTGTTAAAACTTCTGTAATGTATCAGAATTTATTTTGTTTACAAAAAATGTTTTGACAAAATTTTGATAGAAGCAAGATTACCCTTATCATTTATAAATTGAAACTGAATGAAATGTTTATATTAAATACATAATATATACTGTGGTTTAATCTTCAGAAATGCATATATCTTCATCCGGTTTATTTATAAACAATTTACAAAATAGGAGTACTCAAATTTCTTTAAAAAACACGTCAAGCTTTATATATATATATATATATATATATATATATATATATATATATATATATATATATATATATATATTTCAAAATAAACAAATATATTTTAAATTACGAAAATTTTTAGTGATATAATTTCGTAAATTCTTAAGCATTAAGCTTTTTTTTTTTTTTTTTAATTTAACACACCTACTTTAATAATAACTTATTTTTAAAAATAATCATTCCCATTACTTTAAATAATTTGCACGTAGATGAATAAATACACTTGGGGATTTTGAGGGATTATTTAATACAGCTTACATCTTAAAATAATTTATATCGTAATTGGTTTTTACATAATTACGAGTATTTTCAAAAGTCATCAAATCAGTTTTAATTAAAAAATGATTTGTTCATTCTCCATTTGCTTAGCTGAGGATTTTATCATTCAAAGTACTAAATAACTTAACGATTGTCGATTTAGTGCGGAAGAAAAAAAGAAAATTACTTCCAAAATTTACAAACTGTTAAAGATTTTATATTTAAAAACTTTTTTTCCCCGAAATATTTAAGGCTATTTTGTTTTATTTCTTAAAATTTACAAAGTTGAAAATACATACATAAAACAATAATAATATGAATAATTTTTGTATCAAATTTCTTTTTAAATCTATTTTGAGTTAAGAGAAAAATTGGAACCATGAATATTTTTCAGATATTTCTTTTAATTGTTTAAAACTTTGAAAACATATGATCGAATTGAAAAATAAGATTCATTGTACTCATATTCAAAAATTATTGAAACCTTATAAAAGTGTTAATTACTTTATTTCATCCTTTTTTTTAATGACATTATTACACTTTACTTTCTTTTTATCTCTCAGATAGTCATTTATTTCAAAATTTTAATGAGCAATAAGGTTTAATGATTTCAATAAGCAGCAGTATTCGAAATTATATAATGTTTAAAATAATTTCCTTACCAAAGTTAGATTTTAAGTATTAACATTTTTTAATATATTAATTATATTAATTTTTTCCCAATAAAAGACTTTTAAATGAATAAAGTAATTTTTTTAAGTACTAAAAAGCTGTATTATATCAAAAAAATATTTTAAGTATAACTTCAAATATGTTAACTGGGAGAGGTATGGGGTGGGGAGGGGGGATATGCTCGCATCTGCTTAAATAAAACAAAGGATAAACAAGTACTTAAAAGTTAAATAAAAAATAATTTTGGCGAATCTTTTTGGTAAAAATCCAATGGAATTTCAATGTTTTAGAAACACATTATAAAATACATTTCGATTATTACTGTTTTCTTAGATATAGTTCATTGTATCTATGATAGAGGGCGCTTCACAGGATAATCGGAAGTATAGCAAACGATAATGCTGGAATTCCACCATTCTGAATGTTATTTTCGGGCTTTTACATTTTTAAAATGGAACTATACTGTTTTAAATCCTAACTCATAAGATTTCTCAAGAGAAAAACAGTATAATAATGTAGAATTTTAAAAACAAGATGTACGAGCATATCTCTCTTTTGATCTTTCAAATTTATCGGTGAATTTTTTTAAAAAAAAAACATTGTTATATTTAGAAGCATTTCATTTAAAAACTGAATTAACTTTTAAGCTGTATTTTAAATGTATTAAAATTAAATTGATTTTTAATGGATTTTTTAATCGGTTGAAATATAAAATGATTTAAAATGGATGTGTAAGAGCAGCTATCAATTATAAAATTATTTGCATCAATTTAATATATAAACAATTTAATACATAAATATAATTTACTTTTTTAAAAAAATTACTTTCCAAATCAACCATATTTTTTTAAAAAAAGAAATAACCTGAGCAATTGATATGACGGATGAATTTTAGAGCAATCAAAAAAACTCAATTTCAGAACTCAAAATTGCACATTTTTTACCCTCTTCAAATGTCTTGATGAATATTTAAAATAAATTTAAAGATTGTAATTAAAAATTTTTTAAAAACAAAATAGTACCTGTAAGAATAAAAACTAATTCTCTTTTCAAATTATAGACATTGTATTTCATGAACAAAGAACACAAGGAGGGCTAATGAGTTGTGAAATTACTACTACAGCAATCAGTTCCAACGACAGTGTGGGGGGGGATCTTCTAAAAAGTTTTCCAATCAGTCAGATTTTTAATTAAATTTAAATTAAAATTTTAAATTAAACTTTTTTAAAAAATGTTCAACGAAGATTTAAAAAAAATATGCATATATAAGTAAACCTTTTCTACGATTTATAATTAATTCTGTAACCTAAATTTAGAAGTAATTCTTTAAATTGCCTCAGTCTAATCATGTACATAGGAATTCTATTGTACTTGACAAATTGTAGCTCTATAAAGGCAATTATTTGACATTGGCTAGATATACATAAATATTTCGACCTTATAGCTTTCTTAATTTAATTGAAAAATTAATACTCTGAAAATTAAAGCCTAAATAAAAATAATGCCTCAAAATCAAACGACGTGCTTTAAAAATTAAATTATCTCCTGATTTTTTTTCAACTAGTTTTCCAGGATAGCTGCTTTCACATTATTATGTAACTTAATTTATTTGATTTTGTAATTTCATTTGTTTGTTTTTGTAACTTTTGCTTTATAAATTGTCTTTTCTTTTTTTTTCTTTGTTTTGCTTTTGTAAAACCCTTGTCATACTTGTGGTCCTCAGGAATTATTCTTTTTATATTATTTTTTTTTCAAAAAATAATTTTGATACTACCTTGAAAATGACTAAGCACTATGTTTCTAAAATGTAAAATGCTTTTCTTCTAGTAGTGTAATTAAATGGTGGAATTTGATTCCAACATTTAATTACACTACTAGAAGAAATGTGCACTGTTCCCTACACCAGAACTATCTAAATTTCTTCTAAAACAAAAAATTGCTGTCTCTTATGATTTAGAAAATCTAAAATAGTTAAAGGAAATAAAATGCATAAATATCGTTTTGAAAATGGTAAAGAAGAGATAAAGAATCCTTACTACTTAAATTTCTCATCGTTACATTGCATTCAGAAAATTGGTTTTCCGAAGAAATGTACGTTTTGCGCGAATCTCTCTCTCATCACCATAACTAAATCTCCGTCTTTAAAATGCTTTTCTTCTTGTAGTGTAATTAAATGGTGGAATTTGTGATTCCAACATTTAATTACACTACTAGAAGAAATGTGCACTATTCCTTACACCTGAGCTATCTAAATTTCTCCTAAAACAACAAATTGCTGTCTTTTATGATTTCTAAAAATCTAAAATAGTTAAAGGAAAAATAAAATGCATAAATATCGTTTTGGAAATGGTAAAGAAGAGATAAAGAATTCCTCGTCTTTCTTAAATTTCTTCTCGTTACTTTGCATTCAGAAAATTGGTTTTCCGAAGAAATGTACGTTTTACGCGCGAATCTCAGCACTATAACTATATCTCCAAAGAAGAGAAAGAGGTAGTTTTGAAGGAGTGTAAACTATCTATTTTTTAATTTTGTCATAATCTAATATAGCAATAAGTTCAATAATTGCAATTTATCGCACTTTAATACAAATTACTTACACAGTTAAGTTATGCATATTAAAAAAGAATATTGAAGAATTCATCAAAATAAGGATATTGAATGTATTAATTTCTTTTTTAAAGCAAAAAGAATGGACCTAAGGTTAGTTTCCATACGAATAATCTTTTTAAAAAATATTAAATAACTAAATTATTTAAATGTTTGAAAATATTGCACAGAGCGTTCGGGTTTAATTCATTTTAAAAGACAACTCATAAAATTAAAACTTAAAAATTGTAAGAAACTTACAAGTAATAATCCATATTGTTATATTGAAAGTATACAAAAGCAATATGTAAACAATTTGCTAAAAATTTTAAAACTTTTTACAAAAAAATATATATATTCTTGTTTTGATTCATCTTTATGTCTTACGAAAACCTTTGTTTTCTCAAATATAAGACATTTTTAATTAACTTTAAATAAAAATAAAAAAAAAATACCCGAAAAAAATTTTAAAAAAATAAAAATACCCGAAATCGAGCTCACAACGACGGAAACGAATTCGGAACCATGACCACTCAACTACCACCACAATATTTTTTTTTTTTTTTGAGGCAGAATAATCCATTCGTCGAAATTCTTTATTTCCTCATATATTACAGAAAAAATAAATACTTATATGTTAAGAATATTTCATAATTATATATTTTTTTACAATAGTGCATGTAATTTACAAAAATGTTAGCTTAACATATGTACTGTGTTTTTTGAATAAAAAACATTTTGAGTCCGTCCCAGAATATAAACATCAAACAAAAATAAATAAAAATTGTAAATGATTAATATGAGACAAAGAACAATATTTTGTTAAAAAGTACTCATGTAGAGTAGATAAAATATTTTGCAACTCTTATGCATTATAATACGATCATTAACAGATAATATTTTATGAATTTAAATAAAAATTTATATATAAGTAGCGATTCAATGTTAATTTATTCATTGGTTAACTTAACAAGAATGATTCATAATATGTGAGAAAAATAATCTAGAATGTATATAAAGTATATAGTCTAGAACATTTTTTCCCCTCCAATGGGGCTGCATTTTAACAACTTAGCCTTTGCAGACACGGCAAGTCCCCAAATGCGAGAGCCATTTCATGGTGGCATCATCTAGTGGCGGCTCTCGCTACCAAATTTAGGCGATTGAATTAATTCTAATTCCAGGTCTCAGCGGATACTGGATATTGCCGTGATTTAATTTTGCCAAGAGTACCAGAGCCAAATTGATATGCAAGGGATCTTTTACATGCCGTATAATCATATGACATGCGTGCCTACGATTTTCGCATCCAGAAAATCTGTCAACTCCAGTCGGTGTTGAACCCGCAACAGAGGGCACGCTACCTATAAGCCACTGGAGCCGACTAGTCTAGAACATAAACTAGTACACAAATAGTCAGCCTAGTATAAATATAAATATCTTGTATATAAATAGTCTAGAATGTATATATGCAATTAATAAATAATTAGATTGAATTATTAAATGTCCAAAACTAAAAACTATTATAATAGTTTAGTTCGCCATTCGTTTTAGTAATAAATACACAAATCTTTCCTTTTATCCATACTTTTAAATCAGGTAAAATTTTCCCCTAATGTTTCTCTTCTGTGGGAACCCAGCATACATTTAATGCAAGGGAAAAAAGGCAATAAATAAGTAAAATAAAATTTATATAAACAAAAGGGATTAATTCACAAATGACAACTCAACCGCATCTTCCTTCACTTTGTCCTCACAATCCTCCACTGCGTAACCTGATTGGATGCCTCACAATTCCCAATCCCACCAAAAAATCTCAATTGTGATTAAATTCCTCAAAGATCCATTAGCCCCTAAATCTAGGTCGATTCACTGCAGAACTACTTTAAAATAAGCAAGTCCCAGACGTTGTGACAAGTCCTTCCTACGCCACAGTAATGATCCAACCGAGTGGTCGCTTATGAAGGCTCCCCCCAACCCCTCTACGTTTTCTTTGGCTATGATTATTTTTATTTTTCCACAAAGCGAATGGAATCTCGCTCTGGAATCACTATTATCCAATTATTCTGTCCAACGGCGAGGAAGATGACTACGTTGGGGAAGAAAAGGTTCCAGAAAACTAGTCCACACCGGTACTTTGCAGGCAGGATTGTAATAATACCCATGCTTATGCTTGATATCCATTGAGATGAGTGTAACGTAACTCTTACCACCTTTTTTTCCCGACGCGTCATGTAATTATACACGAACACATCGGGGTAGTCTACTGGATTAGAGCGAAAGCAAGTGACCACTGAATCGGCAAAGCTTTACATCCTGTTGGTTGGCAGACAGGAACACACATAGGCACAAGCTTAGAGATCTGTGAACTTGATATATTTAAAATAATAAGAATAATAAGGAGAAATTTAAACTGTTTATAATATATGCTGTAATTGCTTTTACAGTTTTACTCTGCGGGAATGGTTAAGAAATATTTAAAATTATATATATATATATATATATATACCGTATTTACTTGAATCTAAGCCGCACTATATTTTTCCAGTGCGGATAGAAGGCAAATCATTTTTTGAATGGGGAAAATTAAGTTTCCACCCTTTTCAAAAGGAAAAATGTAATCTTTCATTTTGTCCATTTGCATCAGTGGCTTATATCACATTTCACAGTTTTTCTCCAGTATTCAGTCTTTCCTAAACATCGTTGTCTGTTAGTATTCAGGAATTTTTTTTCGTACGTTCTTCTTTCTTTTAATCACCTAAACATCAAAGATATTGGTAAGGACATCAAGACGAGTTCATTTTGACTCAAGTATGAAAAGGGAGGTAATTTTATTTGCTTAAGAAAACGGAAGCATAGCAGGATTTACTGAAAAGTTGACACAGATGAAACAACTATGCGTCAATGACATAAACGAAATGAAATAGTTTTTACATGCAAATGTTTAACAATCTTTAATAATTATTTTACATTCTTCTATAATACATCCCTTTAAAAAAAGTTTGCATAAGAAATGCATTCGATGGCCCGGAAGACGACATTGTGTGGAAAAATGACGATTTCGGCACTAATTCCGAAATTAGCTGTGACAATGGAAGTGACGAATAATTTTCGAAATATGACACTGACAGAGTAATTAAAGGTTCATGTATGTATTTGAGAGATTTAAAACTGATAAAATAAATTTATTATTTATTTCTTATTGTTTCTCATTAAAATTTCATTAAAAAATTCTTAAGTATTAGATATTGATGAACCTTTTACACAATTTTTTATTTTCCCCCAAAAACTTTTAGAGTGGCTTAGAATTGATGACAACATTTTTTCACATAATCATTTTGAGAATTTGAAGTGCGGCTTAGAATCGATGGTGGCTTAGATTCGAGTAAATGCGGTATATAATCCATAATAATATATACAAATAGTTATAAACCTAAGTATAACTAGTCAGAATAGTAAGAAATATTAGCCACACAGTGGTACAATAGTAAACTCTTGGCCTTAGGAACCAAGATTACAGGTTTAAACATGCTTTTTGGCCACTCAACTTCACCTGTAACTTGCCTATGCATTGGGCCATAGGGAAAGGAAGAAATATTATAGATATTTAACTATTATGAAATAAAATACACTTATACTAATTAATAATATATAACGATAAAATTCAGTAGACTACTTACTAGTATAGAGTTAAAAATTTTGTTATAAAAACTAGAAGATGATAAAACTTACCTCTTGAAACAGTTCGTGTTTCCCGTCAATACAACAGGCAGTAATAGCAGTACCGCGTAAAAGTAAGATGAGCAAATTAAGACAAAATAAAAGTAAATCTATAAATATATATTTAAAAGCCTTGAATATTGATTTAAAATTTATTGGAGTTAAACGGACTTCCTAACATACAGAGTGATAAAATAAAGTACAGTCGGACCTCTATATAACGAAGACTCTAAATTCCGGAAAAAATTTCGTTTTATGGAAAATTCGTTATATAGAGGTTCGTCTTTTAATATACTTTATGAACCACATAAAACAAATATATTTAATTCATAAACACTATATATTAAAAAAAGTAATTATTCACACCATATTTTAAATTAGTATATGTTTATTGTATACGTCTTACTCATCAAAAAAGAAAGGAAAACTGCAAGGAAAACAAGAAAAAAAGAATGTCGAAGAATTCAGTGTATTTTCAGTATTAAGAAAATTATTTTACACTAAAATTAATGAATTTTAAGGACATTTTATAATTTAAAGCCTACAAGTAATATTAAATATACATTATTTTATAATTAGAACCCAGGGACACGAGACAACTCCACTGAGGGTGAAAGAGGATATCGAAGATGTTTCGAGTGAACTGGGCAATGGGGGCTAAAGGTTGCACTTCTTGGAGGAAATGTCCAGAATTCTATTGCTCTCGGCGAGTTAGGATCTAATAAAACAAGTTCAAGATTTATGATCACCATAAAATGTGTTAAAAAAAGAGAATAACTTGAAATGACCAGAAATACTTTAAAAAAGGGAGAACAAAAATTGAATCCCAAAAGAAAAAGTTTGTTATTTAGAAAACGAACTTCGCTATACAGAGGCTATTTTACGAAGAAAATCTGGAAATGTTCAAGGTTCCAGAAAAAAGTTCGCTATACAGAAAAATTCACAATATAGAGGTCATTACATAGAGGTTCGTCTGTATATGTAATAACTGAAATTAATATTTACTCAAAACTCGAATCCTCTTTTTTATAGCATCTAATCCGTAAATCCGAATATCCTATTTCGAAAGCGTCTCATTTCATCTTTTTTTTAAGGATTAAAAACATTATTTTGATAAATTTACTAGGGATTCCTCACTATATGATTAGACCTTGAATTTTCAATTGATTTATTGGCGATTCCTAGTAAAAAAGAATATCATTATTGGCTTACTCGTGCCTTACTAACCAGTTTAAAATATTACATAAAATAATTCAGTGGTGCATACAAGGGGGATATCTTAGGGGTCCGGACTCCCCCTAAAGCTCTTGATTTTTTTCCCGATTGATTATCATTCTAAGTATATAGTACGGAAAATTTATTTAAGTATTTGTTATTAATGACTAATTTTTTAATCAATAATTAGTTGTTTACTGTTTTTTGTTCCCAAAAAACGGACAAAATCAAAAAGAACATGATACAAGAATGTTAGACTTTTGACCCTGGATCCCTTGAAAAATTCCTGTGTGCGCTACTGAAACAATTATATACATACATGAATTACATAATAACTTACATTTCCCTTCACTGGAACACGTAACTATATATATATGTATATTTTGTATATTACTTTTTTTCTGTTCTTTCCTTCATATAAAAATAAGGAATTTGAATAATTCTCTTTCTTGCGTATTTTGACTCACGTGAGTGAAGCACAAGCTTAAATATCTCTCCTGATGCTAAAATAAAATAAATGAGGATGGGTTCAATATCAAAGAGCTTTTTATTTTTCTACCACGTATATAAATTAAACAAAATGAGTACCACACACACACACATCTCAACGATTTATTTCATATCTATCTATGTAACTACCTATTTAATTACCTTCTTATTCAATTCACAGTAGAAGTAACAGGAGCTCTTAAAATTAATATATTTCTATAGTTTTATTTTTGTAACCTTAGCATTATTTTATTGAAAAATACAAAAATATTCCAAGAGTTACTCCTATAATTGTAGTATTTAACCTTTTACACTTAATCCATAATTATTTTAGTACAGATAATTTTATACCTTTTTTGCTATGTTACAATTGGCATGGTACGTAGTCATGATATTGGTAATAAGCAACTAAGATTTGGTCCAAGAAAATATTATAAGTCTTAAAGATTGTCAAAAAAATAAGGAATTGAAATTTTTCTTGTGTAAATTCATCGATTCATGGTTGGAAATATCTACTCAAAGTACTTTGCAATAGTTATCTACACTATCAAAATTCGTAGGTAAACAAATATACCTATGTATGAATGTATCGATGAATGTAGCCTAATTTTCTCACGAACCACACGACGCAGAAACTCGCCGAAGGTTCCAAAATTTTGGGAATGATCTGATGAATCCGTTTTAACTATTTATATTCCGATATTCCAATTAGTTAAATAGATATTAATTAAAAACCTTAACATGCATAATTAGTACCATTTCTCACCGCCAGGGGGAAATTCAGAACTTAATTTTTTTTCAGACGTTTTTAAAACGCGATCTAATTTTTTTCATGAAACTCACACAAAAAATAATTACAGAGTCGTAAAGATCATTTATTTCGCCACGATATGCTATAATTTATTTTACCAAATACTTATATTTTGTGTTTTTTACGATTTTTTTAAAATGAGTCGAAATCGGTTCCTTTTTTTTTTTTTTGAATACGAATTCTAAGTTGTTCCGCACGCACTTTAATGAAAAAATATTTAATGAATAAAAAATGAAATGAATGCGTTAATGAAAAATATTTACACTAAAAAGTTCATGATTTTCTCTCTTAGAATCAGCCATTTAAAAATTTAATGTCAAAAACTGTGTTTTTTTACGATTTTTCAAAAAATGCTCAAAATTTTAATTAAATACTTAATAACTTCTTCATTAATAAAAATAATCTCACGAAATTTTTTTTTCCGAGTGTAGAACAATATTATAGGTAATCTGTACAAAGATTGATAAAATAACTTAAAAATTACAGTTTAAAAAAAATATGTTTTTCAATTTGTTTTCTCTTTGCGATAAATATGTAAACATTACTTTTTTTAAAAGTTTTTTGTTTAAAAACTACCATTGTTTGCAATCAATATATGAAGTTTGAAAGCATTAACTTAAAAATGAAGCCCGAAAAATTTTTTTTACTTTAACGAATAATGAAATGGGATATTGAAAATATCTACTTTTATTTTAAAGCTCAATTTAATGCTTTTCCTCGAAGGAAAAGACACCCTGTCAGTTAAAAGCGCTGCTTTATAAAACGGTAGTTACCAGGTTCAAAACTGAAGAGAAAGAGACTTTCAATTTCGCATTACGCTAATTCTTAAATTTAAAAAATTTTAGAGGAATGAAAAGGCTTTATAAATTAAAAAATAAAATATCAAAAATGTTTTT
>BMAU01001877.1:0-180496 GCA_019973935.1 Trichonephila clavipes | reverse complement strand
GGTAAAACAGGACATGTTTGATACGTTTCGTAAGGAGATGGAAAAGATTCGGGATCAGTTTGTCCTGTTACCCTTTTGGTGCCTGGCGATGGATTGGTGAATGAAAAGGGTAAAATACAACATCGACACATGATTCTGGCGTGTGAACCAGAGAGTGTTCGTTTGAAGACGTGTGGAAGGAAAAATTCGTTATGAATTTCCAAACAGCGGTCGAGCCAAGAAATGCATCAAGATGAAAAAGCGCCTTTCATCTGGTGCGAACCATAATGTATGTGAGTCAACCGAAATCGTCGTGCGACAAGGACGATTCCAGACAATTTGAGGAATCCGGAACAGCGGTCCCATTTTCACATCAATCGACCCCTGCATCCGCACAGTATTGCCTTCTCTGCACGCTGTTTCCAGGAGGAATAGAAAAAATTGCTTTGGGAGCAGGTGGGCAGTAAAAATGTGGCGAAATGGGAAAAGAAGACGAGACGAAGGACAGATGCGTGGGGTCATTTCAAATGGAGTGTACCCATCCATGTGACGGGATGGAAATTTTTAAACTGTGTGATTCCCCACCGTTACGAGGAAACGGGAGGAATCAACCCTCTGTATTTGAATCTATACGGTAACAAAAAATTGTATTTGAAGGAGGGAAATAACGGGGGAATGGTTCATTTCAAAGGATTAGAGACGAACAGTACGTGTTGTCTCGCAAACAACAAAATATCATGAATGAAATTAAAAATGTAAAACAAGAGTGGCCATGACCAAAGGTGATATTAAAGGCCAAACTCAACGAGATGAAAGCCAAGAATGACCTGATTCAAAAGGAAAAGGATATATTGAAAGAGAAAAATGACCAGATTCAAAAGGAAAAGGATATATTGAAAGAGAAAAATGAAAAGGATATATTGAAAGAGAAAATGACCTGATTCAAAGGGAAAAGGATATATTGAAGTGCAAGGAAATGACGTCTTGAAAACCAAAGAAAATGAGTTAAACTCTAAAGTGCAAGGTATGTCACGCGAAATTAAAATATTGAAAAGGGTATGTTTACAGGGAAAAAGAGTGGACAGAATCACTTCCAATCCATGGCGTTGGAACAGTCGAATAAAAAGATTCTCTCGACCTCCTTCAGCTATCTCTCAACTTTCTCGTTCACTCGCAAATTTTTCAGACTTAACTTGATGGCATTCATCAATGACTTGGAAGATGCTTATAACCTCACAGTAAAAAAAAAAAATTTTTTTTTTTTTTTAGTATTGAAATATTTTTTGACAGTAGGGTTTAAAAGATTTGGCTCATCTCATGATACTCATTCCTGCAAAAATGAATTCGCCAGACTATAATGATTTTATTGACATGTTTAGTGTGCCAACAACAGTTTCACCTTTGCCACCGACTCCAGTAGCTTCTCCCTCCCATGAAGCCTCTGAAGATGTCATTTATGATTCGTTACCTCCCATGGAGCAATTTACCGTTTCCGAATCACCTTTGAAGGATCCCATGAAGCAATCTACCGTTTCCGAGTCACCTTTGAAAGAACCCGTGGATCCACCCATTGTTTCTAAACCACCCAAGGTTTCTAAATCACCTGATCCACCTACCAAAAAGGCCCATGTCAAGAAGATTCATTCAGTGATTCATTGTTCTGCGCGATCCAAGGAAAGATGGCACGAGGAGAATGAAGAACGAAGGAATGAGAAACGATGGCACGAGGAACCAAGGCCACGAGATCCCAGATTGTACAAGAGACCCAATTTCAGGCCTCCGTATCAAAGGCATCATTTCAAACCCAGAGGGTTTCAAAGACCCCGTATGCACAGCAATTGATGCCCACTTCCCAGGAAAATGCCCAAGTCTTTTTCCACAGCCAAGGTTTGGCCGTGTTGTGTATTAGAACCAGTGGTTTCACGCTGACCAACGGAGTCGTCTCGTATGCCATGGATCGAGAATGTCCCCACGAACTGTTTAAATTTTTACACTATCTCAATGTCGGTACCATTTGTGTCACCGACCAACATTCCAAACAAACCTTCAAGGACATTCAAGCCAGTTGGAGCTCCTCGAGCCCCTTCAAGCGAACCCCTGTGATGTTGTTAAATGCCAATGGACGCGAGCTGGGGCAATGTCCGTTTTGTAATCAAACCACCTGTCATCGTTGGATTGCCGTGCAAGGCATGTGTGCCATTCTCCATCAACCCATCAATCCCATTTTTCACTCGTGATTGGCTACGAATGACTCCACCCACATCCTGTTGGAACGTATAAAAGAAGACGCGTCTCGACGCTTCGTATCAGTCGACGCTTCGCTTTAGTGCACGATGGACCAAATTGATGCCTTTCCCGAGCACATTTCCACGACCGTGATGCCCGTGACGCTGCCTGAGAAACCCGACGCTTTGGAATATGCCGCTTGGCAGGGACACGTCCGGGCGTGCATCATTTATCAGGAACCCAATGCAAAACGAGTGTTTGTCTTGTTTTGCAAAGACCATTGGTACCAAAAAAGACATTGTTGGATAATTTCAAGCGTGCCATCTTGGAGGCCAAGCACTTGAACGAATTCACGCACGACGATGTCTTGTGGGAGAAAATCTCCAAAGGACTGTTGAGAAATCCCGATCGACTCCTGAAAAATACCGACAAGAGGATGGTGTACATTTACAACAACATGTTTTTTGTGAAAAAAGACTTTACGTTTGGCTTTCGAACGGTAAAGTCGGACGAGATTCACTTGATTCAAACGACTCACGTGCCCATGCTGATTTATGAATTGCCATCGTCCAGTCTCGGGTGTCGAGCCAATCCCAATTTGTATCGGAGGAGCTTTGAGCCGTATGACCAGATGCTCTATCATCGAATGGTGTTGGAACCTCACACGGCGTATCCGATCCCGGCTGGAACCCGTTACATCTTGTTGACGGTGCAAAAGACAGTGTTTGGTTTGGACATTATCCCCGAAAGGATTCTCCCCCAGCTCATGGAGAATGGATTTCACCTGGGGGATTTTCGACAAAGGAAACGCTTTGATCAAAAGGCTTACAAGCTACTACCTCCGACCCCGGCTCATGTACCGGCCGAGACATACAAACGACCTTTGGAACAACAACCCAAGCCTTTTTCCAAAAAGAAAAGAGTGGTTATCGCACCCGTCATCAGACCTTCTGTGCCTTCTGTGAGGATTATAAAACCTTCCACGGCCTTGTCCACCCCTCAACCTGTGAGTATTCCAGAGCCGCCTGAGCAGACAACACCTCAAATCCCAGATCCATCACCTGAGCTGACAACATCTCAGATTCATCTACCAGATCCACCTGTGGTCGAGACAACATCTCAGATCCTTTTACCAGATCCACCTTTGCCGACAACATCTCAGATCCTTACCAGATCCACCTGTGGTCGAGACAACATCTCAGATCCTTCACCAGATCCACCTCGGACATGCTTGATTGAACGACAGCGCAAACCTTTACCGTCAACATTTTAAAGTGGTGCAGACAACAACGGTCATATCCTATTTCGGCGAGCAAGAGTGTGCTGCGTGCACTTTTTGCCGCAAACGGGTATTCATCCAGACCCCGAAATACGCATCCGTGATATACAAATTCCCGTAGTTCCCGACGTACGATTCCTCGGAGTAATTTTCGACCGCCGGCTCACTTTCCTTCCGCATATTTTACAATTGCGGAAGAGGTGTGAAAAGTCTCTAAACCTTTGAAGGTGTTGTCCAACACCTCAAGGGGGGCGGATCGAACATCATGCCCCGAGTGTACCAGGCAATCGTACTCTCTCGCATCGACTACGGATGGTTGCATACGGGTCGGCGTGCAACCTTTACTTGCTGAAAAACTTGACCCCGTCCACCATATGGCATTGAGAATCTGCTCGGTATTTTGTAACAAATTCGTGGTGCAGAGTCTCTATGTTATTGTAATCAGCTTTCCTCTAGATCTTGGAGACAGGAAGCTGTCTCTGGTTTATACAAGATCTTGTCCGTGCCTTCACATCCTCTGCAGAATGTGTATATGAGTCACTTAAACGTTCCAGACTATTTTACACCATCCTGTCTGAACATCCGGGGTGCACGTTTATGGATAGATGAAAACTTCATATTTCTGAACTCGACCTACCTAACGTGCGTATCCAGCAAAGGAACCTTTCCTATTCCAACCTTGGGTACGCCACGGTTCCATTATATCAACCGTTTTGCCACTTACAGTAAATCCACATGAGCGCCTGTCGTCTTTCAACGCGTTCTGCCTTTACGACCGCAGTCAGTATAGTCGTTATTCGGCCATCTACACTGACGGCATCGAAACGTCCAGACATGCTGGCAGTGGAGTCGTGATTGAAGATATTATGCACGGTTATAGGCTCGACACTTCTTGCAGCATTTTCACATGCCGAATGCCCTTTACCAGGCACTTCCATATTAATCGACTCCACTTGCCCCGTAAATACTGCATCTATACTGACAGCATGATGTCTGTGCGCTTGAAAACTACCACGATGCGCTGCCATCCAGTGGTTCATGTACGATACCAGACATTACGAGTCGACTGTACAGCAAGGGTTTCGATATCGTGTTGTGCTGATCACCAAGTCACGTAGGAATCATAGGCAACGAGCAAGCGGACAGCGTAATCGCCTGTCGGCGACGACGCGTTCCGCCGCTAGCTGTTCCGCTATCGGATATGAAGCGCGTCATCATGCATCATATTTTTAACATCTGGCAGGAATCAGGGAGTCAGCAGTTGGATAACAAAACTGCACTCTGTGAAACCTTTCATAGGGAGTGTATGGCCTCATGCCACTGCGAGAACTGATGTCAATTGACTCGTCTTCGCATTGGTCATACCGCTTCACCCACAGGCATTTGGGTTTGGAGAACGCGCTCCTGAATGTCCTTCATGCCATGTCTCTTACACTGTTCATCACATTTTAATCGATTGTCCCGTTTTAACCATCATCGCATCACCTTTTTTCATAAATCTGTTTTAACCTTATTGACACAGTGGGGGATCGAATCCCCACCAAAAATCTATTTGCTTTTATGAAGAAAATTGGATTTTTATATTTAATTTGACTTTTTAAAATGTTTTAACTTTTACCTTTATTTTATATATGTGCGTGCAGGCATGCACATATATAATTTTATATAATTGTATTCATGTGTGTTTTTAACAGGGTTTTAAATGTCTTCTGTAACGTGTGGCGCAGTATAGCCAAGTTTGGCTCTTGCGCCATAAAACCCAACACTCAAGACTGACTACCAGCATCCCACCAGAATCGACAACATCTCAGATCCTTCTTCCAGATCCACCATCTAATCAGTCAACACCAGAGATCATTTTACCAGATCCACCTGTGGTCGAGACGTTGGAGCCGACCTGGATGACTCTTCCATAGATCAAATCATGTCGTCTGTATTTGGAGACTATTCGCATCAAGGGATTCCCTGGCGCATTCTCAAGAACCTCAGGTGCTGGAACTTAGAGATACTGTCACAGAGTAATGATCTCAATCTCGTTTTTGGATCATTTTGAAGCAGGGGTGGCCATAGAGCAACAAGAAACTCCCATGGATTTAACCATGCCCCGAATGAAAAAAAAAGTGATAAACACTACTGGATTTAAAGTGATTAAACCATTGATCTGTCTATACGCAATGGTTTGCATTGCATGTAAATATTATTTTGATGTAAATATTATCTTGTAAATATTGTAAATATTATTTTTGTAAATATTAATTTGTAAATAAATTTAATGTTTGCCAGAAAAACAGTCTCATTTTTTTTTTGTCCAAAAATACCAAGCTTGGAGACAAGAGCATGTAAGAAAATGGTTTCGGTACAACACTTGTTGGACCAGTGTCGACAGCGCACCACTATCGTCTTTGGAAACCTGGGTCGGTGGCCGGATCGAGTCACGTACTACGAGCCAGACTATCCTTATACCATCCTGTTTGAACCCAGGGGGTGCACATTCCTCGGTCGTTTGAAAACAGTCATTGTGTTTACGAGTCATTTGATTTGACCTGGGACCAAGGGGTCGAATTGAGATTCTTTCAAGTGGGCAAATTCTCCCACTCACCGAGTTTGGGAGGCGTATCAACCTCACATGACGGATGCGTATAGTGTCGATTTGAAGACTCCCCGAGTCGCAGACGTGTACGTGAAATGGTTGACGTGGTTGACGATTGGGAAATGCATCGAGACGATCCTGTGCCTTGGCGCATCGTGGGTCTCAACCATGGAAACGGGCTTTGGAACAACACGTGCAGCGCTAACGACTTGAAAAGGCTTAATGGCGCATGGAATGCCCTCTGACGTCACGCTCCTCGACCATATAAAGCGAGCCATTCGCCGCTCGAAATCATTCTGCTTTTTTGAAGCAACATGTCTGTGTTGAGTCAACCCGCCTATTTTGCGCATGCCAATGTGTTTCATCACGAGGTGCCAGTGCCCATCGAATTGTCCATTGCCACGATTCCCAATGGCAGCGAACCTAAATCATGTGCATCACCATGAATCATGCCGGGCAACCTCCAATCCCAAAGATGTTCGATTCAATTGCCAAGAGAATGCCCGTCTTCGTCTGGTCACCACCCGTTACCCAAGAGTGTGCCATTTGGAATACCTGCCCTTTTGCGTGAGGGGCAAGTTTAGTCAGCTGGCCCGAGGCAACAGGGGCTTGATGGTGGTCAAAGGATTAAACAACAAAAATGTTTCAAGAGCTGGACTGTATGCCATGGCCCTGAGAATCTGCCAAACTTTAAAGACATTTGCGATGGAACCTTCCGACCCCATGCATGAGGGTGTGCACGAGGAAGAGGACATTTCCATACTGCACCATGGTAAAATCGTACCAATTTGCCAAATACCTGCAGTAGTTTAATAAGTTGCATGCTGAATGGAGCTACAAAGTGTCGGTATTGACACAGTAAATGGATATTGGCCCGGAAAAAGGGGGATCGAATCGACACAACAGTCGATTCGGTCCCCCTTTTTTCGGGTCACATAATGTACCAAGATTGAAAGGCACATTTTAAAAACTTTTGCTGTTGGATGCAGCAATATTAAATTCATCTGTATTTTAAAACCTTGTGCTGTTGAATGCACCAAGATTGAAATGCACAGTTTAAAAACTTGTGCTGTTGGATGCAGCAAGATTAAATTTATCCGTATTGTGGAACCTTGGCGCTGAATCGTGCTGTTTGATTAAATTCATCTGTATGGTGGAACCTTGGTGCTGAATCGTGCTGTTGGATGCAATAAATATCTGGTGATTCAAGATTGGAAAAGCATCAGCCAATAGGAATCGATTCACGTGACCCCAGCAGAGTATAAAAGGCGAGCGCTCAGCCACCAGAGACATTCTCACTCAGCAACATGTCTCCTCTAGCGTTTTTTGCCCATGCTAACATATTTCACCATGGTGGTCAACCTGTTCCGGTCAAACTGTCCATTGCCAGCATACCGGAGGATGGCACAGAGCCCAAGGTGATTTGTATCACGGTGGATCACTCCAACCTCCTCACGACAGACAAAGACAGACGGGCTAATCGTTACATTAACGAATTGCTCAGCCTGAAAAGCCACCTGCCCGGATCCGTGCCTCTCGAATACCTGGATTTCTGCGTCAGGGGTAAGTTTTGTCACCTGGCCCAAGGAAACAAAGGCCTCATTGTCGTCAAGGGCTCGGATCAGCGGAAAATTTTTGAAAAGTTGGGACTTTTTACAATCAATCTGGAAATATTGCCTCATTTCCGGGACTTGAATGACCGCAGCCTGCACGATGATGTGCACGAGGCTTTGACATTTCCGAGTGCACCATGGTGAAATCGTATCGATTTGCACGATACCTGCAGTATTTTAACAAGCTGCAGGCTGAATGCAAAAAACAGACGGCTCATTTAGTAGAGTGAGTCAAAAAATTTTACCGAAAAGGGGGATCGAGTCGACACAAGAGTCGACTCGGTCCCCCTTTTTTCAAGACACACAATATGCCAACATTGGATGGCATCTTTTTTAAAACTTTATTACGACATGCACCAGTCAATAGGAATCGTTTCACATGACCTCATTAGAGTATTAAATACACCAAGATTGGAATAATATAGATTAAACTTACCTATTGTCGTCTTCACACCCAGATGAGAGGGCTTGTCTCGTTGAGTGGGCATATCCTCTGTTTTCTCACCGAAATTAGAGGGCTTGTCTCGTTGAATTGGCATGTTTTCTCACCAAAATGCATCCATTTCATTGGACCCCTTCACGATGCATACATTTCATTTGGCATGTCAAAATGCATACATTTCATTTGACATGATTAAATTTCATTTGTGGATGACCCCTGTCTAAATTGTCTCTCTGGGATGGAATGAAACATTTTCTCTCGCCCCCTGCTAAAATATTTTTGGGAGAAATCTGAAAAATTTTACCTTGTCCATACCAACCTACGTCTCCCGCATACTTTGCTGCATCCAGGAATCGAGACACTAAACCCAAATTTTGGATAAAAATGAGGTGAAAAGGGACAAGAGTCATACAAAAAGAGCCGTTGGAACGTTCCTTTGGAATCGAGACACTAAACACAACGTTGGGATAAAAATGGGATGAAAAATGGATGAGAATCATACAAAAGAGCCGTGGGAACGTTCCTTTGGGATGGAAACATGAAAGGTAGGGTTTGGATAAAAAGTAGGGGAAAAGGATCAAGAGTCATGTAAAAGGAAAAGGTAGGAACTAAAATAGGGTGCGGAGATGGTTTTAAATGAGATAATTTTCGATTTAAATGAGATAATTTTCGATTTAAATGAGATGGTTTTAAATGAGATGGTTTTCGATTCAAATGAGATGGTTTCAATTCAAATGAGATAGTTTTCCTTTCAAATGAAATGATTTTCAATTCAAATGGTTTCATGATTCATTTCTAGTGAGATGGTTTCAACAAAGGTCATTTTCATTTCAAAAAAGGTCGTTTTCCATTTCTAATCATTTTTTGAAAGGGTCACGGGGTGCTCAACTATTTTTTCGACCGACTGTAGTTTATGAAGAAAATGAACCAAGTTTATCTAGGGGTTCCACGAATCAAAATAAAAATTCGAAGGAAAAATTAAAAACGTGTATGCAAAATTTTCATCTTTTCTATGGAGTCATAGAGTTTTTAATTTTTTTAAACGAGTATTCAGTAGTATTTAAAGCCGTGTTTCCCAACGCTGGTCCCATGGGGGAAGAGGGGGGCTAAAGAAGAATTTCGGCATCCGGTTCCTTCTCTTTCAACTAATTTCCTACAACTCTCACTGCTTTGTATGCGTGAATTCGGGTACTATTGAAAGAGATAGATTTGGGCAGAGATTAGTCTCAACAAAAGTGATGAAAAGCACGGTCAAGTTTTATGAATGAAAAGAAAGGGGCAGAATGACCGTGAGAAAAAGACCCTTTTTCGAAGAAAACTGAGGGAATCTTGTATCAATTTGACTTCCGAACTAATAATTTTAGTTTCCTGTGCTCATCCACAGTGGTCGCCAAACTTTTTGACCTCACGGACCAGTAAATTCATAACTTAAATCCCGCGGACCACTAATAGGACTTTTTAAGTGTTAAATATTTTTATAAAAAAAATTATGATCTAAGAACACAACCAATGCATCTTAAGACATAACTAAACGCGATGAGTGAGTATATTCCACATTTTTCTGGAGACCAGTGTTTGTGGCCGCGGTAGCCGAGTGGTCTAGGTATCGGATCGTGGTTTGCCTTGTCACGAGATCGAGCCCAGTACCACTAAAGACCTGGCATGTAGGAGAGAGATGCACGTTAAATCTGTCGAGAGCTCAAACGTCCTCCCATTAATGTGGTGTGGTAGTTAAGACAGCGGGTGCCAGCTCAGGTGTCGTCCACGTTACTTGACCATGGTTCAAAATTACGCGATCCGTCGTCAAAAGCCCTCATGTAGCTGAACAGTGCGACATTAATATTCACTCATTCACTGGGGACCAATGAAATTTTCTCGCGGACCACCACTTTGATGACCTCTGCTCATGCAGACAAGACAAAGTTGGACAACAAAAAAAGGTAACAATATTTTCATTTTCAGATTTTTAAAGTTTAATGCACCGGAATTTTAATCATTGCGTAAGATAAAGTGAAAAAAAATAATTTTGCTGCATTTGTACTTTTTCTACTTTATTTATCTATTTTTCGTTTCACATATATAAATATAAATGTCATCAGTTTCGTAGAATATTTTCATGTAGATAAACATTTTTAAGCTTGTGTGTTTTCGTAGCTTGAATGTACCTTAATCGTCTTAAAACATTTTCGATTGACATTGTTATTCAAATGAAAAAATATTAATTGCCTCTAATATAAAAATAACTTCTTTAGTCGCTTATAATGGACGATAGTAGGTCATTTAAAATGCAATACATTGTTGAGTTTTTGAGTACATTCATTAATTATGTACCATATATAAAGGATCCTAATAGCAAAAGCTCGATATTGAAATACTACGTAGTTATATTTATTATGATGAATTTGTTTTGTAGTCGAAATATATTGTGATAATTTTGTTTAGTAATAAATGAAATAGTCTATATAATTGCTAAATATTTAATTTATATTGTTTTAAACTGTTAAAAGAATTTTCAAAGAAAAAAATAAGTTAATTTTACTTATATACGCGCTTTTTTCTTCTTTTTAATGAATGTAACATGTGAAATAAATATATAATTTTTCTAATCTATTCTAAGACTGTTAAGATAGCCATGTTTTTGTAAGATTAAATTTTAAAAACTTGAACAATATATTTGTTTGCATGTTATTTCCCTTTTTAAGAGGAATTTGCACCATACCTTTTTAATTAAGATCTTTTACACCAGTGATCCCCAAAATGCTCTATATAGACCCCCAGAGGTCTATGACGACCTGCAAGAGATCCACGTCAGCCAAAAAATAATTTGGGGGTCAATGAGGTGTAAGTGGGGGTCCATGTGATATTGGCTCTCATTAAACTAGATCGGGACTTTAAAAGAAAATTTAATCAAGTGGAAACCAATTTTTACTTATTTAGCAGATTTATTTACTAAATTTAATGACGTTAACTTGCCCTTACAAGGTAATAGAATAACTTTTTTAAACAGAAACCATTTTAGCGTTTCTTTCTAGAGTTAAACTAATTAAGTATAATACTGGAGATTCGGAATTTTCTCAAATTAACCCAGACAATCTGTCAGCACGTTTTAACCTACGTTCAACATTTAACCGCCTTTTATTCAAATTTTGAAACCAGGTTTGAGAATGTTTTGACTATGGTAATACCACAGTAGGCAATGAATTTATATGGTCATATTGAAAAAAAATGTCACATGACAACAGGAACTGTTCGTGATATGCACCAATTAAAATTTAAAGTTTAGAAACTGATGCCAGCAATTTTGGCTTTAAAAAGGCAAACCTGTTATATGTCTCGAATTATGGAATATTGTGAGGAAGTTTTTAATTATTTTTCCTAACAAGAAGGAGTTTCAGCGCAGTTGCCAATCTTCAAAGCAAAAAAAAAGAAACTGGACACTACTAACAGAGGAGATTTAAGGTTAAACCTGACAAGATTGATACTAAATGTTGAAAATTTGTTATTGTAGCTCCAGATTCATCCCTCTCATTAAAATCAATTGTGTGTTGTTTAGTTATTTTATTTAACAGTTATTTTATACATTAATTAACTTTTAATTCAATTAATTAACATATGCTTTTTAAACTTTAACTCTATACTTCATTAGTTATAAATTGAATTC
This sequence comes from Trichonephila clavipes, assembly GCA_019973935.1. NCBI lineage: Eukaryota > Metazoa > Arthropoda > Arachnida > Araneae > Nephilidae > Trichonephila > Trichonephila clavipes. The sequence goes on along the minus strand of BMAU01001877.1, from coordinate 168,706 downwards.
TTTTAAAGAACCAGTAGTAGTACTAGCTATCAAAAAGACATTTAAGTTGATAAATTTTCAAAAACTCAAAAATAATTAAGCATATTAATTAACCCCATACCGAGAATCATGGCAAGAGTCTATGAGACAAAAAATTTGGGAATCTTTGTTTTACACGGACAATTTGAAGGAATATTTAATGCAGTCTAATAATAACTATGTGCATAATTAATTATAAAATACATAAAAAAATGTATAATATCTTTAAAATATTGTAAAACATTCTGTATGCTACTAATAAAGTTAATCAAAATGCATATTTCGAAAATTTAAAAATTGAGGTAATAAATTATCTGCAGTTTAATATGAAAAAATTTTAAGAAAATATTTAAAAGACTAAGATTTTAAACCAATAAAAATACAAATATTTTTAAAAAATACAAACATTTAATGCAAAAACATCCTTTAGAAAAATTGCAAAATTTCAGGCGTGAATTTTAAATTTCGAAAGACGATTGTTAAATAATTAATTTGAATATATAGGGATATCAAAATAACATATAGAATTACCAGCCCTAATAAGCAAACAACAATGACTTTAAGCCTCTAAATAACTTCCAAAGCATTTTTAAAATTAAGTTTCGATCTTATTAAAATTTGTTTTATTTGTAATTAATACATAAAGGTTTTAATTCTCAATCGTTTATTGCAACGAATACAAATATAAAATACTTGGAATTCCTATTTCAATATCTTACCAAAAAAGTCTCAGAACATAACCACTCATCCAAGACATAAATAAGAGGTCTTAGCCAATCAATGTTCAGTAAAACACTTGTGCACTAAAAATTAAGAAGTCGTTGTTTTGAGTTTGCACAATAGTTTTTATTTACTCTATTTCATTTTACTATTATATTTCTCAAAAATCCTTTAAAATGTATTTTTCGTGACTGTGAAAAGGTTTAAAAGCGTTAGTATGCATATTTAGGAAAAAAATTCTAGTAATAATAGTTTCCAATCTATAGCAATATTTAAAAGCTTTAAAAAAGGCAACAATAAGAATGTCAAAATTATGACAGAAATTTCTTATAAAAAGCAGCAGAAAAAGAATTTAATTAAGGTTTAATTGTTACAGAACAATAATTAATGTGGAAGAATATAGGTACTATTTTTTTGTTGTTGTTGTGTTCCTAGTATAAAACTATTTTATTAAAGTGGAAGCAAAATGTGAATTACAGAAATAAAAATATGATGAACACAATTTATAAAGCAGATAAGTGATTTCAAACAAAATCGTTGGGAAAGCCGAATAGATGCATTAAAACCACTAAGGTATCAAGTAGGAGGGATATACGATGCTTTACTTGCTGTTTGTAATAATTCGGAGTGAAGTGAAGTGAATGTGGAGTTTAGTGGCGCAAGGGCCAACTTTGGCCAAGCTGCGCCAAACACATGTTAAAAGAAAAAGTCACACTGATATATATGTATAATTTTAAAAATATATATGTATAAAAGTATATGTACACATGTATACGCATGCATGCATGCATACATACATATAATATATTAAAAATCCAAAGAAACACACAAATCAAATCATATGTAAAAATCCAATTTTTTAAAAGGAAGGCAAATAGATTTTGGTGGGGAGATTCCCCCACCAAGTCAGATAAGGTTAAAACAGATGTATGAAAGAAGATGATGCGATGATGGTTAAAAACGGGACAATCTATTAAAATGTGATAAATAGAATATGGGACTTTACAGGAAGGACATTCTAGGGCATTTTCGCCCAACAGAAGGTGCCTGTGCGTGAAACGAGTATGACCAATGCGAAGTCGAGTCAAGCGGACATCATGTCTTCGCACTGGTAGTGCTGCCCAATGAGAAGTGGAGTGAGTGAGTGATTGTGGGGTTTATTGGCGCAAGAGCCGATTTCGGCTATACTGCGCCAGACATTTGTTAAAACATTAAAAGTATAAAATTATTAAAAATAAACTAAGTTACAGGTTAAAAAAAAGGTAAAATCCAAAATGTCTTAAAATTCAATCGCAAATTTAAAAACTAATATTGGTGGGGTATTTCCCCACCAAGTTCAAAAGGTATTATTGAGAAATAGTTATTTTCGAAGTCTGGTCGGTGTTAAAAGTAATGAACCTTTCCAATATTGCCGACCGTCTTTTTGAACAAGATTAGGATGCTGTTCAAGTTCATCTTCCTCAACGTCGTATGTGATAATATCTTCCTCATCCGTCGTGTAGTCTGTTGGAGCTGGTTTTTTACGTCTGTATGGCGCCATCTTTATGTCTATTTTTTCCTCATTTAATTTTTTAGTAATTTTTTTTTCGTTTCCTTATTCGTGTTTTTGAATGTTGTTTGGAATCCCGTACAGTACTGGATGTAGAAGGGGGTTGAATATCGTTGGATAAGGAAGTGGATACGTTTGAGGATGATTCAATTGGGGTCAACATATTATTAGAAAGTATGTCATTTGACATAGGAATAGGTGGTCCAGGCTGTAAAACTGCAGCTGCTTTGGAAGATGTGGAAGGAAGTAGTTCTGCTTGGGTTGATGAAGATGACATGGAAATAACAGGAGTGGATATTAACTTATTCTGTTTAGGAGGGATGAAAGCGGTTGGAGTAAATTTAATGGCTGGCATTTTATTTTTGTGATGTTTTCATCGGTTTGGGTGGAATTGTTTACTATTGAGGGTTTTGCAGCCTTGGCATAAGTTTGGACTAATTGTGGCACTGTTAGTTTTCGGGCTGCAACATATGTTATATTTTTATTAGTTTTTATTTCCTGAATTTGATTTCGGTTTTCCACTTCGGGCAAAGTTTGGAATCAGCAGTGTGGGGTTGTGAACAGTTAATACATTTAGGCTCTAGACTGCAATCTGTGGAAGCATGTCCAACAGATGCACATCTAGAGCAAGTAAGTTGACCGCGACAGGAAGTTTGAGAGTGTCCGAACCTCTGGCACTTGAAACAGCGCAGAGGGTTCGGAATGTACGGTCGAATTTTGCAATTAAGATATCCAGCTTTAATTGAAGTAGGTAAATTCGGGCTATTAAATGTTAAAATTAAATGCTTTGTAGGAGAAACTGTAGTATTCGATTTTATTGTAATTCTTCTGACTTGAATCACACCCTGATCTGAAAATCCTTCAAGGATTTCAGATTCAGAAGTGGTCAACAAGTCAGGTTCTGAAATAACACCTCTGCAAGAGTTAAGAGATTTATGCGGAGTTACCATTAAAGGAGAGTTTAAAAAGGTTTTGGCGAGGAGAAACGACTTTGTTTGAATAGCGGAGTGAGTTTCAATTAGTAAATCCCCGGAACGTAAACGTTTTACGGTCTTGGGTTCACCACCTATTCCAAAAAGGGCTTTGTGAACAGCAAAAGGAGATTTATTGGACATTTTATTGTTTGGAAGAGCAAGTAATAAATATCTTGTATTAGTTGAAATCTGATCGATGTTGGGGTTGGGTAATACAAGGCCTTTACCCGGGCACAGCAGCATTGGATCCATAAATACGCGTAAAAAACTTCATCCTGGCGTGCCTCCACCCACCACGGAGTCCAACAAGGGAGGCAGTGTGCCGGTCATCTGGCAAAAATTTAGGCACGGCGCTTACCTAGAGTACACCCAGAATATAATGCTACAGCATCAGGGCGAGGATCCAACGGGTAAACCCGACACCCCTTATCTGCAGCACTAACCCTACAGCAGTGTCTCTTCGGAGACTCCGAAGAGAGCTACCACCAGCCGATTGACAGGAGCGGGCTCACTCCTGCCTCCCGTCTACAGCGAAGCGTGGGCCAAAGATAATCCCAGGACACCATTTTCCTCCTTACGGGACGCCGCACACGGCAAACATGCGGGTCGGAAAACCAACGGTGTTAGTCAAAAACAAAGCAACACAAATCAAAAGATTTAAAGAAATATACGAAAAACAAACTAAATGAACGGAACACAAGATGTAAATTAAAATATGTTAATAAAAAAAACAGGAAGTTTTTTTCTTGTAGAAAAACTAAATTTGAACAATGTTCATTTAGTAAAATGGGTCTGTGGTCTTGACCGGAAAAGAAGAAAAGGGAAATTTGGATGGCAAGAAAAAGGGCCGAAAATTGAGAAGGTTCACTAAGGTTCCCCGGGTTCGTGAAGCCCGTGTTTACCAAAGACAGTAAACCCCTAGGGAGAAGGAAAAGATCACTAGGGCACCTCGGGAGCGTGAAACCCGTACTCACCTAAAGAAGGTGAGCCCCCTGAGGGGAATGAGAAGTGGAAGGATGAATGTTATGTAGTTTGTTGAAGATCTGTTCATCTCAAGCCTCTTGCCATACACGATGGATATAGTTCTGTGTAGAAGTCTTTAAATCTCGGTAACAGACAGGCCGCTGCATGTGATCAGACATGGATCGTGCAGCGGTATCAACCTGTTCATTACCAAGTATACCCCCGTGTCAAAACCCCTTCTTTCTAATTTTCGCAGAAGAATAAGTATTTCGATCAAAGTGGGGTGTCTATGCTCTGTTAAAAAGTGTAAGGACTCTAGAGCACTCATTCTGTCACTGTACACACAAAAATGACGGTGGTTGGAAATTAATATATGTTGAAGTGCGACAAGGATGGCAGTCAATTCAGCACTAAAGAGAGACATGGAATTGTGTACAGTAAAACTAAGAATGGTATTGTTACAAACAACACCACACCCAACATGTCCTGCAGTCTTCGATCCGTCCGTGTAGACTGGTTTGTATTTAGAATACTTACTGCGATGGAAAGAAAAGAGTTGCTGATACATAACATCAGCAGTGCCTGCTTTGTCATAGCCCGAAAAGGGGTTACTATAGTTAAAAATTTGGATGTCCCAGGGTGGAAAAGCAAGGATGTTATTTTCCTGGATATTTATGTTATTTAAGTGGGCGTCATTTAGAGCAGCCTTTGCTCTTTCCGAAAAAGGTTTGATGTTAAATGAACGGGCTTCATAGAGTCGGTTGAGACCAATTGCAAGAGCAAGGGTTTTAATGGATGAGAAGGAACAGACATGGCACGAAAAAAATAATTTGCACTTAATTGTTTCAGCCTTAGTTCTAAAGGTGGTTGATGGCATACCAGATACAAGCTGGTAACAGGCGAAGTACTGAAGGCACCAGAGCAGATTCTCAGAGCAGAGTGATGTACTGTGTCCAGTCGTTTTAATACAGATGCACGAGCAGAACCGTACACTACACAACCATAATCCAAACGTGAAAGTATTAGTGCTTGGTACACTCGGAGTAACGAGACTCTATCCGCTCCCCATAAGGTGTTCGATAGTACTTTTAAGATGTTGAGGGATCGTTCACACTTCTTCCGCAAGTAAAGGACATGAGGAAGGAAAGTCAATTTAGAGTCAAAGATTACTCCGAGGAAGCGCACCGCACTGACGACAGGTATTTGTATATTTCCTATATGTATAGAAGGATCTGGGTGTAGGTTACGTTTTCTGCAAAAATGGACACAGTTGCTCTTGGAAGGAGATATCGTGTGTCCATTCTGATCGCACCACTTAACTAATCGATTGACAGTTATTTGCAGCTGTCGCTCAATTAGTCGCATATCTGAACCTTGACAAGAGACTTGCAGATCGTCAACATAAAGCATCCCTCGCACTGAAGGTGGAAGTTGATGAAGTATGTTACTCATATGAATATTAAAAAGGGTAACGCTCAAAACGCAACCCTGAGGAACCCCTTGATCTTGAATGAATTTATGAGAAGATGAGTGACCAATGCGTACATTAAAATAACGAACAGCTAAAAAGTTAAAAATAAAAATAGGAAGATTTCCCCTTAGGCCAAAATCATACATATTACGGAGAATCCCATAGCGCCAAGTTCGGTCGTATGCCTTTTCTATATCAAAGAAAAGGGAAACCAAGTGGTTTCTCCTAACAAAGACATCCCTGATTTGCGACTCTAGGAATACGAGGTTATCAAGAGTGGATCGTCCCTTGTGGAATCCACTCTGTAGAGGAGAAATACACTTTTCTTTCTCTAAAACATACACTAAACGAGTATTAACCATACTTTCAAAGGTCTTACAGAAGCAGCTCGTCAGAGCAATGGGACGGTAACTCAGATGATCTGTTTCCACCTTGCCCGGCTTAAGGATTGGAATCACAATGGCTTCTCTCCAGCTGGAGGGAAAGCAATGTTCCTTCCAAACTCTGTTGAACAAAGAAAGAATGTTCGTTATAGCGTCAGGATTTAGATGACGAAGCATCGTGTATGTGATTCCATCCGGTCCAGGGCTTGTATTGTGCGCTTGTACGAGTGCTTTTATTAACTCAGTCATCGTAAAATCACAGTTATATGGAAAAAAGGAACGAGTGGAAAAGTTTATCGGGGTACGTTCTGCACGCCTCTTAATCTCAAGAAAACGAGAATTATAAGAGGCTGTACTAGATACACTCTGAAAAGTTTCACCCAGAATATTAGCTATTTCGTCTGGGGAAGAAAAGACAGAGTCTGAGGTTTGTAAAATAGGGAAGGAAAATTCCCGATACATCCTGTTTGCTGCCTTAACCTTTTTCCATAATTGTTTACTGGACGTTGACGAAGTGAGTGAGGACACATATCGAATTCAGGAATGCCTCTGACTCTGACGCCTTACTCTACGAGCATTTGCTTTTGCCTTTTTGAACGCGAAGAGATTCTCCGTAGTGGGATATCTGCAAAAGATTCCCCATAACTTCCGCTGGTTCTTATATGTTGTCTGACAATCAGCATTCCACCAAGGTTTGTAACGTTGGTGAGTGAGGGAGTAAGTGTGGGGTTTAATGGCGCAAGAGCCAATTTTGGCTAAACTGCGCCAAACAACTTTTTAAACATTAAAAGTATAAAATTAGTAAAAAATGTTTATGGTTTAAATAATAAGATCTCATTAAAAAATTTTAAAAGCTAAAGTTAATAAGTTTTGGTGGGGTTTTCCCCACCAAATCATCAAAATATTTAGTTTGTAAAAAAAAATTTTTGAAGTAAAATGTTATTTTTTGCTGTTGTTAACACGGTTCTTCGATTGGTTTTTAAATTCATACCGTATAGATGCACAATTACGTCTTTTTACTAACTCTCCCTTGTAACTAATAACATACTTTGGATTTAGCTCAAGTTCATCTTCCACATCATATACTATCATATCTTCCTCATCCGTTGAGTACTTGGTAGGTGCTGGTTTTCGAGGTCTATGAGGAGCCGTCTTAATTTCTATTTTTGGTTTTAAAGTGTTAGATTGGTTTTTAGGAGGACGTGGTTTTTAGGTTTGAGTTGTATCCTGGGATATAGTGGGTATGGTATTGGATTTAGTGGTGGTCGTTTCAAGAACAGAGCATGCTGTGGATGAGGAAGATGCAGCAGAGATAGATAAACTGTTAGAAGTGGTGGGAGCAGTATCTATTACAGAATTAGGAGGTTGAGATTTTGAGGGTGAGTGAGTGAGTGAGTTTTGGGGTTATTGGCGCAAGAGCCAATTTTGGCTAAACTGCGCCAAACATTTGTTAAAAACTTTAAAAGTTTATAATACTTCTGGTAAAAAAAATTTAAAATCTTAAAATTTACATATATTTCTATTAACTTTTATAGACGTAAAAATACCGATTGGTGGGGAGAATTCCCCACCAAGTTGGACAGGTATTGAAAAAAAAAAAGTTATTTTCTGTGTTTCGTTGGAGTTAAAAGTAATTGTCCCTTGTAATAGGTCTTACCATTTTCTTTCACGTAATCGGAATTGGATTCAATTTCATCTTCCACGTCGTAAACAATCATTTCTTCCTCATCCGTTGTAGACTCATCAGAGGCCGGTTTTTTAGGTCTATGAGGATTCATTTTTATGTCTATTATTGCTTCTTTCATTTTTTTCAGTAATTCTTTTTTTCTTTTCCTCGATCGTGCTTTTGCGAGTTTCTTGGCATCCTGTAAGGTATTAGAATCAGAGGGTGGTGGAATAACTGACTGTGATGAGGAAGTTGGTATGATTGAGGAAGATGATTCAAGAGGGGTGACCATATTCTTGGAAGGAGCATCAGTACATGTAGGAATAGGTGGTTGAGACTCAGAGTTACTAGTGGATATTGAAGAGGTGGACGGCAAGAGTTGAGCTTGGGTGGAAGATGATGATGTAGAAACATCAGGAGTAGATATGGATAAATTTTTTCGTATCGTGGATGAAAGGGGTTGAAGTAATTCCAAAGGTGGACATTTAATTTTCGTTATAATTTCATCTGTTTGAGTAGAACTGGTTTTATTAGAGGATTTAGCAGCTTGAGCATAAGTGTGAGACGTTTGTGGGACTATTAATTTTCGGGCTTCTACATATGTTATATTGTTATTAGTTTTAATTGCTTGAATTTCCTTTTCAGTTTTCCATTTAGGACAAAGTTTGGAATCGGCGGTATGAATCTGTGAACAGTTAATGCATTTTGGTTCTAGGGTACAATCCGTAGAAGAATGCCCTACAGCTGCACACCTAGAACATGTGAGTTGTCCGCGGCAGGAATTTTGAGAATGACCGAACCTCTGGCACTTAAAGCAGCGCAGAGGATTCGGTATATAAGGGCGAATTTTACAGTTTAGGTAACCGGCTTTAATTGTTGTGGGTAGTTTAGGTCTATTAAAGGTTAGAATCAAGTGTTTCGTTGGAATGACCGAATTATCTTTTTTTATTGTTATTCTTCTGACCTGAATCACACCCTGATGAGAAAATCCATCGAGGATTTCTGCGTCTGGGGTGGTCAACAGATCAGATTCTGAAATGACACCTCTGCAGGAATTAAGCGTTTTGTGCGGACTTATGGTTATTGGAGAATCTAAAAGGATTTGGCAAGTAAAAAAGATTTAGTCTGTAGAGCAGAATTTGTTTCTATGAGTAAATCACCGGATCGTAAGCGTTTGACAGAGTTAGGTTCGCCACCTATTCCTATTAATGCTTTGTGGATAGCGAAAGGCGATTGTTTCGACATATCATTGTTTGAGAAGGACAATATTAAAAATCTGGTATTAGCAGCAATTCCATTAACGTTAGATCTAGGCAACACGGGTTCTTTATCAAGGCATGGACGTAAAGAATCAATGACCTGATCATCATGAGTTGAGTACGGTAGAATGGGGGTTTTAATAGATGCGTTTTGAATTTTTTTCTTATATTTACTTATTTTGAATTTTTTTTTGGAAAGGAGGAGGAGAATTCCTTTGATTCTCAGAGGACCAGTTTGGCAGGGCTTGCCCTAGAGTCAGCAACCAGTAGTGGCCTCGGAAGAGCCCCCCGCTCTGCAATGCAGGACCCCATCCAGGCACCACCTGGAACTACAAGACAGGCGGGATTATACACCAGCTGATAGAGCAGCCAGGACATGCTGGTTAGGCTGTCCCGGGCTCCTGTACTATCTGGCGGCCTGAGACGCAAAACTCAGCTTTTCTCCTGTACCCTCTACATGGCCGCCTCCTCCAAGACCCCACCTCACTAGTCCACAGGTCCTCAAAGTTCAAAACCCCGCTCCAAGTGCCAGATTTCCCAGGAAGCAGTCCGTTGTGTCATCATACCAAAAGTGAAAAAACATCAGACACAACTTAATTCCACTCAGTCCTGGTCTGCCACAGGACTTCGTGGCAGAAAAAATAAAGACAATAAGTTGAACACAAAAAAAAAATCAAGAATCGAACATAAAAGCAACAAAATCAAAACATTGAAAGAAATTGAAGCAAATCAAATGAAAAGAACGTAATATAAAATGCAAACCATAATACGGCAGTAAAAAATATCAATTTTTACTAGAAAAGAATTAAAGTGGGACAATGTCCATTGTCCAATGTAGGTCTGTGGTCTGGACGTGAAAAGAAGAAAAGGGAAATTTGAATGGCAAGAAAGAGGGCCGAAAATAGAGAAGGATCACTAGGGTTCCCCGGGTTCGTGAAGCCCGTGTTTACCAAAGACAGTAAACCCCTAGGGAGAAGGAAAAGATCACTAGGGCACCTCGGGAGCGTGAACCCCGTACTCACCTAAAGAAGGTGAGCCCCTGAGGGGTGAGATTTTGAGGGAGATGCCACTGTAACAGAAGATGTGGATGCTACAAGTTCTGCCTGAGTTGATGTAGATGATTTATTAACTGCAGCGACTGAGGAAGATATAGTTGGCTTTGGAACGGATATTAATGGTTGTAACAAATTTAATGGTAGGCAAACTATTTTGGTAATATTTTCATCTGTTTGTGTTGTAGTCGAGAGTTTGGTAACGTGAGCGTAGAATTGGGATAATTGTGGAGCTATTAGTTTTCATGCTTCTACGTACGGTATATTTCTAATAGTGTTGATAACTGGTATTTCTTTTTCAGTTTTCCATTTTGAGCACAATTTTGAGTTTGAGGGATGGAATTGGGAGCAATTAACGCATTTCGGCTCTAGAGTAGAATCCGTGGAAGGATGCCGAACGGTTGCACATCTAGAACACGTCAATTGTCCTCTGAAGGCAGTCTGAGTGTGTCCGAACCTCTGGCATTTGAAACAACGCAGAGGATTCGGAACATATGGACGTATTTTGCAGTTCAGATATCCAGCTTATCCTGTACCTGGAAGATTCGGGTTATTGAAAGTTAAAATCATGTGTTTTGTAGGGATAACTGTTGCATCTTTTTTAATTGTAATTCTTCTGACCTGAATGACACCCTTATCAGAAAATCCATCAAGAATTTCCGCGTCAGGGGTGGTCAACACGTCAGGTTCAGATATGACACCACGACTGAAGTTTAGAGATCTGTGAGGAGTAACTGTAAGAGTAGAATCCAAAAAATGTATTGTAGATGGATAGGATTTAGATTGAATAGCTGATTTTGTCTCCACAAGTAGGTCACCGGATCGCATTTTTTTAACAGATTTTGGCTCGCCTATAGCTTGGAGGGCTTTGAAAATTGCAAAAGGTGATTTTTTTGACATTTCATTGTCGGGTAATGAAAGAATAAAAAAACGTGCAGTACTATCTGATCAATGGTATGAGAATCATGAGTTGGGTAGGGTGGGCTGGGAGTTTTAAAAAATGCGTTTTGATTTTTTCCCTTATTTTTATTTATTTTGAATTATTTTTTTTTGAGAAAGGAGGAGGAGAATTCCTTTTGATTTTCAGAGGACTAGTATGGCAGGGCTAGCCCTAGATTCAGCAACCAGTAGTGGAGAGCCCCCCGCTCTGGAATATAGGACCCCATACAGGCACCACCTGGAACTACAAGACAGGCGGGATTATACACCAGCTGATAGAGCAGCCAGGACATGCTGGTTAGGCTGTCCCGGGCTCCTGTACTATCTGGCGGCCTGAGACGCAAAACTCAGCTTTTCTCCGGTACCCTCTACATGGCCGCTTCCTCCAAGACCCCACCTCTCTAATCCAAAGGTCCTCAAAAGTTCATCACCCCGCTCCAAGTGCCAGTTTTCCCAGGGAGCAGTCCGTTGTGTCATCATACCAATAGTAAAAAACCATCAGACACAACTTCATTCCATTCAGTCCTGGTCTGCCACAGGACTTCGTGGCAGAAAAATAAAGATAATAAGTTGAACACAAAAAAATCAATAATCGAACATAAAAGAAACAACAAAATCAAAATATTGAAAGAAATTTAAGCAAACTAAATGAAAAGAACGTAATATAAAATGTAAACCATAATACGGTAGTAAAAAATGTTTTTTTCTAGTAAAAAAATTGATAAAGTTAGAACAAAGTTCATTGTTTAATATAGGTTGATTGATTGATTGAATATTAACGTCGCACTGTTCAGCTACACGAGGGCTTTTGGCGACGGACCACTTGTTTAATATAGGTCTGTAGTCTGGACTGGAAAAGAAGAAAAGGGAAATTTGAATGGCAAGAAAGAGGGCCGAAAATAGAGAAAGATCACTAGGGTTCCCCGGGTTCATGAAACCCGTGTTTGCCAAAGATAGTAAACCCCTATGGAAAAGGAAAAGATCACTAGGGTACCGCGGGAGCGTGAAACCCACATTCACCTAAAGAAGGTGAGTCCCCTGAGGGGGAGAAAATTAATGGAAATTTTACACCACACAATTTAGAAGTAAAGATAAAAAAAAGTATTTGACAAACAGATCAAATTTTTCATAATTCAAAATAAAAAATTAGTAGCTCCCAAATGTTTAACTGCTATTAATGAACAATCGTTTGAAAATTTGAAAGACGAAAATATTCTGCACAAAGCTGCTTTACTACTACGGAAGTTTGTTTTGCAAGCTGAAAAAAAAGTTGTCACAACTCATAACAGTAGAAGATTTAAAAGAAGGTGAAATGGCGGTACCTCAAGATTTACTAGACTTTTACTTCACTCTGATAGCTGGAAGTAATCAAAAACGTAAGGATAATTCAAAATGTATGCGTCAAGTTAAATCTTATTGCGAAGATGTAGTATATGGTGTTCGTAATGGAAAAGTCAAAGTATATTATGCTCAGAATGTCTCTTAAAAGTTTAACAAGTAGTTGCAAAATTATTGACATAATCCATAGATACGGCTATTGCATTAGTTATCCAGGTGTAGAAGAGCTGGAAACAGAAGCGACATATACTTCAGTACAGAATTTAAGTATATAACCTGAAACAATTTTAGAATCGCCACTTCTGTGTACTGGAGTCGCTTTTGACAATTTCGATCACTTTGTAGAAATGAAGAATGGCTAGGATACATTACATGATACTGTTGAGATTATTTACCAAAATGTTTATTTGCATACTCCAAAAGAATCGCAGTTGGTAAATTTATTCGCTGTTAACAACGGGGAAACTGGAACTCGAAGAAGAGGAGACGAATAACTTTTGAAGCTATAACTGTAGATATGCAAGAAGAACCAGCGGCTAAAAGAAAAAAGAATTATATGGATTTGTCAGCTCACTAAGGTGAATATTCGCTACCTGTAAATTTACAGTTATATAAAACGATAGATACAGTTTGGATGAATAGCCATGATCTCAAGTTACCAAATGTTCCAATGTAGGTAGGCTTCAATAGTTCAAAAATTTCTGAGTGTGTGAGTGAATTTGGAGTTTATTTGGAGCAAGAGACGATTCTGGCTATACTGCGCCTAACAATTGTTAAAAATTTAAAACCATGTTAAAAATACTCATATATTCTTATATATATATATATATATTTCACATGTGCATGCCTGCATGAACAATATAAAAGAATTAAAAATAAAGGTAAAGCATTTTAAAAAGTCAAATTAAATATAAAAAGCCAATTTTGCTAATAAAAGCAAATAGGTTTTGGTGGGGTATTTCTCCCAACAAGTCAGACAAGGTTAAAATAGATGTATGAAAAAAGGTGATGCGATGATGGTTAATAACTGGACAATCAATTAAAATGTGACGAACAGTGTAAAAGACCTTGCATGAAGGACATAGAGGAGCATCTTCTCCCAAGAACAAATGCCTGTGCGTAAAGCGGGTGTGACCAATGCGAAGACGAGTCAATCTGACATCAATCCTTTGCATTGGCATCACAGGCAATGCTCCTATGACAGGTTTCACAGAGTGCAGTTTGCCATCCAACTGCAGACTCCATGATTCCTGCCAGATCTTAAAAATATGATGCAGGATGACGCGCTTTATATCTGATAGCGGGACTACTAGCGGACGATGGGTCGTCGCCGAACTTGCAGCGCTGTCTGCTTGCTCGTTGCCTATGATTCCTACGTGACTTGGTAGCCATCAAAATACGATATCGAAACCCTTGCTGTGCAGTCGACTCGTAATGTCGAGTACATTACAAACCACTGGATGACACCGATCGTTATAATTTTCAAGCGCTTCTAATACACTCATGCTGTCAGTATAGATGCAGTATTTACGGGGCATATTGGAGTCGATTGATTGAAGTGCTTGGTAAATGGCGATAGTTTCTGCAGTGAAAACGCTGCAAGAAGGGTCTAGCCGATAACCGTGCGTAACATCTTCAATCACGACTCCACAGCCAACGTAATCTGCACGTTTCGAACCATCTGTGTAGATGGCCAAATAACTACTATACTGATTGCGGTGGTAGGCGAAGACGCGTTGAAAGACGACAGGCGCTACAGTGGATTTACAGTATGAGGCAAAAGGGTTGATATAATGGAACCGTGGCGTATTCCAAGGTTGGAATAGTAAAAGGTTCCTTTGCTGGATATTCACAATAGGTAGGTCGAGTTCGGCTATAAGTCGTTTCATCCTATCCGTAAATAGTCGGATGCTACATGGCCAAGAATCATAAAGTCTCTTCATGCTGGTACTCAAATATAAATTTTTCAGAGGATGTGAAGGGACGGACAAGATCTTGAAGTAATACGCAAGAGACAACTTCCTCCGTCTAAGATCTAGAGGAAGCTGATTACAGTTAACATATAGACTCTGCACTGGTGATGTGCAAAACGCACCAGAGCAGATTCTCAATGCCATATGGTGGACAGGGTCAAGTTTTTTCAAAGTAGAGTTACACGCTGATCCGTATACAACTCGTCCGTAGTCAATGCGAGAGAGTACTATTGCATGATACACTCTGAGTAATGATGTTCGATCCACCCCCCAAGAGGTGTTTGACAACACCTTCAAGAGGTTCAAAGACTTTTCACACCTCTTCCGCAATTGTAAAATATGCGGAAGGAAAGTGAGCCGGCGGTCGAAAATTACTCCGAGGAATCGTACGTCGGGAACTACGGGAATTTGTACATCCCGGATGCGTATTTAGGGGTCGCGATGAATACCCCGTTTGCGGCAAAAGTGAACACAGCAACTCTTACTAACAGAAATACTATGACCGTTGGTGTCGCACCATTTTACAATGTTGTTGAAGGCAGTTTGCAACTGCCGTTCAATCATGCGCATGTCCGAACCTTCACAACTGATCTGCAGATCGTCCACGTATAGTGAAGCCTGTATAGAAGGCGGAAAAACATTTAAAATGGGTGAGTGAGTGAGTGATTGTTGGGTTTGATGGCGCAAGAGCCAAATTTGGCTATACTGCGCCACACGTTTGTTAAAATATGAAAAACATGTTAAAAATACACAAGAAAAATACAATGATATAAAATAATTATTATATATGTGTATGCCTGCATGCACATAAAAAAAAATAATAAAACAGTTTAAAAATTCAAATCAAATATAAAAATCCAAGTCGTCTGATAAAAGCAAATAGGTTGTGGTGGGGTATTTCTCCCACCAAGTCAGGTAAAGTTAAATGTGATGAAGTAAAAAAGGTGATGCGAAAATTATTAAAAACGGGACAATCTATTAAAATGTGACGCACAGTGTAAGAGACCTTGCATGATGACATTCAGGAGCATCTTCACCCAATAATAAATGCCTGTGAGTGAAGCGAGTATGACCAATGCGAAGACGAGTCAATTTGACATCAGTTCTTCGCATTGGCATCACATGCTCCTATGACAAGTTTCACGGAGTGCAGTTTGTTATCCAACTGCTGACTCCATGATTCCTGCCAGATCTTAAAAATATGATGCATGATGACGCGCTTCATATCCGATAGCGGAACTGCTAGCGGTAGATGGGTCTTCGCCGACTTTGCCGCGCTGTCCGCTTGCTCATTGCCTAGGATGCCTACGTGAATTGGTAGCCAGCAAAACACGATATCGAAACCCTTGCCGTACAGTCGACTCGTAATGTCGAGTATTTTACATACCACTGGATGGCATCGATCGCTATAGTTTTCAAGCGATTCTAGTACACTCATGCTGTCAGTATAGATGCAGTATTTACGGGGCATATTGGAGTCGATTAATTGAAGTGCATGGTAAATGGCGACAGCTTCGGCAGTGAAAACGCTGCAAGAAGTGTCGAGCCTATAACCGTGCATAATATCTTCAATCACAACTCCACAGCCAAAGTAATCTGCATGTTTAGAACCATCTGTGTAGATGGTCGAATAACTACTATACTGACTGCGGTGGTAGGCGAAGACGCGTTGAGTGAGTGAGTGAATGTGTGGTTTTATGGCGCAAGAGCCAAAATTGGCTATACTGCGCCACACGTTTGTTAAAATTATAAAAAACATGGTAAAATACACAGGAAAGATACAATGATATAAAGAATTATTATATATGTGCATGCCTGCATGCACATATACAAAAAATTAAAGGTAAAGTGAAAACATTGCAAAAAGTCAAATGAAATATAAAAATCCAATTTTCTTTCTAAAAGCAAATAGATTTTAGTGGGGTATTTCTCCCACCAAGTCAGATAAGGTTAAAAAAGATGTATGAAAAAAGGTGATGCGATGATGGTTAAGAACTGGACAATCGATTAAAATGTGATGAACAGTGTAAGAGACATTGCATGAAGGACATTCAGGAGCGTGTTCTCCAAACAACAAATGCCTGTGTGTGAAGCGAGTATGGCCAATGCGAAGACGAGTCAATTTGACATCAGTTCTTCGCATTGGCATCACAGGCCATGCTCCTATGACAGGTTTCACGGAGTGCAGTTTGTTATCCAACTGCTTACTCCATAATTCCTGCCAGATCTTAAAAATATGATGCATGATGACGCGCTTCATATCCGATAGCGGAACCGCTAGCGGCAGATGCGTCGTCGCTGACTTTGCCGCGCTGTCCGCTTGCTCGTTGCCTATGATTCCTACGTGACTTGGTAGCCAGCAAAACACGATATCGAAACCCTTGCTGTACAGTCGACTCCTAATGTCGAGTATTGTACAAACCACTGGATGGCATCGATCGTTATAGTTTTCAAGCGCTTCTAGTACACTCATGCTGTCAGTATAGATGCAGTATTTACGGGGCATATTGGAGTCGATTAATTGAAGTGCACGGTAAATGGCGACAGCTTCGGCAGTGAAAACGCTGCAAGAAGTGTCGAGCCTATAACCGTGCATAATATCTTCAATCACAACTCCACAGCCAACGTAATCTGCACGTTTCGAACCATCCGTGTAGATGGTCGAATAACTACTATACTGATTGCGGTGGTAGGCGAAGACGCGTTAAAAGACGACAGGCGCTACAGTGGATTTACTGTAAGTGGCAAAAGGGTTGATATAATGGAACCGTGGCGTATTCCAAGGTTGGAATAGGAAAAGGTTCCTTTGCTGGATACGCACGTTAGGTAGGTCGAGGTCAGAAATATGAAGCTTCATCCTATCCATAAACGGCCGGATGTTAGACGGCCGTGCATCATAAAGTCTCTTCATGCTGGTACTCATATACACATTCTGCAGAGGATGTGAAGGCACGGACAAGATCTTAGAATAATACGCAAGAGACAGCTTCCTCCGTCGAAGATCTAGAGGAAGCTGATGACAGTGAACATAGAGACTCTGCACCGGTGATGTGCGAAACGCACCCGAGCAGATTCTCAATGCCATATGGTGGACAGGGTCAAGTTTTTTCAGAGTAGAGTTGCACGCTGAGCCGTATAAAACACATCCGTAGTCGATGCGAGAGAGTACGATTGCCTGATACACTCTGAGTAATGATGTTCGATCCGCCCCCCAAGAGGTGTTTGACAACACCTTCAAGAGGTTTAGAGACTTTTCACACCTCTTCCGCAATTGTAAAATATGCGGAAGGAAAGTGAGCCGGCGGTCGAAAATTACTCCGAGGAATCGTACGTCGGGAACTACGGGAATTTGTACAGCACGGATGCGTATTTCGGGGTCGGGATGAATACCCCGTTTGCGGCAAAAGTGCACGCAGCAACTCTTGCTCGCAGAAATACTATGACCGTTGTTGTCGCACCATTTTACAATGTTGTTTGCAACTGCCGTTCAATCATGCGCATGTCCGAACCTTCACAACTGATCTGTAGATCGTCCACGTATAGTGAAGCCTGTATAGAAGGCGATAAAACAAGTAAAATGTGAGAGATATGACGTATAAAAGGGTGACACTCAAAATACTCCCCTGAGGAAATCCCTCAGCTTGGGTAAAAGGAGCAGAGAGAGTGCCACCCAGTCTCACTCTAAAAGTACGAAGATTTAAAACTTTTTAATAAAAGTAGGCAAATTGCCTCTTAATCCAAAATTAAATAAAGTGCAAAGTATCCCATAGCGCCAAGTACGATCATATGCATTCTCGATATCGAAAAGATGGAAATTAGATGATTCCTCCGGACAAAAGCGTTTCTGATTTTGTTTTCGAGTGTAATAATATTGTCGAGAGTGGATCTTCCGTTACACGGAAGCCACTCTGAAACAGAGGAATGCATTTGTTCTTTTCTAACTGATAAACGAGACGGGCATTGACCACACGTTCTAGTGTCTTACAAAGGCAGCTCGTGAGTGCTATCGGTCGATAGCTGAGAGGATTCTTTGGATCTTTTCCAGGTTTTAGAATGGGGATCACTATGGCTTCTTGCCATTGAGTAGGATACACCTGCTCCCTCCATATTCTGTTGAATAGGAAAAGGAGACTTCCTATTGAATCCTCGTTCAAATGGCGAAGCAATTCATATGATATTCCATGAGGACCTGGAGTAGTATTGTGGGCCTCTTCAATTCAAACCTGTCAAAGTTACAGTTATATGGGAAAGGTTGTCGGCACCTGAAGTTCATAGGTGTCCGCTCTAAACGATTCTTATTCGCCTGGAATGCAGGGCTATATGAATCGGAGCTGGACACACTAGCAAATGTTTGGCCAATCAAGTTGGACACGTCAAAAGATGACGAATAAAAGCAGTCGATGTTTCCAATATCGGAATAGTAATTTACTGATAAAGGCCATTCGCTGCTTTGACCTTTCTCCATAACTGTTGGCTGGTAGCTGACGATTTGATTGAAGACACACATACTTGATTCAAAATTCTCTCCGGCATTGACGACGTATTCTACGAGCTAAAGCTTTCGCATGTTTGAACGCTATGAGATTTTCAGTGGTGGGGTATCTCCTGAAAATACCCCACGCCCTCTTTTGCTCCTTTTTGGCTTGTTGGCAAGAAGAGTTCCACCATGGTTTGCACAGCTTTCAAGTAGAGTTGGATGTAGGGTTTGGAATTGCTGCATCGGCATCATCAACTGCCCAGTTCTGAACCATTGTGCCTGAGATAATCGCTAACCGTGTGAATTGATCCCAGTCTGCGCGATGAAAATGATAAGTGGGGGGACGAAAACGTGTCCCCGCACCATTAACATGCGAGACTAGGAGAGGGAAATGATCGCTGTTGTGCAGATCTTTATCAACCTCGAAATTCAACAGCCGTAGCAGAACAGGCGAACAGATGGCTAGATCGAGAGAATGAAATGTCCTCGTGAGCGCATGGAAATACAATTTCTCGTCGTTGTTTAGCAGACAGAGAGAATGATCAGAGGTCAACTGTTCAATCTGTCGCCCGCCAGAGTTTGTATCATCATGCCCCCACAGAGAGCTGTGTCCATTAAAGTCCCCGAGCAAAATAAAAGGAGCTGGCAATTGGCTAACTAATCGATTCAAACCCCCTTGAGGCACAACATCGTTGGGTGGTAAATAAACACAGCAGACTGCAACTAAAGAATGGATGTGAATCCGTACAGCCACAGCCTGTAACGATGTGTGCAGTGTGACGACAGTACTGGGATACAGATGGGAGACGTAAAGAGGCAAACACCTCCAGTTGGAGATGCATCGCCGTCTACATCCCGTCGTACACAATTATAACCACGCACTCGCATTATCATAGTACTCTTCAGAAATGTCTCCTGAAGATCAACAGATGCAGGCTGTTACGTGGAAATGATGGATTCGAAATCATCCAGTCGACTTTTTAGACAACGGCAGTTCCAGGAAATAAAGGAGGTCATCAAGTTTTCGCACTCGCTCCTCGTAAGGAGCTAGAAGACAACAGTCTTGGCGACAGATCTTCCATAAGACTTTCGTCGCATTGAGATTCATGAATTTCCATGACATCTTCTCCCATGTCATGGGGTTTTTTAGAGAAGTTTGACCTTATTTTTTTTTGTGAGCTTGCACCCACGAGTCCTTTATACGTGTTTTTCTGGCTTTTTTAACATTGGGTGCAGTGGATAGTCTTACGTGTATCCACTGCAATAGTTTTCGGTTTTTCAGATTTTGGAGCTGTACTCGTGTCTTTTTGAATGGCTATTGATTTGTATGTTTTGTTGGCTGCCGTTTCATAGCTTTTCCAGAAACTGGCATGCGTGATGATACAAGACGCCGAGCCTCCGGATAAGAAAATTTATTTTTAATTTTGACAGCGGTGATCTCCCTTTCTAATATCCATGTTGGACAAGATCGAGAAAACGATGAATGGTCCCCTTTAAAGTTAACGCATCGTTCCTTCGCTTTACATTCTGCGCTATCATGGCCTACCTCTGCACATCTAGAGCAGGTTGGTTGGCCGCGGCAGACTGTTTTCGAATGTCCATATCTCTGGCACTGAAAGCAACGGAGCGGGTTTGGAATGTAAGGTCGAACAGGGTAATGGAGATATGCGGCCTTTACGGACTGTGGGAATTCAGGCGTCAAAAAGGTTAGGATGAGGAGCTTAGTGTTAAGCACCTGTCCATCCCGCTGAACATCAGACTTTTGATCCTGCATATTCTCCTCTATTTCATTTGTTGATACATTCAACAAATCCACTGCAGAGATGACTCCTAGCGAATAGTTGAAGCTGTTGTGCCGAACGACAGTGGTGTCAATGTGGGCCATTTTACGTAAAGTCTTAAGGGCGGCAGACTGTTTCGCTGATGTTACTTCGAGGAACAAGTCCCCGGAGCGCATCTTGCGAATCGTCTTAACCTGCCCTATGCTACTGGTGATCGCTTTCTCGATTAGAAAAGGTGCTTGGTGTTTTAAGAATAAAGAATCTAGCGGAATCGCTAAATTCTTGTTGTTGTGCATTAGATTGACTGTCAATTTTATTCGAGTGAGTGAGTGGGTTTTGGGGTTATTGGCGCAAGAGCCAATTTTGGCTAAACTGCGCCACACGTTTGTCAATTTTATTCGATACAATTAGTGAGAAAATGACGGATTCTGGCCTCCGTCGGGGCACAAAGAACACCCTGGGTTCAAAGATGGGGTCGATGCTCGACCCGGTCAGCCCAGGGTAGAGTATTGGATTTCGCCAGACAGGACATATTTGTCACCATAAGAGGCGGCAAAACGTTGTTCTCTCTAGTTGTCTCCATTTTTGTGGCTACACGGATTCCTTCTAGTTCCATCACGGTCCCCGCCAGGCCACGAATTCCCACACTTTTCTAACGTGCCCCGTGTAACCGCCGGAGGATTCTTCAAAGCTCGACAACGGGGAAACACCCATAACGTGCTGCCGGGCACGGTCCAAGGCCGAAGCCATGGAGGATTTCTCGATATGAAGGAGTCCCCGCCGCCTAGCCATCCGCAACCAAGTTCCTGGTCCTCCGGACCGCTTTCGGCAGAGCGTTCCTTGGAGCCGTCACCGACGACGCACGCAACTCTTCCGCCGCACACCCTTCCCCGCAAGGGTCCTTTCCGCTGCCCAATGGACTAAATTCATGTGAAGTCATGGTCACGTGATTCCAGTTCAGCTCTTGCACACGTGCATGCGGCGTCATTTGTTTACATTACTATCTTGCTCTTAAACTTGAGTTAATTATTCTTTTTTGACGTTCAGAAATGACATACTGTGCAGCATATGGATGCAATAACTCCAAAAAGAAAGACAATTGCAGAAACAAAACTTTCTTCCAATTTCCTTTAAAAAATCCAAATTTATTGAAAACATGGATAGCAAAGATAAGGCGGGAAAATTTCGTACCTTCTTATGCTTCTGTACTATGTTCGGATCATTTCGAAGAGGAATGTTTCGAATACCAAAATTTTACTAATCGCAGGCACTTAAAACCTGGATCAGTGCCAACAAATTTTGTTTTTACAAAAAGTCCATCTTCTCGAAAGATGCAAGCCCTCTACTTCTACTGAAATGTAAGTACTTCAAAATGTTTGCTAAGTTTAAGTCAAGTTTTTAAATCAGTTACTTAGAAAATACTTCAATGGTTAAATATCTTAATAAACTTAAGTTTTACTTATGTTATAAATCTTCAAAATAAAGTAACAGAAGTAATTCTGTACTTTATATAAAAATAGCACTAGAGTATACTTTTAAATAACCATACATATTATATTAAAAAAAACAAGTATGTATACAAAGTTCACAGAAGATTATCTAATGTATTGCGTGCTGTTATTTTGCTTTCTCATTAAAAATAATAATAAAATACTTGTGATAATAATCTGTTTCTGAATTGATGGAATAATTTAATTTTAGCTCTTAATGTTTTTTTTTATCACCATCTACAAAGTATTTTATAACAGAAGTCAGTGAGTGTTTGCTTATAAAATTATTACTCGAACATGATTTAAAGTATTCATACATAAAAGGAAATGCATTAAAAGTACTTATATGCAAAATTTACAAATCATTTAAAAAATATAATATTAATGTAAATGTTTCATTTTAAAAAATAGATGTGAACCACCTGTTTCAAATGAAGAAATGGGAACGGAAGAAATTCAGAGACAAAAGTAAGAATTTTCAGCATTTTTTTAAAACTATTTTAATTGAAGTGAAATTTAGTTTATATATGTTGTAACTGTTTAGCTTCAGGCTAAATGTACCTATCATATTAAAAATGTATTTGTTGCAAGTCATTTTTGATAATAATTGCTTATTGTCGTATTTTATGAAAAAAGTTTTACTCGTAAGAGAAAATTTTACGTGTTCTATTTATAATCGTAGGGAAATGAAGCCCAGTACAGCAAGTGTGGGGACACAAACTATTTCTTTTGGCGAAGTTATGGATTTGCTAGAAGAAACACAAGCAGAGCTGAAAAAACTAAAAGCCACCCTGCAGAAAAAAGAATTTATCCCTGAAAACATCTGTGATGATGGTAAAATGAAAGCCTTGACAAGTTTTACAAGAGAATTTTTTAAGTGGTACAAATTCCTTAAGATTGAAACACCCTTATCACTGGGTTCCAAAAGAAGACCTATTGATAGGTTTTACATGTTTATCATTAAACTCAGAACAGGAATTTCAAATGAATTTTTGTCCATTTTGTTTGATATTTCAGATTCAACAGTGTCAAGGGATTTTAATTACGTCACAGAGGTTATATTTTCAAAATTAAAAATGTTCCCTTTATTTCCAAATAAAAGTCAAGTTATTCAATATATGCCACCAGCATTTCGAATGCATTTTAAAGACGTAAGGATTATTGTGGACTGCACTGAGTTTACAATTCAGAAACCTAGTAGCCCTAAGGAACAGCAAATGACTTTTAGTTGCTATAAGAATGCCAACACCTTAAAAGGGATGATAGGCATTACACCAAATGGAGCAATAAGCTTTATTTCAGAGTTGTATTGTGGGAGCATATCCGACAAACAACTCTTTATAAAAAGTAAGCTGATGGACCTTTTAGAGCCCAATGATGTTATGGCCGACAAGGGTTTTTTGATTGAAAATGAATTAGCGAGTGTGGGTTGCAAATTACAATGTCCTGCATTCCTAAGAGATAAAATTCAATTTGATGTTTCGGAAATGGTTAGTAACTGTCGGTTGTCAAATGTGAGAAGTTACAGTGGAAAGGGCTATTGGTCGATTAAGCAATACAAATATTTTGAAGGAGCTTTACCATACAGAAGCCTCCATAATGCAAATAGTGTTTTTTATTGTATGCATGCTTTGTAATTTTCATAAGCCATTAATTCAAGTGACATAACATTATCTACTTATCAGAATGCGTAACTCCACAATGGAGGTAAATTTGATATAGAAATGCTACACGCCAATCCTACATCAAATAAACACCCCAGAAAGAGTTGCGCATTCTGATAATTAGGCCGACAGTATTAATTAAATGTAAATAATTTGCTATGTGTTACTGTAACTGTTTATTTGGATTTATTACTTTCAATTCTCATTACTCAAATTATGTCTTGATTATGTTTTTAAGTTTTCATAGTTACATAATTATAAAATTGATTTCAAGGCCAAAATTTTTCCTAAATAATTTTTAAAAACCAACATTAATTCTGAATGGATATTGTATGTGACTATTCATTTATATATATGTATTGCATTCTTTTAAGTAGTATTGTACAAATACCAATCATGTTTTCGCAAAACCCATAACTTTTGTTATACATGGTTGGACATACTTGTAAATCACATTTCATGCATGTACATAAATTTTTGTAGGAGTAGCATTTTAAATTAGTTTCACAAATTTTACGTTTTTTCCCTAAAAAATTAAACGGCTAAGTTTTTATGAAATTTTGAGCACTCCCATTCTTAATGTTATCTGATGTGTAGAGTTAAGAATTTAAAACCTATTATTATATACCTCATTTTTGTATATCAATAAAGGCTGCAAATTGTTGAAATTCAAGAGATCTACAATAAAATTTATATTTTGTAAAGAAATGTCAAGTTTTCATGTGAAAGAATGCATTTTAGTTTTGGATCACACTGCACTTTAAATATAATTCAATAACTTGTAATAAAGAATAACCACATTAAATTTGAAAATTCCAATACAATAATATAAGTAATTTTTTTAACTTAAGATAATACTGAAATAGTATTTTTTTTATTAAGTCATTTTTAAAAAAATTTCGAAACACTTAAAGGATAATTAGTAAGTAAATCAGATAGTCAAAGATGGAGAATGTTATTTTATTAAAATAATTTCAAATGCTTCATAATGTAAATTATTTATATGCAACATATTGTAAAAATAAAATTCATTTTCATCAAATAACTGATCGACAATTAAAGAAAATATTCATTTCAACTTTTAAGTGTAGGTAGGCATACTTGATGCAAATATATTTTATAGAAAATTGTTACTTTTCATCTCTAAATATGTACTGAGGTACAGGGAAAAAATAAGAAAAGTCATGTGTAACATTTTCGATACATATAAATTCATACCCATGTGAAAAACAAGTACACCAGCTAGCAGCATACAAGTACAAAGAAAAACATTTAAGAACTTGATTGATAAATTAAACCATAAAATTATAGGATCATTTTAAATATGACACTGTTCAGTCATACTATTATAAAATATGCAATCATAAAGTTGTACAAATTTAATTTTCATCAGATAAATCAAATACTTCCTCATCGACTAAAATATGTTATGGACCAAATTACTTTAAAAAGCTTAACATTGTAAAACAGATACATCTATAACATCCACAAATCATTAAAAAATATCCATAATTACATAGGATGATCAAATAAAAGGTTAAGTCTAATAAAAAATATTAACAATAGACAGAAAATACAAAAGGGAATTAAGAGGCATACATGCCTATCACATTTCGACATAATCACCAAGTCTATTTAGGCATTTATCAGAATGCAGAACCCGTCTGCCGAATTGTTTAACCCATCTTAGTAGAAATCAGGTCCTTGTCGGATGATTTCACGGCACTGTCATGGAACATTGCAGCACATCAGGAACACTATACAGCACACTACCATAGCTCACTCCCAGCTCTGACGAGATTTCAAGCAGAGTTGCCCGTTGATCATTTTAAATCATTTCTCCAATTCGTGCCGTGGTGATTTCTGTCTGCCATATTGCGGCTTTCAACATCTTGTCTGCCTGATTGAGAAGAGCGACACGATTTCACATGTTGTCTGCTCATTGCAGATGTGGACACGTTATTGACCCATAAAAAACTAATAATTACTTCTTGAGTAGCCAATTTCAAAGAATTAGCCACTGAGATTTTTTAAAAAAAATTGATGAAGATGTGACAATGGAAGATAATAGGAAAAAAATACATTTTCACCAAAAGAATTCTCTACATTAATCAAAAACTTTCATATTACCTAATATTCTACATACAGAGGTTTCCAGGAATAAAACTTCTTTACAAGTTTAATATTTACTTCAAAAAAATAAGATAAATCAAATTAAATTTAATCATTTCTAAAAATAGTTACCTTTTGCAATGGTATCATTCCCCTAAGAATATTTTAATTTAAAGAAAGAAACAGTTAAGAATAAATATTAATTATTTAGAGATTAATAATTTGTGGAAGATAAAAACCAAAGAAAAATTTCTTTAATTTTTGTAAGCATTCCTCCCACAAATTACCATCAAATTTTATTACTTCAGAATAAATGTTGTTTCTAGACTTAGAATTATTAATTTTAATTACAAACAGACATTTTTTAATGTTACTCACACCTAACTGACATTGTATTTGATAGTAATAGGTGTGAGTTCTTTTTAAGGAAATGATACCATTGTAATTTGAAAGACAAAAGTCGTGCCTTTTATTAATTAACTCTTGTAGAGAATGACCCTCTGGATTGTAAAGGCATTTTATTTCCATTATCATGTAGTCCTCGCCTGATCTAATCAATCCATCAGGAGAAGCAGCAATATAATGCTGTATAGGATGAACAACTAGACCAGTTTTCCGGACTACATATGAGGATTACGTTGTTGCACCGTATGCTGGACATAATCCTCATTTTCCAATCCATACCTTACTGCAGGGATGTTTGTCAACACTTTATCTTTTTTTTTTTAAATCAGAGTAGATAATGCTTCGAAATTAGCCACTCTACAAACAATTTTTTTTTACATCACTTGCAGTGAGTCGCAACTTTCTTTCAAACCGCCACTCACTGCAATTCTGTTGGACAGTCCTATTTTCCAGGGCTGTAAGTTCTCTCATCAATACTTTTGAAATAGTGGCAGTGATAATATAGTATTTCTTCCAGCCCCATCTGTGGCAAGTCAGTTGCAATTTTGCCACTGCTCACAAACGCTGGAAGGGGAATAGTTTCCTTGAGTTTGATTTCCTGCATATTTTTGAACACTTCCATCAAGGGAGAGGTAAAAAAAGGAGCTGCAGTGAAATCAAACCCAATTTCATTTTCAACTGTTATCGCTGGTTCCCGCATAAATAGTTCTTCTGATGTCTGGGGAACCATTTTAATAGGTTTCGGTTGGTGCCAAGTCTGTAGTCTTTCTGTTGGCGCTTCATACAGTTTTTTTGCTACGTAATCATTGATTGCATGCAATAAAGCAAACACATGCTTACAAAATGCTGGAGTGCCTCCAGCAGGACAAGTACATGTTGCACTTATAACCTAAAGTTAAATAAATTTTAAAATTAGATTACATATTCATATAAGTTTTCGATGTTTACATATAAGTCAAGAGACAAAAACATTTTGAAAAATTTATGCTAAAGTTAATTTACAGCTCAGTTTAAATTCAATTATTTTAAATAAAGACCATAATTTAAAATTTAAATAAATAAATCATGTAAATGAAAATTTCAAATAAATAAAAATTAACCGTTTATAAAAACACGTCATAAAGTATTTGAATTAAAAATAGTATGCCTTTTAAGAAAAATTACTAACAATTTGGCAGAATCTTAATGTTTACACAATATTACTCCTTATTGAATTGAAGTTTTAAATGAAAAATTTACATTTCTTTTTCAAAATGGTTTAGCATTTCTTGTGTTTACTTTTAATGTGTTGGAATCAAATTAGAATTTACTCATAAATAGCAATAATTATAGAATTACTAAAGCTTAATAATGCATATTCATTAAAATAGAAAACAATGAAATTGATATTGAATGCTACTCTAAAATAAGAATCAAATTATAAACTTATCACTAATAATGTAGCTATTAAAAAAATATAAATTAGCCCATTCACATTTCTTTTTATCTTTTGGGGAATCAACTTTTAATTAAATAACTATCAATGTTAATACATAGAATCCTATTTTGTATTTTAAAACAATGAGTTATATTAAAGCATAAAAGAGTAAATAGTAATGCAATCATAATCGTTTTAAAAAAAAAGTTCCTAAATTAAAACAAAATAATTTTTAACTTACTTGACAAGTTGTTCTGATTTGAACGCATGGCTTGTACGTCACTCTCTTTTTTATTTTGGCTTTAACAAAGCCTTGAATAAAAAAATCATCATTCACTAAGCAATCAGGCTCAGTAAATGATATCTTGCTTACGAATTTATCGTCAAATAATTTTAATCCTTTCGACACATTCGCAGCAACACTTCGATTTCCAGTGGCACTAGAAAACTTCGCACTGTAATTTAATATTTCGTGCAAATTGAAATTTTTCAAAAGAAGCGGTTTCGAACCTATGCTATGAGTCATTCTTGTGAAAAAATATGAAATAAAGAACTACAAAATTAATTAATAACTAAAATAACTAAGAGCTATATCTAAGTGAATCAAGAAATATAAATAAATATCCCAGCTAACACTAACGAAGCAGACAAATATTTAATTAGATAAATAAAGTAGAATAAAACAAAAATTATGTAAAAGAGTTGTTAAAAATATTTCCTAACAGATATATATACTAGAATAATGCAAAAAATACAATGATATATGTTTTTAATTAGATAAAATTAAAACACAAGAACGACATCAACAAACATATAGGAAACTAATGCTTTGAGATCGCACATGTTGTTTATTGACGTTGGAATCATGTGATTACTGACTGGCGCCAGTCTGTCCATGAAGTTACTCCATTAGTATCCCTCGCGGGAGAGGCTAAAAGGGTGGTACCGAGACCCCTAGAGCTAAGGGCTAGGCATGTAGCAGATCGGCATTGATACGCCGCCGACCTGTCATTATGTCAGGAACAAAAAATAAATGGTATTTTTTTTTTAATTTTTAAAAACGTATCTTATGATTTGTTTTTTTGGATTTTTATATTTTTGTAAACAACGTTAGAGAACTAAAAAGGAAACAATAATTGTGGGTTATTTAAAGAAAACAGTGATATCTTATCACAAAAAACCATAAACGAAAACTATCCCCAAAGCAAACAAATGTCTAAAGAAAAAAAGGGGGGAAGAGAGAAGGGGAAAAAAGATCACTAGGGCACCTCGGTAGCGTGAAACCCGTATTCACCTAAAGATGAGCCCCCGGAGGGGCACAAGGAAACTGGACTGCAGCAAAATGGAACGAGGTCGTCTTTAGCGACGAATCTAGATTCAATCTTAGCAGTGATGACAACCATGTTCGTGTGGGGAGACCCCGTGGTGAACGCCTCAATCCTGTCTTTACTTTACAGCGACACACCGCTCAGACAGCTGGTATGATGCTATAAGGGCGCCATTGCCTACAACACACGGTCACCCCTAGTATTGATCCGTGGCACCACATGACAGCTTAGCGGTATGTCCATGACATCCTGCAACCACATGTGTTGCCACTCATGCAACGGCACCCAGGAGCAATTTCTCAACAAGACAATGTTCGGCCTCGCACGACAAGGATGTCAAAGACTGTCTCCGCACTGTTACTACCCTTCCTTGGCCTGCCCGATCCCCAGATTTGTCTCCAATCGAGCATATCTGGGATGGCGAGTTGGGCATCCCACAAGTTTGAACGAACTAGAGACAAGGTTACAGCAAATATGAAACGAAATGTCTCAAGACATCATATAGAACTTGTATGCCTCAATGCCTGATCGTATCGCATTGTGCATTCACTCTAGAGGGGGTCCAACAGGGTATTAAATCCTCTATTCTTTTGCCTTTTTTTTGAATAAATTATTCTTTTTCTTTGATTTTCTTTTTTATTATTTACTTATATCAAAGTAGACATTACAGTGCGTAAAATTTTGTTTCATTTTGACGAATCCTTCTTGGTGTGCTAATTTTTTTGCCTATGATTGTATTTACTATTTTAATCTAGGAAAACAATCTATTTAAATACAAAAAATGCATTTCTTACATAAAAAAAAAGAAAAGAAAAATTATTTGAGCAAAATGTACTTTGATGTATACACCATTAATTAAATATGCACAGACAAAATTTATTTTTAATCTAAGTTTGCATCAAAAAATAATTTTAAATTTATCAAACTATGCCTTGAAATGTATTTAAAAAACTGGAGATATTTCCCATATTAGGAGTAACATTTACATATATAGTTTAATAGCAAATCAAATTCTTTAAACAAAGCATACAGCATAAATAATTTTACAATGAAAGCAATACTCATAACCGAATTAAAAAGTATAATTTACTACGAAATCTGCAAATGACTGAAATATTTAAAAATAATTTTTTTTATCTGTCAAAATTGATACGGGTACATCATGAAAAGTCCCTCTTACAGAAATACAGTTATTGAGTATAGATATTCAAAAAAATAACAACTTCCCAATTCCTAAAAGGAAGAATATCGCTAAGAATGCTAAAGTTTTCTTACTTCATGTCTATGTCGAATTTCACTTGTGTTGAATCAAATGAATATAAATTAAAACAAAGTTGATTCCTTTGAATGCCTTCAACTATTATTTACAAAGTGAAAATGATTTTTAAAACGCTGGCTTTATGCGAAAACTTTTAGGAAACTTCACCAAAATGAAGGATAGGAGGTGGGGGAACACTGATTCAAAATATATTTCACAAGCCATAACTTTTTTTTTTGCATGAATGCATAAATGTGTTCTTAACTTACAACTCTGAGAGCCTTATTACAGTTTGCACAAATATAAAATTTTCTTTGATGTAAAGAAGTGTCTTTTTGAATGATCACTTTCATAGAAAAACTTTTTACATTATTCAAAAAACCAACTTCCTGTGTATGAATACATGAATGAGCCTTTAAGGAACCCCGTCAAGAAAACTTAGTTGCATATTTCCCAAACATTGGGATTCTCATTTGTATAAATATGTAAATGCGTATTTAAAACACTACTTTGAGAGACCTTGTCGCATAATTCACAAACATGAGGTTATTCCTTAGTATGAATACGTAAATGTGAATTTAAACTAACATTGTGAGAGAAAGCCATATTGCATATTTCACAAACATAAGGCTTTTCCTTGGTATGAATACGTAAATGTGAATTTAAATTGCCCCTGTGAGAGAAAGCCTTATTGCATATTTCACAAACATAAGGTTTTTCCTTAGTATGAATACGTAAATGTAAAGTTAAATTGCCACTGTGAGAGAAAGCCTTGTTGCATATTTCACAAACATGAGGCTTTTCATTGGTATGAGTAAGTAAATGCGCAGTTAAGGAACTTCTTAGAGAAAAGGCCTTGTTGCATATTTCACAAACATGAGTCTTTATATTGGTATGAATACATAAATGTTGTTTTAAATTACCACTGTTAGAGAAAGCCTTGTGACATGCTACACAAACAGGGAGCTTTTCCTTGTTATGAATACGTAAATGTGAATTTAAATTACTATTGCGAGAAAAAGCCCTATTGCATATTTCACAAACATAAGGCTTTTCCTTGGTATGAATACGTAAATGTTGTTTTAAATTGCCACTATCAGAGAAAGCCTTATTGCATATTTCACAAATGTGAGGCTTTTCCTTGTTATGAATACGTAAATGTGAAATTAAATTGCCAATTCGAGAAAAAGCCTTACTGCATATTTCACAAATATGAGGCTTTTCATTTGTATGAATACGTAAATGCACAGTTAATGCACCTCTTTGAGTAAAAGCCTTGCATATTTCACAAACATGAGTCTTTTCATTGGTATGAATACGTAAATGTTCTTTTAAATTTCCACGGTTAGAGAAAGCCTTGTAACATATTTCACAAACAGGAGGTTTTTCCTTGGTTTCAAAACTTAAATGTGAAGATAAACTGCCACTTGAGAGAAAGCTTTGTTGCATATTTCACAAAAATGGGGGGGTTTTCATTTAACTAACTACTCAAGTAATGCTTTAAAATATTATTTCGAAGGCTTTTGTGTAACATTGGATATCCTGTTTTAGGGAAGAGCAAGTAAATCCTATGTTAATTTCAAGCAAGGAGAAAAGATTGGGTTTCACTTTCTATTCGAACGAAGAAAAAATTATTTGAGAATTATTAATATTGAAATCAGAATTTCTGTTGAGCTTGATAAGAAAAGCAAGTAGTATTGTCTTATATGTAAAATGAATTCCAGCTAAATATCACAACTTTAAAAGAGAGTAAGTAATCACAAACAATTTCTCTTTAGTTTGCAGAAAAGATTCTGAAATATATCTAATACCAAATTGTATGCTGGTGGAAATTTCCCATCAATATAAGGTTCTCTTCATCAATGTAAGCCGAACCTAAAAGGTATGTCATCATGGAACCTTACTAATTTTTTGGAAGATAATTTAAAAAGGACATGGAAAAACATATGTTACATAAAAATATTAGCTTAAAATACATGGCAAATAGCACACTATGCCCTCTTTTAAAAGGTGAACCATTGGTTTTGATGTACTAATCCAAAAAAGTAACAAAACTTTTTGTGTTGATCCACATAATTTTAAACATAATTTATTATTACGCAGCAAGAGATCTTTGAAATTCCAAATATATTTTTCCTTCAAATGGATATCTCAAAAATTTGGAGAGATTTGATCTTTTATGAGAATCATGATCATTAAAATAAAAAGTAATATATTGACATTTTATATGTAAAATGTTTGCCATAATTTCTTCCTGTATCTCATGATGTATTGTCTGTCTTTCCTGAACGAGAAAATGGTAGTTTGAGATCTGAAAATCTGACTTCGTACAAAAGTATCAATTTCCACTTAAACTAATTCTTGAAAAACTTTCAAGTAAATTATAGAAAGCTTTACTAAAACACTCCATATTTATATGTATATATATAGTTCATTTTTTTTCTTTATAAACAGTTTTATTTTTTTGTAGCATACATATTGGATTTTTCTACGTCTCTGACTTTCTTCCTTCAGTGAGTATAATATATAAATTCTGCAGTTGTCTTATTCTTCTATTCCTGTAAAAATTTAACGAGAGGATTATCAATATTTGAATTTGAAAAAACATAAAACAATTGAAATATACAGTTAAATCAAATAACATAATAAGCTCCAATTTTTATAGATATCTGAAAATATTTCTTTTGACATTCACTACCTTACCTTTGATATGCCATTCAAACATTCATAACCATTTTGAGTTTTTCAATGTAAATAATAAATAAACATTTCACACAAATAACTTCATTTTCTGGATTATTTATTTGCCATGTCTTTTTCTAAAAAAGTATCAACTGTCATTTCCTAAACACCTGATTCTAAGAAGGATTGTTATCCTATTTATTTTTCACTTTGTAATGGTATAAACTTTGTAATTCCAAGTAAATGAATGCTTGAAGGAGGATTTTTAAAACTAAAAGCTCATGATTTGAAAAAGTTTTAATGGATGAGCACAAGTCTTATTATAAAATAATTAATTTATTACGACAGTACTAAGTACAATAAACCAACACTAAATCCTTGAATTTCAAAATTTATTATACATTTTACAACTGCTTTTCTCAGAATTAAAAATTTCAAACTTTGTTTGGAATGAATGGAGTTTTAGTTTCCTTTAACAGGTAATGATGTGATCTCCTATTACATGATTAACCTCTCTCTAGAGTAGAGGTTAGTAGACTTTTGACAGAAAAATGCCGAATTGTCACAGAACAAGAAAACTATGATATCAAAGAGTCATTTGTATGCATAAATCTTAACTGAAAGGGGGAAGCGGGGACCTTCCTCTTCTCTGATAGCAAATGTTGGTCCTGAATATCATGCCCAGATTTATACTTTTACTTTATTTAAATACGGTTTTACATACAATAACCATTTTTATACCTTCAAAAATTTAAGACTCATTGAAGATATTTTTATTTCTGCAGCTCAATGTAAAAAACGTCATGTCAAAATTTCATAATTTTCTCTTCTACTGATGGTGCTAAAAATATGACTAAAGTAGATATAAAAACTGCAGTTTTTATGAAAATATTGACTGAAAGGTTATCATGCTCTATCCAGTGATATCTCAAGAATGACTTTGCCCTCAAATATTTCCTGATGAAATAGTTATCCTAATGAGCCTCGTCATCAAAGTAACTAACAGCTCCAAGAAGAAAACTATTTATCAACACAATTTCTGATCTTTATGCTATCAATGTATTGTTATATGGAAAAGAAAATGTTGCAAATACATTATTGGAAGAGGTGCAGTGTTTTGCAAATAAATTAGAAACTTTGGTGAATCTTCACCATGGTGGTTAAAAATTATATAGAGGGAAAAAGAACAACCTAGTCATTACTCTGTCCTATGGTGTGCTTTAAGGAGCTGTTCTTTTTGGTGGAAGGATCAACCAGCAGCTCAATTAAGGTTATATTTATCGAGAGAAAATAATTTATAATATTAATTTAAAAAATATACCTAAAATACTTTTGGTGTATTCCCTAGAACAACTAACACAAAATAAAGTGTAACTGCATACATTATAGGTGAAAAAGCTAAAGATGAACTGCTAATGAAGTAAAGTCACATGTGATAGAGATAATGGTAGTGCATGGCCATAAAATCAAAAGTCCAAAAAAAGAATTTTCAATTTTCACTTAAAGTCCTCATTTAAAAACTTGTACGTAAAAACATGGAAAACTTAAATAAAACACTCAATATTTATGTATTTTACCTTTTACTGTAAAAGTTTTATTTTTTCTCCCAGATTACTTGGAATTTTTGTCCCTCTGATTTCTTTGCTTGTGTTCGTTCACTTCATGTGTGATTTTTGCAGTTGACTAAGTTTATTGAGAGCTCTGAAAATAAAAAAGTCTTGAATATTAATATTAAATATATATATATGGTACAATTAGAATATATAATTAGACAAAATAGCAGGACAGGCTCCAATTATCATAAATTTCAGAAAAACAATTACCTCCTTAGATTTTCTTTGGCATACTATACAATACCATTAAAAAGCATTTTAAATTTTCCATCTAAAATACTTACTAACAATTTCATAAAAACTATATTATGTGCACACTTGGCTTCAAAGTATTTTATACTACATTTGATAGACTCAAATCATTTTGTTGACTGGATTATTTCATCATTCAAGTCCCTTTCAAAAAGAGCACTAATTCTCACTTCCTATTACATATATTCTATTTTGCCTTAGCGGCATTAGAAAATTAAATTAAAGTACCTTTAACAAAAGAAATATACTTCTTGTGTGCATATTTCTTTGATCACCGCAGTACGGATAATAAAGGTTGAAGTAATTTCAAAGGCGAGCATTTGATTTTTGTAATATTTTCATCCGTTTGGGTTGTTCTGGTAGCAGTTGAGGATTTGGAAACTTGGGCGTAAGTTTGGGATAACTCCGGTGCTATTAATTTTCGGGTTTCAAGATATGATACATTTCTATTGGTTTTAATGGCTTGAATTTCTTTTTCAGTTTTCCACTTAGGATACAGTTTTGAGTCAGAGGAATGAGGCTGTGAACAGATAATGCATTTGGGATCTAGGTTACAATCCGTAGAATGCCCTGCAGTTGTACACCTAGAGCATGTTAGTTGACCTTAGCATGAAGTTTGCGAAAGTCCAAACCTCTGACACTTAAAAAAGTGCAGAGGATTTGGAATGTATGGGCGAATTTTGCAATTAAGGTAACCAGCTGTTATTGTGGTTGGGAATTTAGGGTTATTGAAAGTCAAAATTATGTGTTTAGTAGGAATAATGGCAGCATCTTTTTTAAAGTAATTCTTCTGACCTGAACTACACCCTGGTCTGAAAATCCTTCAAGGATCTCAGCATCAGATGTGCACAATAGGTCAGGTTCGGAAATGACACCTCGAAAGGAATTCAAAGATTTATGAGGGGTAACTAGAAAGGGAAAGAATAGAAATGCTTTTGCAGATAGATAAGATTTTGACTGAATGTTTGATTTTGTCTCTACAAGTAAATCACATGATCGCTTTTTTTTACAGATTTTGGCTCGCCTATAGCTTGGAGAACCTTGAAAATTGCAAAAGGGGATTTTTTAGACATTTAATTGTTAGGCAGTGATAGTATAAAAAAAAACGTGCAGTACTGACAGTCTGTTCAATGTTGAGAGTAAAACAAGGCCTTTACCTGGGTACAGCAGCATAGAATCTATAAAAACGCGTACACAACTTTGTTCTGGCGTACCTCCACCCACCACTGAGTCCAACAAGAGAGGCAGTGTGCCGGACATCTGGCAAAAACCAGGCACAGCGCTTACCTGGAGTACACCCAGAATATAGTACTACAACATCAGGGTGAGGATCCAACGGGTAAACCCCTTATCTGCAGCCCTAACCCTACAGCAGTGTCTCTTCGGGGACACTGAAGAGAGGTACCACCAGCCCATTGACAGGAGCTGGCTCACTCCTGCCACCCCTCTACATTGAAGCGTGGACCAAAGGGGGATGCAGAGGTATCCCTACGCTACCTATTTCCTCCATACAGGAGAACGTAAAGCATCCCCAGAACACCATTTTCCTCCTTACGGGATGCCGCACACAGCAAACATGCGGGTTGGCTAACCAACGGTGTTAATCGAACACAAATAAAGTAACATAATCAAAATATTGAAAGAGATCTAAGAAAAAGAAACTAAACTAACGCAATACAAAATGAAAATATGTTAATAATAAATTGTATGTTTTCTCATAAGAAAAATCTAAATAATTCGAACTACGTACATTTTAAAACATATGTCTGTGATCTGGATGTGAAAAGAAGAAAGAGAAAATTGAATGACAAGATTAAGGGTCGAAAATAGAGAAGGATCACTAGGGTACCCTGGGTTCGTGGAGCCCATGACCCCCAAAAGACAGTAAACCCCTTGGGAAAAGGAAAAGATCACAAGGGTATCTCGGGATTGTGACATCCGTATTCATCTAAAGAAGGTGAGCCCCCCGAGGGGGTCCTCATATGAGGAATCCTGTTGAGGTGTACTCTTCCGTGGTTTGTGAAGAGCCATTTTTGTTTATATTTTTGCTTCACTTTTTTAGTAATTTTTTTTTTTTTCCTCACACAAGTTTTTGAATTTGGTTTCAAATCCTGTATTGTAGTAGATGCAGAGGTGGGTTCAATTCCAGAGTTGGATGGGGAAGCATATATGATTGATGAAGATTTAATAGGGGTGAATATAGGGTGGAAAGTACGGCATTAGACACAGGAATAGGTGGCTGAGGCTCTGACACTGTAGCTGCTATTGAAGAGGTGCGTGGAAAGATATGTGCTTCGGTTGAAGACGATGTGAAAACAGTAGGAGTGGATATTAATATATTTGTTTTAGTTAGGGATAAAAGTGGTTGAAGTAAATTTAAAGGTGGACATTTTATTTTGGGGGATATTTTCTTCTGTCTAAGTGGTAGCGGATTGTTTTGTGGATTTAGCAACCTGGGCATAATGTTTGTGGTATTGGAGGGGGCATCAATTTTTTTGGCTTCTAAGTACGATATATTATTGTTTGTTTTAATAGTAATTTCTCTATTTTCCATTTCAGACATAATTTAGAAATGGCAGAGTGGGGCAATGAACAATTCACACATTTTGGCTCTAAAGTACACAACGTAAAAGAATGTCCAACGGATACACATCTAGAGCACATTAATTAGCCACAGCAGGAAATTTGAGAGTGTCGGAACCTCCGGCATATAAAACAGCGCAAAGGATTCGGTACAAACAGATGTATTTTGTAATTAAGGTAACTGGCTTTCATTGTGGTCAGAGTGAGTGAATGTGGGTTTTTTTGGCGCAAGAGCCAAATGTGGCTATACTGCGCCAAACATTTGTTAAAATATTAAAACAATTGATAAAATATATCAAACGAGTGAGTGAAAACACAGTTTAAATAGAAGTTAAAATATCAGTTAAGTGTAAAAATTGTTTTATAGGTATAAAAAATACCAAAATTTGGTGGGGAATTCATTGCGGTCAGAAGCTTAGGACTATTGAATGTGTGCTTAGTTGGAATAATGGCAGCATCTTTTTTAAAGTGATTCTTTTGACCTGAACTACACCCTGGTCTAAAAATCTCTCAAGGATTTTAGCCTCAGAAGTGCATAACAAGTCAGGTTCTGAAATGACATCTCGACAGGAATTTCGAGATTTATGGGGAGTAATGAGGAGAGGAAAGGAGAGTCAAGAAATGTTTTAGCAGACAAATAGAATTTAGATTAAATAGCAGATGTTGTTTTGACAAGTAAATCCCCAAAATGCATTTTTTTACTGATTTTGGTTTTCCAATTTCTTGAAGAGCTTTAAAAATTACAAATGGGGATTTTTGAGACATTTCATTGTTAGGTAATAATAAAGTAAAAAAACGTGTATTGTTACAGATCTGATCTATTGTAAGAGTTGTGCGTAATACAAGGCCTTTACCCGGGCACAGCTGCATTGGACCCATAAGCACGAACAAAACTTCATCCTGGCGTGCCTCCACCCACCACGGAGGCTAAAAAAGGAGGCAGTGTGCCAGTCATCTGGCAAAACCCAGGTGGTGTGCTTATCTGGAGTACATCCGGAATATAGTGCTACAGCATCAGGGCAAGGATCTAAAAAATAAACCTGCTACCCTTTATCTTCAGCACTAACCCTACTCCAATGTCTCTTCAGGGAGACTGAAGAGAGGTATCACCAGCCGATTGACAGGAGCGGGCTCACTCCTGCCTCCTGTCTACAGCAAAGCATGGGCCAAAGGGAATGTGCAAAAGGTATCTCCAGGGCATCATTTTCCTCCTTAAGGGATGCTGCACATGGCAAACATGCGGGTTGGAAAACCAATGGTGTCAGTCAAAAACAAATAAAGAGACAATCAAAATATTTAAAGAAATTAAAGAAAAGAAACAAACACAATACAAAATGTAAAATAAAATATGTTACTAATAACTTGTTTATATTCTCAAATGAAAAATTAATCAATAATTTCAACTATGTACATTTTAAAATGTTAGTCTGTGGTCTTAACGTGAAAAGAATTTTAAAAAATTGAATACAAGAAAGAGAGGGTCGAAAGTAGAGAAGGATCACTAGGGTACCTTGGGTTCATGACATCCATATTTATCAAAGACAGTAAACCCCTTGGAAAAGGAAAAAGATCACTAGGGCAACTCAGGATTGTGACACCCATACTTACCTAAAGAAGGTGAGCTCCCTGAGGGAAACTACGCCAAAAAACTACAGAGATTTATGAAACTGTTAACACTTTGTGCATTTTTGACGAGAGATTACCTGAAATTAAGAAGAAAGCTACACAAAAACTAAAAGAAATTTACAAAGAGGATATTGAATCTTTTCATTTTGATGATATGAATTTGATCAGTTTTTACTATTTTTTAAAGAAAAATATATGATGAAAATCCCCACTAGAAATTTATTGAGTTGCAAGAAATTCTAATGTAGAAATCCTTTTGAAAATATTTTTAACAATACAACTACGAATGTATCAAGTGAAATATCTTTTTCAGTTTTAAAACGTGTTAAAAATAATTTTAGAAGTATTTTGAAAGAAAAGGCAAATTGAACCTATTATACTCATATACAGAAGATGTTTTTGAGAAAATAAATACAAAAAAAGTAATTGATGAATTTTGCAAAGAGAAATCAGGTTGTACATCAAAACTGTAAGCTCTTCAGTCAGATTTTTAATTCTTTTATATACAGTAAATAGTTTTCTTTAGCCCCGTTGGATTTTATTATTAGCAATACATTTATTTTGAGAATTTAAAGTACATGAATTTTTGCACTATTTTAATTTTTCGACTCTTGAGCCAGTGGGCCTTAAACCTTTTACTGCCAGGTGCCTCCAACTATCTTAATCCGCCGCTGTACGTAAAACATAGAAAATTTTAATAAAAAACTCAATATTTAGGTAATTCACCTTTTTCTCAAAGAGAGTTTTATTTTTTTCTAACAAACATCTTGGAATTTTTCTAAATCTCTGATATTTTTTCTCATGTTGGTTCACTTCATGTATGATTTCTGCACTTGTCTAAACTCATCTATACCTCTGAAAATAAAAATAGTCATAAATATCAATATAGAAATTATCAAAAATACATATGGTACAATTAGAATACATAATTAAGACAAAATAACATCACAAGCTCCAATTTTCCTAAATTTCAGAAAAAGAATGAACTCTTTTGACTTTCTTCGCCGTACTATACTACACTGCTGGACAATTGCTAAGGACGGATAACACTATCATCCATAGCAACCACAAAATGAAAGGAAGCAAAATGTGGAAAATTAGAATAAGTGCGGGATATTAGTAAGAAGAAGTATGAGTATGCAAATTTTTTTTCCACGTCTGTTCATCACGTGATAGCGTTCATAAGAGCTTTAAAGGTTTTGACGCGTGTGGACAGTTGTTGTTTCAAGTCAAAGTTTTACAGGAAAGATTTAATAGACGAACTTAAAATTTTTGACATGTCTTCCTGACATCACATAGATGATTTTATGCGTGGCTGAATTATTGGAAAGATCAAAGAAGGGCAAAAAATAACAGATGTTGCCAGGGAGTTCGACATCGCTCACAGCGTTGTTTCACGGCTGTGGAAGTCATTTAAAACTACTGGAATGTGTAGTAGACGGCACGGGGGAGGTCGTGTTAGAAGTACGATGCCTGCAGAAGACAGATATATCGTCCTATCAGCAAAAAGGAACAGGCGCACCACAGCTCAGCAGGTGGCAAATCAGTTTCTTGCTGCCTCAGGAAAGCAGATCTCCCGAAAAACTGTTGCCAGACATTTGAGGGGAGGAGGACTATACGCACGCAGACCTGTTGTGTGTGTCCCATTGACCAGACAGCATCGTACTGCCTGTTTGCAATGGTGTTGAGAGCATCACAATTGGACTGAATAGGACTGGGCATGCGTACTATTCTCAGATGAGAGTAGGTTCAGTCTGTCATCGGATTGTAGACACCAACTGATCTGGCGCAAGTGTGGTACTGCTTATCGTCCAGAAAATATCCAGGAAAAGGACCGATATCCGACATGCAGTATCATGGTGTGGGCCGGCATCATGATCAATGGCTGCACGCGCCTACATGTGGTTGCGATTGGGACTACGACGGGCCAACGATACATTGATGAAGTTCTACTGCCTCATGTTCGTCTTTTCCGTGGTACTGTCGGTGATAAATTTGTTTTTATGGACGACAACGCAACATGTCATCTAACACTCGCTGTTCAGGATTGTCTAGACAGCGAGGGTATTCAACGTCTCGTATGGCCAGCGCGTTCTCCAGATCTAAACCCCATTGAAAATGTGTGGGATGCTTTGGGGAGGCAAGTTGCTGGTCGAGTGAGTGAGTGAGTGAGTGAGTGTATTGTTTTATGGCGCAAGAGCCAATTTTGGCTAAACTGCGCCAAACAACTTTTTAAGCATTAAAAGTATAAAATTAGGAAAAAATGTTTATGTTTTAAAATAGTAAGATCTCATTAAAAATTTTTAAAAGCTTAAGTTGATAAATATTGGTGGAGTGTTCCCCACCAATTCAGAAAATGTTTAATTCATAACCAAATTATTTAAAATAAAATGGTATCACTTGATGTTGCTAAAACGGTTTTTTTATTGGATTATCAAAGTCGTGCTTAATAAATGATTGATTTGGTTTATTAATCAACTCTCCTTATAGGTGAAGCCATTCATATTTAAAACATATTTTGGATTCGGCTCAGGTTCATCTTCTACGTCATATATATTATCATATCCTCCTCATCCGTTGTGTACTCAGTAGGTCCAGATTTTCGAGGTCTATGAGGGGGCCGTCTTAATTTCTATTTTTGGTTTTACAGTGTTGGATTGGTTTTTTGGGGGACGTTTTTCTTTCTACGGGGCTTTGAGGTTTGATTTGTGTCCTGGGATGTAGCGGGTATGGTATTGGATATAGTGGTGGTCGTTTCAAGAACAGAGCATGCTGTGGATGAGGAAGATGCAGCAGAGATAGATAAACTATTAGAAGTGGTGGGAGCAGTATCTATTACAGAATGAGGAGGTTGAGATATTGACGGCGATGCAACTGTAACTAAAGATGTGGATGGTACGAGTTCTGCCTGAGTTGACGTAGATGATTTATTAACTGCAGCGACTGAGGAAGATATAGTTGGCTTTGGAACAGAGACTAGTGGTTGTAACAATTTTAATGGTGGGCAAACTATTTTGGTAATATTTTCATCTGTTTGTGTAGTAGTGGTTGTAGTCGAGAGTTTGGTAACCTGAGCGTAGGATTGGGATAATTGTGGAGCTATTAGTTTTTTAGTGTTTCTAGGTATGTTAGATTTCTATTTGTTTTAATAATTTGGATTTCTTTTTCGGTTTTCCATTGTGAGCACAATTTTGAGTCTGATGGATGGGATTGGGAGCAATTAACGCATCCTCGCTCTAGAGTACAATCCGTGGAAGGATGCCCAACGGTTGCACATCTAGAACACGCCAATTGTCCTCTGCAGGCAGTGTGA
Organism: Trichonephila clavipes; assembly: GCA_019973935.1. NCBI lineage: Eukaryota > Metazoa > Arthropoda > Arachnida > Araneae > Nephilidae > Trichonephila > Trichonephila clavipes. The sequence goes on along the minus strand of BMAU01001877.1, from coordinate 126,400 downwards.
GAGTGTCCGGAATCTCTGGCATTTGAAACAACGCAGAGGATTCGGTATGTGGGACGGATCTTTGCAGTTTAAATAACCAGCCTTTATTGTTGTCGGAAGTTTGGGTTATTAAAAAACGTTAAGATTAAATGTTTAGTAGGAATAATCTCAGCATCTTTTTTTATAGTGATTCTCTTGACCTGAATTACACCCTGTCCTGAAAATTCTTCAAGGGATTTCAGTCTCAGGAGTGCATATCAGATCAGGTTCAGAGATGACACCTCGACTGAGTTAAGTGATTTGTGAGGACTCACCGTCAAAGGGCAATCTAAAAACGTTTTGCCAACAAAAGATTTAGTTTGCAAAGCAGATAAAGTTTCAATCAATAAATCTCCCGAACGTAGTTTTTTAACGGTTTAGGATCTCCGCCTATTCCTTGAATAGCTTTTTGAATCGCAAAGGGAGATTTTTGAGTCATATCATTATTAGCTATCGAAAGAATTAAAAAAACGGCAAATGCGTAGCAATCTGATCAATGTTAGTTGGGCAGGATGAGTTGGGGGTTTTAATAAATGCGTTTTGATTTTTTCCCTAATTTTACTTATTTTTGATTTTTTTTTGAGAAAGGAGGAGGAGAATCCCTTTGATTTTCAGAGAACCAGTTTGGCAGGGCTTGCCCTAGATTCAGCAAACCAGTAGTGGCCTCGGGAGAGCCCCGCTCTGCAATGCAGGACCCCATCCAGGCACCACCTGGAGCTACAAGACAGGCGGGATTATACACCAGCTGATAGAGCAGCCAGGACATGCTGGTTAGGCTGTCCCGGGCTCCTGTACTATCTGGCGGCCTGAGACGCAAAACTCAGCTTTTCTCCGGTACCCCCTCTACATGGCCGCTTCCTCCAAGACCCCACCTCACCAGTCCAAAGATCCTCAGAAGTTCAAAACCCCCGCTCCAAGTGCCAGTGTTCCCAGGGAGCAGTCGGTTGTGTCATCATTCCAAAAGTGAAAAACCATCAGACACAACTTCATTCCACTCAAATGTCCTGGGCTGCCACAGGACTTAAATGTGGCAGAAAAATAAAGATAGTAAGTTGAACACAAAAAAGGAAAGAAATCGAACACAAAAGAAGCAACAAAATCAAAATATGGAAAGAAATTGAAGAAAATCAAATGAAAAGAACGTAATATAAAATGCAAATCATAATACGGGTAAAAAAAAAAAAAAAAAATATCAATTTTTTTTACTAGAAAATTAAATTGGGACAATGTCCATTGTCCAAGGTAGGTCTGTGGTCTGGACGTGAAAAGAAGAAAAGGGAAATTGGAATGGCAAGAAAAAGGGCCGAAAATAGAGAAAGATCACTAGGGTTCCCCGAGTTCGTGAAGCCCGTGTTTACCAAAGACAGTAAACCCCTAGGGAGAAGGAAAAGATCACTAGGGCACCTCGGGAGCGTGAACCCCGTACTCACCTAAAGAAGGTGAGCCCCTGAGGGGAAGTTGCTGGTCGAAACTATCCTCCGACAAACAAGAACACCCTCATCCGTGCACTCACAGAGGAATGGGATAAATTGCCTCAACAGCTGCTGGATAATGTGGTGCAAAGTATGGTACGACGTGTGGAATGTTGCATCACACTCCAAGGTGGACATTTTCCGTACTGATACCTTTCTTTAAGGTGCCTGCTGACTTTTAGATGCATTGTTCCATTTTTCCGTACGCAGATCAAATGAACATTTTTTTTCTTTCAGATGTTTCACAGCTTTTTGTACTTTCCAGAACAATAAATATTCTTTATTCTAATGCCTGAACAGTGTGGCAACTATATTTTATCCTACTAGGCGTCATGTCTCGCTTAATGTTATGCTACATAGCAATTTGTGATCCGTCCTTAGCAATTGTCCAGCAGTGTATATCATTAAAAAGCATTTTGAATTTTCCAGTGAAAACACTGGCTAAAATTCCATAAGAACAATATTGTGCACACAATCACTTCAGTTTATTTAATATTACATTTGAAAGACTCGAATAATTTCAATGACTACATTATTTCATTTACCATGTCCCTTTCAAAGAGAGCACCACAAGTCTCATTTCCTATAAACTATATTTTTTTCACCTTAACTTAACAACTTTAAAAAAAGTACCCTGCTTGAAAAATAGTTCTATATTTTTCTTTAATTTAGCATTATGCACATTTGTAGAGATTGGTAAAAAATTAGATACATTACAAATAGAAATTTTAAGGTGATAGATATTAAGTTAATTGCATGTAAAACATATTTAATTTTTTAAATCTAAGTGAATGAATACAGTTGAATCAAAATACACAAAAAGATATTTCGATACAGCAATGAAAATCTAGTTAAACCAATAACTTTCCAAACTCCAGAGGGAATAAGGAAAAGAGGAACACTGAGAACAAGGTGGATGGATAAAGTTTAAAAGTGATTGAAGGACTTATGTGTGAACCAATAGAGGAATATTGCATCAAATAGATCAAGATGGTATTAGCTGACTGAGACAGTTTTGGCCGGTAATCTGTCGTGGTGCTGGAAAAGACGAAACATGTACTCTCATGCTATTTTCTACACTTTTGTTTGGCATTCTAAAGATGACAGAAAAAGGAATTTCAATGACCATGTCATACAAATGACTGAAGCGAGGAAAATCTATTGGAAGTGGATCACCAAGAAGAATATATTTAATGCTTCTTTTTAACTTCAAGAAGAAAATTCTCCAGAATGTATCAATCAAATTGCTCAAAAGGTTTCTCAACTCTCAGTAGCATTTCAAAAAATTTTTTTTTCTCCTTCATTCAAAAAACAAAAATCGAGATTTGCTTTTTCAAAATGAACAACGATAATTAGAAAATGAAATGATGTGAACAATGTTAGGTACATTATGAGGAAAGAAATATACATCAATGTATTTTTTCATGTAACTACAAGTTTTAAGAAAGGTAACAAATTTTGATACAGATAAGTTGTTTAAAAGAATCCCAAAATTCTACTTTATGTTTCAGTACATATACAACATTTACATTTATAGTAGTAATTAAATATTTATGTAACAGTAAACTAATTCAAAATAAAATGAACAAAGAAAAGCGACAAAGACTTTTATAAATATAACAGATATTTTTGTTCAATTAACAGGTATAATAAGTGTGTCAATGGAATTCAAGATTACTTTAAACAAAATAAATAATTCTTTTCTGTACATATTTCTTTCTTCACCAAATTTGACTAATTTCTTCGGTTATAATCATGTTTTTCTCACAGAGTTGCCTGAAATTTTATGGCAACAGATGAGATTCACTCATAGTAAGCTTACCTGTACTGCCAAATTAGGCTGGAATAGAGCAGATTGATTTTGAGAAAAACAGCTACTTTGTGAACTTTAAGGATTTCATAATATAAAATCTGCACTGCCAAGTAAATGAACATTTAAAGGAGGATTTTGAAGACAGAAATCTTGTGATTTGAAGCAAGGTCTATGTAAAGACTACATAAAAGAGAAAAATACTCCAATTCTAATTTTATGTAAAAATTTTAAAATTATTATCTCATTACAAAATTACAATAATCCATAATCTGATCAGTCAGTTTCAAAGGATAATTATTTTATTAAAATTTTTTTCAGAATTAACTAAAATTTTAAAATTTTGTTAGAAGTAATAAATGCAATTTTAGTGTCATTTTCTGGTAGTGTGATTTAATCTGAGATAACATATAAAGGAGATGACAATGTTAAATAAATTTGGTGATAACTCTTTTATTGTAATATTTTAAGGTACATATTCTCAATAAATCCTGTAGCATAAAGCTACTAAGTATCATTAAAAACCATCATAGAATCCTCCTGTAATAAAGTAAATTAATCAAGTTAGTAATTTAAAACACAATTATTTTCAGAAATAAAAACTGCTTCTGCATACAGACATACTTGCCGGCATCATAAATGTATTTGAGACAGATCCTATAATTTCTAACCACATTCAAGAAGAAGAAAAAATACCAGAACTGATACCCACTTGTCTAACTTCCACACAGGAATTGTAATCCTAAGCTAATATTAAGTGCCACACAATGTTACTTTTGAATGGATCTTTATTAGCAGCAGACAACGCATTTATAACCTTAAGAGTGACCACCACTTGAATAAGTGAGCAGGAGAATGTAAATTAATGTTATGCTGTGAAGCAACACCAGGGTCATGAGCAACATATTTCATAGTTTTGAATCATGATCAAGTGACGAGGATGACATCTCAGCTGGCACCACCTTTCCAAACTTTCACATTGCATCAATAAGAAAGCTTTGATACTCAACAGATTTAAGCATCATCTCCTCTAAATAGAGGGTCTTAAGTGACTCAAGACACATCGGCTATAAATCTGTGACCATGACTACAGCTATTTGGTTACTTTGGCACAAAGTGTGATTTTAAACCAAAATTTTAATGTTATTATTTAGGGAAATATGAATTGTAATAAAAAAAGAATTGACAGTATATAAAAAAATGTGTGTTATCATGAATAATATAGGAGTAACAATAACCAGCTTTTAGTTCAAATTTAATTTTTACAAACAAAAGAAATGTAAATTTCAATTCTTCAATCATTACTGAACATAATATATAAACTGAACATATACTCATACTGAACAGCTTAAATCAATTTTCTTAAATCTCCCTATTTGCTTTGAGAACATGATTTTGATATGGAGTGAGTGAGTGTTGGGTTTTATGGCGCAAGAGCCAAACCTGGCTATACTGCGCTACACGTTTGTTAAAATTATAAAAACATGGTAAAAATACACATGAAAAATACAATGATATAAAAAATGAAAGTTAAAGTGAAAACATTGCAAAAAGTCAAATTAAATATAAAAATCCAATCGTCGTTATAAAAGCAAATAGATTTTGGTGGGGCATTTCTCCCACCAAGTCAGATAAGGTTAAAACAGATTTATGAAAAAAAGTGATGCAATGATGGTTAAAAACTGGACAATCGATTAAAATGTGATGAACAGTGTAAGAGACATTGCATGAAGGACATTCAGGAGCGCGTTCTCCAAACAACAAATGCCTGTGTGTGAAGGAATGGCCAATGCGAAGACGAGTCAATTTGACATCAGTTCTTCGCATTGGCATCACAGGCCATATGACAGGTTTCACGGAGTGCAGTTTGTTATCCAACTGCTGACTCCATGATTCCTGCCAGATCTTAAAAATATGATGATGCATGACGCGCTTCATATCCGATAAGCGGAACCGCTAGCGGCAGATGCTTTTGCCGCGCTGTCCGCTTGCTCGTTGCCTATGATACCTACGTGACTTGGTAGCCAGCAAAACACGATATCGAAACCCCTTGCTGTACAGTCGACTGTAATGTCGAGTATTTTACATACCACTGGATGGCATCGATCGCTATAGTTTTCAAGCGATTCTAGTACACTCATGCTGTCAGTATAGATGCAGTATTTACGGGGCATATTGGAGTCGACAAGTGCACGGTAAATGGCGACAGCTTCGGCAGTGAAAATGCTGCAAGAAGTGTCGAGCCGATAACCGTGCATAACATCTTCAATCACGACTCCACAGCCAACGTAATCTGCACGTTTCGAACCATCAGTGTAGATGGCCGAATAATGACTATACTGACTGCGGTGGTAGGCGAAGACGCGTTGAAAGACGACAGGCGCTACAGTGGATTTACTGTAAGTGGCAAAAGGGTTGATATAATGGAACCGTGGCGTATTCCAAGGTTGGAAGAGGAAAAGGTTCCTTTGCTGGATATGCACGTTAGGTAGGTCGAGTTCAGAAATATGAAGCTTCATCCGATCCATAAACGGCCGGATGATTTTGATATGGAATAACAGAAATTATAGATGCACCAAATATATATGCAAGATTATTGGCTTTTTCAAACATGGCAAGATTGATAAAAAAATTTTAAAGCAATGGTTGTTTCTTCTTTTTTTTCAGTTACATATCACCTGTTTTGATCACATGTTCCCCATTTGTCACTAATTCAGAGCAGCAATAAATCCTTATGTTTACTTTTCACATGATACATTGTTGCAGTTTTTATAACAAGAGTTTTGAGTGATATCAAATAATCACTTTTGCTTCTATGCATATTTTACTGTGCAACAGTAGCAAGAAAAAGACCCAACTTCTTTATCATCTTTGATGTGTTAGCGTACTTTATTAAATTTCCTTTTAGGGATATCTTTTAAACTGTCTCCATGAACATGAAGCAATTGAGCGAAAAATATGCTAGATTTTTCCATTTCAAAAGAGAAGTTGTTTCACAGCTTTTCACATCAAGAATTAGAAATATTTCTCTATGTATAGGTTCTCCTTTATTATTGATTTAGATAAAAAAGGAATAACACGCTACCTTAGTTAAATTCAAAATTATGTATAGAATAATCCAACAAAACAGTTATGTACAGAAATTTTGGTAAAATCCAAGGAGAGCCCACACCCTTGGTGCCAAACCAGAAAAAGGGCCAAGCAAACCCGACAATGGTAGCAAGTGAATATAGCGGGATAAGGTGGATGCATAATGAAAATACACTACATATGGCAACCCTAACTATTTCTAGCATTTTCGTATTTTGTGGGGACGCATTTCTAATTTCATTTTGTTGTTGGCCACTGGGCTGGAAGTATGGCTGTGTTTTTAAGTGAATACACCTTAGAATTTTTTACATTATTGATTGCGAGAGGCAAGAAAGAATTGATTGAATGGTGTATGAAAGAAGGATTGATTGCTTCGAGTTAAGAATGCTCTAAATGTAATGAGCGAATGGGATTATACGAATGAAAGAGTGTTGCTTTGGATGGATTTGAATAGAGATGTCGAAAAAAGGTGTGAATATGCATGCTGTTTGCAGAAGCATAAGAAAGAATTTGTGGTTTTCCAATAGTAAGTTAAATATGTATGATATTTTGCGTGTAACTAAAATGTGGTTTGGAAGATGTATGAATGACTATGTTGTGAATGAATTGAAATTGAATAAAAATACAGTTATTGATTGGCTTATGTTTTGTCAAGAGGTTTGTATGAATGCGGTTGTGAATGATAGCATGAAAATTGGAGGAGTAAACGTTATTGTTGAAATTGACGAGAGTAAGTTTTGGAAAATGAAGTATGGAAAAGGCAAGCCTGTGGATGAAAAGTGGGTGTTTGGAGGTATAGAAAGAGGAACGCATTGATGTTTTTTTCGAGTGGTTAAATGATGGATGAAAGAGGAATTACTGTGTGTGATTAAAGAATGGGTCCTGCCTGGAAGTATGATTATTTCTGATTGTTGGAAGACGTATAAATGTTTGTCAGATGAGAGTTTTAAGCATTTGAAGGTGAATCATAGTGTATGTTTTAAGGATCCTGATACCGCTGCTCATACAAATTCGATTGAGTGTACATGGTCGGCAATAAAACGCTTTCTCCGAAATCATACCAACTACGCTGATGGCATGTTCGACCACTACCTCACTGAGTATATATGGCGGCGCCTAAGCGATAAGACTTTCAAGGATTTTTTAAAATCAGTTGTTACACTTTACCCTCCAATTGAGAAAGATCAGCAATAAGAAAGTAAGTGCTATTGTTATATTTTTTATCTTACATCTTAAATTTCTGTATTGTTTACATATATTTTCATTATGCATCCCGCTATATTTACTTCCCGCCATTGTCGGGTTCGCTTGGCGCTTTTTCCGGTTTGGCGCCAAGGGTGTGGGCTCTCCTAGGATTTTAACAGGCATTTATAAACTGAAATCTTATATAACAGTTCAAACACAATGTATATTAAATGTTCTACGAAAAGTTTTGGAAAAAACACACAATTTTAACCAAGTAGAATTACGTTATTCAAAATAAAAAAATATAAATGTTCATTCAAATAAAAGATTAAATGGAAATTTTTTACTTGTAGAATATAGTTTTAAGATTATTTTCCTTTAATCACGCGATCATTTTTGACAAAGACACGTAAAAGTATAAATAAAATGTACTTACTGATACTCGCAACAAAATTTTTCGCATTATTTCTCCACTTCTAGAAATGGACATAACATTAAACGTAAAGCACTATTTGTGTAGCTGTCGCCTCGGAATTTCTTTTCGGCATGGTCAAAGGTAAAGAGGTTGATTGTCATTAGTAGCTGGCTTGATTGATTGAAAGGTTGAAGGGGATATAGAGCAACACAGGCTATGCAGTCTAGCCCCTCAACAGCTATTTTCCTCCCTGGTCATCTGCGCATATTCTCGCGCAAATTTCCTCCCCGAATATCTGCGCACATTCCCACGCAGCATGTTTATGGACGAGTCTGGGAAACAATTTTATTCCACCAACATCGAATGCGCCATTTTGCGGTCTGCTGATTTAGAACGATAGTTGTATATAAACAGATTTTTTTTTCGAATGATATATTGTTTTAAAAAAAAATGGCAGATTATTCCTTTGGTGAGACAACAGAGAGAGAGAGACCTTTGCAAAACTATTTGAATACTAGCTGGTATACCCGTTCTTCGCACGGGTGAATTGAAAAATTAAACAATACAGATTGAAGGATAAATAAATTTTTAAAAAGTTAATTTTACGTGAAATGCATATTAAACAAAAAAAACCATGTTTGTTAAATTTTAAGTCTGTAGATCTAATAGCTGATAATAATGATTTTTTAAAATTTATAACGCCCCTTAACTCTCTTGTGGGTCAATTTTTGAAAACACCTTCCAAAGCTGATATCTGCCCAGAAAAAGCAAAACATTGTTACAAATTTTGTGTAATGAATGCTTAAATGTAAATAATTTATATCTTGCAGTGTAATACGTTAATATTACTTTCTGTTATTATTCTGCTAAAATTGTAATATTCGCAAGCAACCCCGTTCCTTAAATTATAACGGTGATTCAATGGAAACATAGCGAAATGTTGGCAATAGAGTCAAGTTGGCAACTTGGCAATTGATTGAACTGTGCAGAAGTCGATATGCTACAGCACCACCTGGTGGGGAGCTGCGAAGAAGAAGATAGCACAAAACTCTTCTCCCTAAAAAATACATATACATGCCAATTTCATAGTGATCAGTTGAACAGTGTTGGAGTGAAGTGAGGTCATACATACATACAAACATCCATTTTTACTTTTTAGATAAACAAATAGCATTAAGGAATCTTAAAGTTCGGATCATTCAAATAGTTTATAGAAAATTTACATGCAGTGAAAATCGTTTAACACAAAACTGAGAGGGTACGATTTTTTTTTCTTGTGCTTCCTTATCGCCCCTGAAATAAACTTGCAAAAAATTTGGTTGCGTATTGGTAGCAGGAAGCAAAGAGCCGATTGTGTGGTATATTTTCCCTTGGATTGTGAAAGTCGGGCAAAATCCCTGCATCGAAACAATGTTATCCGCCCCAAAAGATGTCATATGGAAGCATGTATTATACTTTCTTATGCTTTTTAGAAAACGGCGAGACTCATGTGTTTCATAAGAGAAAAGTTATTTAAGAGGTTCAACTGGCTCGTCTATTGAAGGAAGGGCTACTCCCCCCCCCCGAACAACAAATGCCTGCAGATCAGTGGCGCACACAGGAATTTTTCAAGGGGGGAGGGGGGTCCGGGCAACACCTCCTAGATACAAGGCCTGCCTACTGAAATGGCAGAGACTTGTGACGTCACATATAGTAGGTATAGAAATCCCGCCTGATTTGAAGTTCACTTTACTCGCCTACGCCATTTTGATTGTTTCTCCTGTACAGTTCGCAGCTTTCTACATTTTTATTGCAGATTTTCAATTTATTTGTGACGATTTTGGATAAGATCATAACACTTAGTTCTACAGAATTGCAATAGCAATTATAAAGATACTGGGAAAGTAAATGTTTGGATTCCCAAAAGAGGACTTTCTTCGAAAAAAATGGATACAAGCTATTTCAAGAAAAGATTTTGCTCCATCAAAGTATTCGAAAGTAAGTTTTTTAATTTTATATTCTATTTATGGAAATTGTAATATCTTTATTTTAAAAAGCCTACTAATAACTTTAATAGGTTGTTCGATAAGACCTTTGAAAATGAACTCATTTCTTTTTTTTCATGTGAGTTTCTTAAACATTAGCAATTCATTTTTATTTATCTACAATGATAAAGGTGTTTTGTTTATGAAATAAATATTTTGTAGCCCTAATAAAATTTATGTTTTTAAAAATGAGCCCAAACAAGCATTGTTAATGAGACAAAAACTGTCTAGTGTTTTTGCTATTGCTGCTTTATTTTTGTGTCATTTACCAAATACCTTTTCGTAGAATCAACGAAAGTACCTTAAGTATTAATAGTTTGTTAGCAAAGAAAGCCCATTATAGTATACAGCTCGTAGTCAATGTAAATATGGACATAAGCAACCATTTATTGTATATTTTGTATATTAATATGATGTGAGATACAAAATGCAAAACACATTCACAACAACAACAAAAAAACTAGCTGATTTTTGAACTATAAGGATGACTTTAAAAGTAAGAAAAAATAAAGCTGTAAAAGCATGATTGACGCAGTCTTTTCGAGATACTTAAACGATATTGAGTGCAAAGCCTACATTTCTTACTTTATTTACCACAAACCTTTGATAACAAAAGCATGTACTGAAACACCCATAAGCATAATGGAAATAGACTAATAATGAGGATACTTTTCTCTAAATACATACAATAAAAAAATTTTTAGTATTATGTATTGAGAATGAAAAATTTGGTTTATACTTATACCTTTTCCCTCCTAATTATTTTGCTAAATACAGTTTGAAGTAATAATGATAATAAATTTGTTAATTATATATAAGATTACTTCAAAAAATGAAATTTTATTATACAATTCAATACATGTAAGCCAAAGAGGTTAACTTCTATCGCGTGTTCACACTGATACACGCACACATTTTTTTTATAAACGTATCTTGTAATTTTTTTTGGATTTTTACATATATTTTTTTTAAAAAATAGTGTTATGAAATGAAAAGGAAAATCGTCAATTGAGGGTTATTTAAATAAATTAGTGATATCTTATCACAAAAAATTATAAACGAAAACTATCCCTAAAGTAAACAAATGTCTAAAGAAAAAAAAGGGAGAGAAAAGAGGGAAAAAAAAAGATCACTGTGGTACCTCGGGAGCGTGAAACCCGTACTCACCTAAAGAAGGTGAGCCCCCTGAGGGTAATCTTCTTGTGCTGAAATTGTTTACGGTACAAACCTACGTCTGCCTAGTGACATGATTGATGTGTCCAGCATTCCTTTTTGTGATAATAATTTCATCACTAATCTTTGTAACAGAATGCAAAAACTGAATACTCTGTGGCAACATCTGCTCACTGCACTGATCAATTCTACATTCATCCTCCACTACAATCATCATCTCATATCTTTTTAAGAATCGATCGTGTGCAACCCCATTTACGACAACCATATACTGGACCCCATAAAGTTCTGTCCAGAACAGACAAAACCATCACCATTGACGTTAATGGTCGAAAAACTAGTTTCTTTTTAGATCGCGTCAAACCCGCACATCTTCTCTCAGAAACTGTGCGTGTATCTCTACCTACAGTAAACAAAAGCATAAAAGATCATAAATTATCTACTAATGACAAACCAATCTTTACAACAAAATCAGGAAGACATGTACATTTTCCAAAAAAAACTAACTATTTATGTTACTTAATATTTTTTTTTCTCCTTCCAGAAGAACTTTCAGTTGGAATTTTTTTTGTATTATATTTGTATATATTTCATTTATATATTTTATTTTTCTGTTTATAACTCATATTCAAAATTGTTAATTTATTTCTTTCAGTGCAGATTCTCAAAATAATAATAATAATAACGTTTACAAAATTTTAAACTAATGTCGTTCTCTTGGGTTGTCACCCTCAGTTACTGGGGATATACTCTGTGGTAAACCCAAGCATGGGTCCCGAATTAAATATGGCAACCCCTTAGAATAGTTTTGAGAGTCTGCCCTGGCAGTTAGTTCACAAGATGTAAACACACTAAGACGGTGTGTGATGAGCACCACAATAAATAAATGAGAAATGCTTCTTTCTCTACAAAGTACACACATGAAATATGGTTTGCAAATATGTCAAACTATGTACAACGAAAGTTGGTATGGGTCTTCTACTAGTATGACTGATATACATAGAAAGTTTTTTTTCTTTCTGAATGCTTATTGAAAAGTCATTGGAAAAAAGTAAGTTATAAATTCAACTTATACACAATTTTAAAAAAAATTAGTGCTTTGATTTAAAAATGGAATACCAACTTTAGTTACATGTAACAATAGCAATAAGTAAAAAAATGTCACAGCATTTAGTTCAATAGAAAAAGCCTCAGCATTTTAAATTAAGCTAAAGGAGTTTTTTTTTTCTTTCAAAGATAAATCCGTTTAAAAATTTTATTTATCACAGGAATTAAATAAAAACGAACATGAAAAAAAAAGATAAGTTATAACTTTTAACTTAGAACTTTCAAATTTTGTCTGATAATGGAAAATTCATAAAGAGTATAATTCAGGCTAAAAAACTTTTAATTTGAATATTCGACCGATTTTTGACAATAAAATCGTACGTGTCCCCAGGGCCGATCCTAGCAGGTGTGCATCGCACGCGGTGAGTGAGTGAGTGAGTGTGAGGTTTAATGGCACAAGAGCCAATTTTGGCTATGCTGCGCCAAACATTTGTTAAGAAACTTAAAATGTTTTATAAAATATATAAAAATCATGACACTACACTGTAAAAAATCAAAATACAAATTACTTAAAACCGTCTTCAATGATCCAAAGAAACAACAATTTGGTGGGGAATTCCCCACCAAGTCAGACCATATCTTAAAATAAAAGCATTGAAAAAGACAAAGGTTAGTTTAAAATAAGGTTAGATAATACATGGCATAAAAAATTAATCTCTATAGTTCCTGTATCGGGATGGAGTTAATGCACGTAAATATCCTTTAGGAAGAATGAAAGGATCTTGCTCAAGTTCCTCCTCCTCCACGTCGTAAGTTATCAAATCCTCCTCATCAGTTGTTATTTCTGTAGGTGTTGCATGTCGAGATTTATGTGGAACCCTTTGTATGTCAATATCTGGGTTCTGTATTTTTGGGCGCTTTCTTCTATTTCTGGATTTTCGTTTTACAATTTGTTGGGCTTCAGCTGCAGTAGAATGTTCATCATTGGATGCAGTAGGGTCAGATTCTGGTAAGGGTTGAAGTTCAGTTGAAAGCGCAGCAGCTTTATTAGATCTTATAAGAGTGCGGGTTTCAGCTGATAAAGATGAGGCAGAGGTAATCAGGTTATTGTCAGGGGCAACAGCAGAAGAAATTGGTTTAGGTAACCGAGATGCAATTTTTGTGGTTGGTTTTATTGAAGATGCGGAGGGCAAGAGGTTTGCCTGAGTGGTAGACGACGATGTGGAATTTGAAGTACTGAAGGAGATGCATTTGGATGAGGTACGGATAATAGAGGTTTAAGTATTTGTAAAGGTGGGCACTTGACTTGAGTAATATTTTCATTTATTTGTGTTGTACTGGTAGCAATGGAGGGGTTTGGCAACTTGAGCGTAAGTTTGGGGAGAACTGCGGGGCAATTAATTTTCGGGCTTCAAAGTAGGATATGTTTCTATTTGTTTTAATGGTTTGAATTCGCTTTTCAGTTTTCCATTTAGGACAAAGTTTGGAATCAGCGGTATGAATCTGTGAACAGTTAATGCATTTTGGTTCTAGGGTACAATCTGTAGAAGAATACCCTACAGCTGCACACCTAGAACATGTGAGTTGTCCGCGGCAGGGAATTTTGAGAATGACCGAACCTCTGTCACTTAAAGCAGCGCAGAGGATTCGGTATATATGGACGTAATTTACAATTTAGGTAACCAGCTTTAATATTTGATGGTAATTTAGGCTATTTAAAAGTTAAAATTAAATGTTTAGTAGGAAAAAGTGACGTTTCTTTTTTTATTTTAATTCTTCTGACTTCAGTAACCCCCTTGGTCAGAAAGTCCGTCCAAGATTTCTGCTTCGGAGGCGCACAAAAGATCTGTTTCAGATATCACACCATGACAAGAATTTAAGGATCTATGAAGATTTACACTTAACGGACAGTCTAAAAAATGTTTTGGTTAACAAGAGAGAGATTTCGTTTGTAAGGCAGATGACGTTTCAATAAGCAAAATCACCAGATCAAAATTTTTTGACCGATTTGGGTTCTCGTCAGCTTATTCCTTGAATAGCTTTATTAATTGCAAATGGTGACTTTTGTAACATTCTTTGTTAGGAAGAGATAGGATTAAAAACGAGCATGTTCGGAAACGTTATCGATGGTGAGAGGAGGGTAATACAGGCTTGTACCATCCATGGGCTGAGCATCATGTGATGGGAAGGGTGGGATGGGGTTTTAAAAGATGCGTTTTGAATTTTTCTTATTTTGACTTATTTTGAATTTTTTTTTTTGAAAGGAGGAGGAGAATTCCTTTTGATTTTCAGAGGACCAGTTTGGCAGGGCTTGCCCTAGATTCAGCAACCAGTAGTGGCCTCGGGAGAGCCCCCGGCTCTGCAATGCAGGACCCCATCCCGGCACCACCTGGAACTACAAGACAGGCGGGATTATACACCAGCTGATAGAGCAGCCAGGACATGCTGGTTACGCTGTCCCGGGCTCCTGTACTATCTGGCGGCCTGAGACGCAAAACTCAGCTTTTCTCCTGTACCCTCTACATGGCCGCCTCCTCCAAGACCCCACCTCACTAGTCCAAAGGTCCTCAAAAGTTCAAAACCCCGCTCCAAGTGCCAGTTTTCCCAGGGAGCAGTCCGTTGTGTCATCATACCAAAAGTGAAAAAACATCAGACACAACTTCATTCCATTCAGTCCTGGTCTGCCACAGGACTTCGTGGCAGAAAAATAAAGATAATAAGTTGAACACAAAAAAATCAATAATCAAACATAAAAGGAGCAACAAAATCAAAACATTGAAAGAAATTTAAGCAAATCAAATGAAAAGAACGTGATATAAAATGCAAACCATAATACGGTAGTAAAAAAATATCAATTTTTTTACTAGAAAAGAATTAAGTTGGGACAATGTTCATTGTCCAATGTAGGTCTGTGGTCTGGACGTGAAAAGAAGAAAAGGGAAATGTGAATGGCAAGAAAGAGGGCCGAAAATAGAGAAGGATCACTAGGGTTCCCCGGGTTCGTGAAGCCCGTGTTTACCAAAGACAGTAAACCCCTAGGGAGAAGGAAAAGATCACTAGGGCACCTCGGGAGCGTGAAACCCGTACTCACCTAAAGAAGGTGAGCCCCCTGAGGGGGCATCGCACGCGGGCGGTCGAAACAAAGGGGCGGCCACATACCGTCTATAATTCTACCGAACAAGTAAAATTTTTTGTGCGTTTCTCAAAATAAAAACAAATATGCTGAATTTTAAATAGTTATTGAAAAATAAAAATATGTCCCGATAGCATAGCATAGTTCGAGAAAAATAAGAATGGATTTCAAATTCTGAGGAACATTCCTCAACAACATTCCTTCTCATCAGGGGTGTAGTCTGCTTTATCAGGTACGGTCAGTATTAGTGGTACGGTCCCCCGAGCTACAGGGGCCCCGGACGAGTATAAGTAAAAAGTCTTAAAATGTAAGAATGGTCATATTAAGAGTTCCTTTCTACGTTTATAAAATAGTATGTCACTGGCTTCATACGATATAAATTTTCCGTGTGAATTCTGAATCTCAGGACTAACAATAAAAAAAGCTTAAAAGCTGGTAAAAATACTCAAAATAACGAGAAAACAAGGAGTGGTATGTGGTCGGAAAGCAGGAAAAACTTCTCATTCAAAGCGGTTCGTCAAAAAGATCGTTTGAAGTGAAATACAGATATCAGGATGGGGGAAATCCATTCAGAATGTTATCTGTTTGTAAAAGAAAATACCCCCTTCTTCTGTTGATTGACTGACTGTAATAAGCGTCGCAATAAGAAGCTAAACGAAGGCTTGGCAGTTGGAATTTTTTTCAGAAGTGGTCCAGTGAAAGAGTCCAGGTATATTAGATTTTATTTATCCCGGTTATGTTTTATTTCTGTAATAACCAAAAGACCGAATGTGCATTCAGTCAGCAAGGGTTCTGCTTCCCGTTCCGAGAAAGATCTGGCCCATAAGCACTAAAAGTCTTCTATCACCCCCTCCAAGTCTATAGTTAATTATTTTTTTAACGAGTATTCATGAGTTCTCAACGCTGGTGCCATGGGGAAAGGAGGAGGGACCGTTAAGGAAGAATTTCGACACATCGGGCAAAAGTGATGAAAAACACGATCAAGATTTATGACATGCTTAAGGACGAATGAAAAGAATAGGGCAGAATGACCCTCAGAAAAAAAAGACCCCCTTTTCGAAGAAAACTGAAGAAATTTTGCGTCAGTTTGACTTCCGAATTAATTTCATTAAGCTTCCGGCGCTTATACAGACAAGAAACAAATCGAAAAAACAAAAATGGTTAAACAACAAAAAAGATAACTATATTTTCATTTTTAAATTTTCTTTACGATTTTTAAGATTTAATGCCCAGGTATTTCAAACATTGCGTAAGATAGTGAAATTTTTTTTTTGTTGCATTTGTGCTATTACTACACTGCTGGCCACCGTAAATGCTACACCCTGAAGGAAGCACGTAAATAACATGAAATTTACAACATGCATTAGCTGAGGCGAGATATGCAAATGATTAGAATTTCAGCGCAGACACACATCACGCGCGCCTGTGGCGCGACCTCAAAGCGCTATTTAAGGCTTGGAGATTTCGACGATTTCAAGTTCGGCAATTGTGTTTTTTTAAAAAAACGATCAGTTATGTCTCGTAGAAAACAGCGATCAGCTTTCGATCAAGTATCTGAGTTCCACAGTGATTGAGTGAATGTGAGGTTTAATGGCGCAAGAGCCAAATCTGGCCATTTTGCGCCAAACATTTGTTAAAATATTAAAACATTTGATAAAATGTGTTAAAATATTGACAACACAGTTTCTTAAAAAGTCAAACTTTCAAATCACGTATAAAAACTCGCTTTCAAGCAATAAAAACAAGCAAGTCAGACAAGATCTAAAAATAAAAGCATTAAAAAAAAGAATAGTGAAAAATTAAATTGTAGAAAAGCTTAAGCATTTCATGTAAATAAAAATTAGCTTCTACTTTTTTCGGAAACGCGTTGGAGTTAACGCGCGTAAATATCCTTTAGGATAAATTATAGGATTTTTTTTAAGTACGAATTTAAATCTGGCTGAAGTTCCTCCTTCTCCACGTCATAAGTTGTCGTGTCTTCCTCATCTGTTGCATATTCTATAGATGCTGATTTTCTAGGTCTATGTGGAGCCATTTTTATTTCTGCTTTCTGTATTTTTGGACGCATTCTTCTATTTCTTGAATTTCCTTTTACACACTGTGGAATTTCAGGTGCATTAGAATGTTCACTATTGGATGTAGTAGGGACAGATTCTGGCAAGGGAACTAATGGTTGAATTTCAGTTGAAAGCGCAGCAACTTCATTAGAAGTTGTAAGAGGGCGGGTTTCAGCTGATAAAGATCAGGCAGAAGTATTCAGGGTATTGTCAGGGGCAGCAGCAGAAGAAGAAATGGGTTCATGTAACCGAGATTCAATTTGTGTGGTTGGTATTATTGAAGATGCGGAGGGCAAGATATTTGCCTGAGTAGATGAACATGACGTGGAGACGGTAGACACTGAAGATGAGGTACTATGCATCGGATTTTCAGAAGATAGGGGTTTCAGGTATTGTAAAGGTGGACAGATTGTGTTTGTTATATTTGGATCTGTTTGGGTAGTTGTGGATATAGATGACGGTTTAGTAGACTGAGCTTACGTTTGGGTTAACTGAGGAACTATTAATTTGCGTGCTTCAAAATAAGATATGTTTTTATTGGTTTTAATTTCTTGGGTCTGCTTTTCTAATTTCCATTTTTGGCATAATTTTGAATCTGATGGATGAGACTGCGTACACTTAACACATTTCGGCTCCAGAGTACAATCCGTGGAAGAATGCCCAACGGATACACATCTAGAGCAGGTTCATTTACCGCGGCAGGAGGTTTGGAAGTGACCAAACCTCTGGCACTTAAAACCCCGCAGAGGATTTGGTATGTATGGGTGTATTTTACAGTTGAGGTAGCCGTCTTTTATTCTTGTGGGTAAATTTGGGCTATTGAAAGTTAAAATTAAGTGTTTTGTTGGAATAAGTGTTGAGTCTTTTTTAATAGTGATTCTTCTGAGCTGAATAACACCCTGAATGGAGAATCCCTCAAGGATTTCCGCTTCAGGAGTGGTCAACAGGTCAGGTTCAGAAATGACACCGCGGCGTGAGTAGAGAGTTTTATGTGGGCTTATTGTTACAGAGATGAATTCAGAAACGTTTTTGCGAGAAGGAAGGACTTTGTTTGTACAGCAGAGAGTGTTTCAATTAGTAAATCACCGGATCTTAATCTTTTAACAGATTTAGGTTCCCCATCAGTAGGTAGAAAAAGCCGATTCTGCTGTAAAGGCGGTGCAGGCGGTTGCAGGCGTTGTAGGCGGTCGACGGCAGTGCAGAGTTGAGTTGTTTCATTCCTACTGACGAGTTGAGTTGTTTCGTTCCTGCTGCCGAGTTGAGTTGTTTCTCCTGTTGAGTTGTTTCGTTCATGCTGCCGAGTGGAGTTGTTTCGTTCCTGCTGCCGAGTTGAGTTGTCTCGTTCCTATTAACGAGTTGAGTTGTTTTTCTCCTGCATTGGCTTTGATTTTCGAGTTGAGGGGGCGAGTTGAATTGTTTTTTTTCTACAGCTAAGTTGAGTTGTTTTTAAAAAATGTGCACAAAAAATGGAAGTATGGGAATATTAAACGTGCTCATGGCGCCACCTATTGATTAAAATGTACACTAATTATAGATTTTAAAATGATTGAAATAAATACGCCTCAAATAAAAAAATCCAGATTCAAACTCACGGCCTCAGATCAAAATGTCTCCACAGGACAATAGTTTTTCAGTTACGCTAACCATTATCCTATGAAGGCATACAGACCTGAAGAAAAACTTATGTTTATAATCTCATGAATTTAATTTTGCAGGCGAAGCAGACGGGCGACATGTTTTAAAATCATTTTCTTTGATTAAAATGAAATAAAAAAAAACATTTAATTTATATTATTTTAATAATGTGTAAATTTCTTTTATTCAGTATAATGATTACATACACACACAGTAAAGATACAAAGTAAATTGATTATTCAGAAAAATGTGCCGTAGTATACTCGTCATCAGCGTGAACGGGTTACGATTTAACTTGTTTTAGCTTGTCTGATCTTGATTCTACAAGACGGCGACTGAATTCTACGTCAGAAATTATCTCAATGCTTAGAGCGGATGAATACATTGCTTTCAACCACTCAGCGAACGCCGCTCAAGTGTAATTCGGTTGATATGCGTTAGACACTTATCACATTTTAGTTCACAATTCATTTCGTTTGTTAGTATTGCGGTGGGCTGTATTCAACAAGAAAAAAAAATATGGTGATGTCTGAAACATATAGTGAAAAACGAAAGTTTGAAAAAGCCGGGAATCTTCTGTAAATAAGAAAGCCAGAAGAGAAGTTTCAAAAGTAAGTAACAACATTAAATAAATTTAATATGTAATTTTTATAATGTTTTTTACACATTTCTGATCTTTATTAATTTTGTTATATTATTTTCAGAAGTATGGAAAATTTACTGAGGATTGCATACCAGATGGAGTATTTCCAATTGGAGATGATGTTTTTGTCTTTGCAAGCACCTATTATGATTCCGCATCAGTACACATAAGACGTTTCAAGAAATATGGCAAAACATACTACCCAACTCCCGAGGGAATAACATTAGACCCACGGTGGATCGAATATATCATGCGTAAAAGAAAGTGCCGGAATCACTGGAGGAATTACCAAGTGGACTTTTTCCTCTGAACGACACATTCAAATAACTAGTGAGAACTTCATTGATTTTACTTTCAAGCGCATTAAATACACAGTCCGGATAAAGAGCCCACTTTTAAAGAAATAACCATATCCCGAGAGCAGTGGGCTGAAATGATTAAAAATATGGTGCTATTGAAAATGCTGCTATAGACAATATGTTTCAGTGTATGGACTTTTTAACTGCATATAAAACCTTCTGTGAAGGCCCCATAGAAAATGCATTACCTTCTTCTTTGGATGTTAGTCTGGGTCAACAATACTTGACGCAAATTTTGAAAAAAATCTATTTGTAGCCTCCTGAACGAAAAAGGATTGAAACAGCCTCAGACTTTCGCTGAGGAGTTATGGGGAATCGCGAAGAAACATTTAATTCACATGTTTCATCACTTGAAGCTAATGAGATAGCTGATTGTTTTTATCATAATCTTTTTGAAAATGAACACTTTTTATTGTTAAAACCTGTACATTATGTAACTCAAGAATTTTAAAAAATCTTCGCTTGATATTATTTTAAGAGAAGTAAGAGACATGTTATGTCCACCTGATTGTTTTGAATACTATGAGGATTTTGTGTGTTTAAAGATTTTTATAAGATTCACACAATATTTTGTTTTTATAAATTTGAATAAAATGTTTTTTTATATGCTGAATTTGAGTTCTTATTATTTTTATTGTTTGTTAGTTTAACTTATGTTGAAATCGTTTCACATCTTAAAAATAAATAAGAGTATTTTTAAAGAAATTATCAAAGTATGTACAAGTGATATTTTAAATGTATTTCATATGAAAGTGAGAAAATTTATGCTCATGTTTTTATACATAAACTTTTTGCCTTTCCCAAAAAGTATATAATATAATATAACTATTCATTGTAATAGTCATTCAATCAAGTTCTTTTCATCGGTAACAATGCATCAAGATTTAGCAGCGTTTTACGAAAATCCTGAAGTTCCAAATAGCTTCGGGGTGTGTGGAAGCATTACATCGCTCTGTAAAAGGGAAATATAGTAAAAAAGATGTGAAACATTGGTTATCGCAGAAAGATGCTTACACTCTTCATAAACCTGTTCGACATAAGTTTCAGCGGAATCGAGTGTTTGTAAGTGATATTGATCGTCAGTTTCAAGCGGATTTAGTCGATATGCAATCTTTAGCAGAATTTAATAAAGGGTATAAGTATTTGTTAACTTGCATTGATTTATTTTCAAAATTTGCTTGGGCAGTTCCTCTGAAAGATAAATTTGGAAAAAAGTGTAAAAGTCTGGGCTATATATATATATAGAAATTATTTTTAAAGAAAGGAAGCCTAAAGTGTTGCAAACAGATGCCAGTAAGGAGTTTTTAAATAAAATAGTTCAAAATTATTTAAAAAATCTGAATGTAAATTTTTTTTTTTTTTTACAAATAACGAAACAAAGGCTAGCATTGTTGAAAGGTTTAATCGGACATTAAAAACAAAAATGTGGAAATATTTCACTGAATTTAACACTAAAAATTACATCGACGTCATTGATAAATTAATACACAGTTATAATCACTCGTATCACCGTTCAATTAAAATGGAACCTGTTTCTGTAAGTAGACATAACCGAAAGCAGGTATTAAAAAAAATTTATACGGTGGTCTAAGAAATGAGAAACCTAAAGCCCCTAGATTTAAAATTGGTGATATTGTACGCATTAATAAACAAAAACTTCACTTTGAAAAAGGATGCGAACAAAACTGGAGAAGAGAACTTTTCATAGTTTTTGAAATCGTGCAAAGAATTCCGATTGTTTATAGATTAAAAGATTTACAAGGTGAAGAGATTAAAGGTACTTATTACGAAGCAGAATTACAAAAGTTGTCGACTCTGGTTTCTACCCTGTAGAGAATGTTATCAAACAAAGAAAAAGAGGAGGAATCACTGAATATTTTGTTAAATTTTTAGGCTATCCTGAAAAAAAGTTTAATGATTGGGTGACTGATATTCAAAAAGTATAAATAGTTAAACTTTTTATTGCCAACTCATTTTCAAAATGTCTTTCTACGTAACATTACCTTCTGATAGTTCTATGCATTTCTTTCCAGAAAACAAAATATCTCATTTCAAAACTCAATTACCCTCTCCTGTTTGTTTAAATGGTGAATGGGAAGTGGGATTGTCTGAAGTAATCTACCCTCATTCTTGGCTTAACGTAAATGAAACTAACAATTATTTTCTATACAAAGCTGGTGACGGCAATATCTCTTCAACTGTTAAGCGAACAATTGATGTGGGTTGTTATGAAACAATGTTAGATATTATATCAGCCGTACAACTTGCTTTACCCAAAAATCCTAATCGGTTCACAATAATTTACAATAAAGCAACAAAACGGGTGAAAATTAATGCAGTTCAAGGTAGCAGCCTTCACTTAGAGAATTTAGGCGAATTGTTAGGATTCAAACGCAATGCAATTATAATAGGTAACATGAAAAGCGAATTCGTTGCTGATGCATGGTCTAATTTTTCAGTTTTTTACGTTTACTCCGATCTAATTTCACCCCAAATTGTGGGGGGATACACAGGCTCCTTTATTGCGAATCGTTCGCACTAAAGGTAAAGACGGGGAAACGATTAGTCAATACTATGATAGACTTCAATACTTACCTTTGGTGAGACACTCGTTTCAAACTATTCAATCTGAACTGAGACTCAATTCTGGTGATTTTGTTCCCTTTGAAAGAGGTAAAGTGATCATAGTGCTTCATTTTCGCATGAGGCAAATACTATAAATAAAGTAATGCATTTCTCATACCCTCATTTGGAGATAAAAGACCAAGATGAGTGTACCATGCGTTTGCTGTACTAAAAGATTTGAAGACCATTATGCAGGTCAAAATAGGTTCGGGTCTGACTCATTACAAGGGCATTAATTTTCAAAAGGGTTATGGAATCGGAGGAATATTTCGTCGATTGTTTAGAGCAGCTTTACCTTTTTTAGTAAAAGGAGGTAAAACTATTGGAAAAGAAGTATTAATGACAGGGAGTCGTGTTGCCTCTGATGTATTGTCAGGAGAAAATTTTAAAGAAGCTGTAAAAACAAGAAGCAAAGAAAGTGGAAAAATTAGCTCAGAAAGCTATTGATAGAGTTCAGTCTATGGTAGGAAAAGGACAGTATAAAAGAAAGCGTAAGAAACAGAAAAAATTCATTTCATCCAAAGCACGTAAAGTGAGTGTACGTGACATTTTCGACTCGTAAAAATGGCATTTATTCTTAAAGATTCTCCTGAATGTGTTAAATCTGAATTGGAACTTTTCAACTTACCAGGAACTCAAACAGTTATTCAAGATGGGCAGTGGAAACAATTTCATCCTCTTTCTAACGTTTTCGATAATGCACCTGTAGAATTTCACATTTCCGGAAGTGCAGAAGATTACATAGATCTCAGTCAAACACAATTATACGTAAAAGCGAAAATAGTAAAAGTGGACAATACGCCTATTACTAAAGATAATACTATAGGACCTGTGAATTTATTTTTCTATATACATTCACTATTTTCTCAAGTAGATGTATCCTTAAATGATCGCGTGGTTTCCAATTCTAGTAATACATATCCCTATCGATCTTATATTGAAACTCTCTTAAACCATGGATATGACAGCAAAACTTCCCAGTTAACGGCTGAACTATTTTACAAGGATTCTGATGATGGTCTCAAGAAAAGAACCGAATTTTTTAAAGAAAGTGCAACTGTAGACATGATTGGTTGTATACATTCGGATTTATTTCATCAAGATCGTCTTTTACTCAATTTAGTGGATTTGAAAATAAAATTAATACGAAGCAAGCCCGAATTTTGTTTACAAGGATCTGAGGGATTTAAAGTTGTTTTGGATCATGTTTCTTTATTCATACGAAAAGTTCGTGTGAATCCTGGAGTTATTCTTGGTCATGCGAAAGCACTGGAAAAAACAAGCGCAAAATATCCCATTAACCGAGTTCTGTGCAAAGTGTATTCGATTCCTAAAGGAAGCATGTCTTTTATTCAAGATAACATATTTTCAGGCCAAATGCCAAAAAAAACTTTTTGTAGGATGTGTAGATAATGAAGCTTTTCACGGAGCATTTTCAAAATCTCCTTATGAGTTTAAACATTTTAATTTAAATTTTATTGGAGTGTATGTGGATGGACAACCAGTGCCTCACAATCCATTAGAACTCGATTTTTCTAAAGATCAATACATACGGGCCTATCAAACTCTATTTGTTGGGACAGATCGAATGGGTCAAGACAGAGGTATATTTATTTCTAGAAAAGAATATAAAGATTCAAATACATTGTTTGGATTTAACCTCTCACCGGATTTATGTTCTTCAGGAGAACATTTAAGTCTGATAAAACATAGCAATTTGCGATTAGAATTAAAATTCAGCAAATCTTTAGAACAAACCGTATGTGTTATCGTTTTTGCCGAGTTTGAAAATTTAATCGAAATAAACAAATCGAGAAATATCTTGTATGATTTCGGAAATTAAAGAATGGATGGAATGCAAATGTATACAGTTTTATCTCAAGAGAAGACAACGTCCCCCTATTTTCAAGGTGTTTATTCTAGAGATACGCTCCCTCCTCTGGAGTGAATGAGTGAATTTGGGTTTTTATGGCGCAAGAGCCAAAATTGGCTATACTGCGCCACACGTTTGTTAAAATATTAAAACTAGGTTAAAAATACACAAGAAAAATACAATGATATAAAAATAATTATATATGTGCATGCAGGCATGCACATATATAAAAAATAAAGGTAAAGATAAAACATTTTAAAAAGTCAAATGAAATATAAAAATCCAATTTTCTTCATAAAAGCAAATAGATTTTGGTGGGGAGATTCCCCCACCAAGTCAGATAAGGTTAAAAAGATTTATGAAAAAAAGGTGATGCGATGATGGTTAAAAACGGGACAATCGATTAAAATGTGATGAACAGTGTAAGAGACATGGCATGAAGGACATTCAGGAGCACGTTCTCCAAACAACAAATGCCTGTGTGTGAAGCGAGTATGGCCAATGCGAAGACGAGTCAATTTGACATCAGTTCTTCGCAGTGGCATCACAGGCCATGCTCCTATGACAGGTTTCACAGAATGCAGTTTGTTATCCAACTGCTGACTCCATGATTCCTGCCAGATGTTAAAAATATGATGCATGATGACGCGCTTCATATCCGATAGCGGAACCGCTAGCGGCAGATGCGTCGTCGCCGACTTTGCCGCGCTGTCCGCTTGCTCGTTGCCTATGATTCCTACGTGACTTGGTAGCCAGCAAAACACGATATCGAAACCCTTGCTGTAGAGTCGACTCGTAATGTCGAGGATTGTACATACCACTGGATGGCAGCGATCGTGGTAGTTTTCAAGCGCTTCGAGTACACTCATGCTGTCAGTATAGATGCAGTATTTACGGGGCATAGTGGAGTCGATTAATTGAAGTGCACGGTAAATGGCGACAGCTTCGGCAGTGAAAATGCTGCAAGAAGTGTCGAGCCTATAACCGTGCAGAATATCTTCAATCACGACTCCACAGCCAACGTAATCTGCACGTTTCGAACCATCAGTGTAGATGGCCGAATAACGACTATACTGACTGCGGTGGTAGGCGAAGACGCATTGAAAGACGACAGGCGTTACAGTGGATTTACTGTAAGTGGCAAAAGGGTTGATATAATGGAACCGTGGCGTATTCCAAGGTTGGAATAGGAAAAGGTTCCTTTGCTGGATACGCACGTTAGGTAGGTCGAGTTCAGAAATATGAAGCTTCATCCTATCCATAAACGGCCGGATGTTAGACGGCCGTGCATCATAAAGTCTCTTCATGCTGGTACTCATATACACATTCTGTAGAGGATGTGAAGGCACGGACAAGATCTTAAAATAATACGCAAGAGACAGCTTTCTCCGTCGAAGATCTAGAGGAAGCTGATGACAGTTAACATAGAGACTCTGCACCGGTGATGTGCGAAACGCACCCGAGCAGATTCTCAGTGCCATATGGTGGACGGGGTCAAGTTTTTGCAGAGTAGAGTTGCACGCTGATCCGTATGCAACACATCCGTAGTCGATGCGAGAGAGTACGATTGCCTGATACACTCGGAGTAATGATGGTCTATCCGCCCCCCAAGAGGTGTTTGACAACACCTTCAAGAGGTTTAAAGACTTTTCACACTTCTTCCGCAAATGTAAAATATGCGGAAGGAAAGTGAGCCGGCGGTCGAAAATTACTCCGAGGAATCGTACGTCGGGAACTACGGGAATTTGTATATCACGGATGCGTATTTCGGGGTCGGGATGAATACCCCGTTTGCGGCAAAAGTGCACGCAGCAACTCTTGCTCGCCGAAATACTATGACCGTTGGTGTCGCACCACTTTAAAATGTTGTTGACGGCAGTTTGCAACTGTCGTTCAATCATGCGCATGTCCGAACCTTCACAACTGATCTGTAGATCGTCCACGTATAGTGAAGCCTGTATAGAAGGCGATAAAACATTTAAAATGTGAGAGATATGACATATAAAAAGGGTGACACTCAAAATACTCCCCCCTGAGGAACTCCCTCAGCTTGGGTAAAGGAGCAGAAAGAGTGCCAGCCAGTCTCACTCTAAAAGTACGAAGTTTTAAAAAATGTTTAATAAAAGTAGGCAAATTGCCTCTGAATCCAAAATCAAATAAAGTGCGAAGTATCCCATAGCGCCAAGTACGATCATACGCCTTCTCGATATCGAAAAAGATAGAAACTAAATGATTCCTCCGGACAAAAGCGTTTCGAATTTTGTTTTCGAGCGTAATAATATTGTCGAGAGTGGATCTTCCTTTACGGAAGCCACTCTGAAACAGAGGAATGCATTTGTGCTTTTCTAACTGGTAAACGAGACGGGCATTGACCATACGTTCTAGTGTCTTACAAAGGCAGCTCGTGAGTGCTATCGGTCGATAGCTGAGAGGGGATCTTAGGATCTTTTCCAGGTTTTAAAATGGGGATCACTATGGCTTCTTGCCATTGAGTAGATACACCTGCTCCCTCCATATTCGGTTGAATAGGTAAAGGAGACTTACTAGTGAATCCGCGCTCAAATGGCGAAGCAATACATAGGATATTCCATCAGGACCTGGACTAGTATTGTGGGCCGATGATAAGGCTCTCTTCAATTCAAACATGTCAAAAATCACAGTTATATGGTAGAGGCTGTCGGCACCTGAAGTTGATAGGTGTCCGCTCTAAACGATTCTTAGTCGCCTGGAATGCAGGGCTATATGAATCGGAGCTGGACACACTAGCAAATGTTTTGCCGATCAAGTTGGCCACATCTAAAGGTGACGAATACAAAGCAGTCGACGTTTCCAATATCGGAATAGAAAAGTCCCGATAAAGGCCATTCGCTGCTTTGACCTTCCTCCATAACTGTTGGCTGGTAGTTGACGATGTAATTGAAGACACATACTTGATCCAAGATTCTCTCTGGCATTGACGACGTATTCGACGAGCTAACGCTTTCGCACGTTTGAACGCTATGAGATTCTCCGTAGTGGGATATCTACGAAAGGTTCCCCATAACTTCCGCTGGTTCTTATACGCTGTCTGACAATCAGCATTCCACCAAGGTTTGTAACGTTGGAATGAATGACTTGAACTCTTTGGTATTGATAAATCAGCAGCATCAATCAAAACATTGGTGACGTCTTGTACAGCAGTATCAACACTTTCTGTCTTGACCATTGCATCAGATATCACAGCCAACTGTGAGAAAAGGGCCCATTCTGCACGACTATAAGAATACCTAGGTGGGAAGGTTTTTCCACCCGCATCATAATCGTGAGAAAGGACAACAGGAAAGTGGTCGCTATTATATAGGTCCTTTTCAACAGAAAAATTTAATATAGGTAAAAGTGACGGGGAGCAGATGGCCAAATCCAATGTGTGAAATGATCGTGTGGGTTCGTGAAAGTGCGTTGGTTCCTCGTGATTGAGCAGGCAGAGACAGTGATCAGAAAGTACCTGTTCGATCTGTCTGCCACGATGGTTCGTCTTCACACTACCCCACAAAGTGCTATGTCCATTGAAGTCACCAAGTATGACAAAAGGTGCTGGTAATTGATCAACCAAATCATTCAAGTCTTGTTGGCGGATAACAACATTAGGTGGCAAGTAAAGGCAACAGACTGTGAAAAGGCTCGTGGAGTGAATTCTCACGGCTACAGCCTGCAAAGAGGTATGGAGTGAGAGAGCACTAGAAGGAATATCGAGGGATGTAAAAAACATACGCCTCCAGATACAGAGGATCCCTCCGTGTCATTCCGAACACAACCATATCGACGTATCTTTGCCGTGTGACAAGACTTCAAGAAAGTCTCTTGAAGTGCTACACATACCGGACGATACTTATGTATAATGGCCTTTACGTCAGCTATATGTGATCTATAACCACGACAGTTCCAAGAAACCAGGGAAGTTATCTTTGGGTGAAAGTGGCAGAAGGGTCCCTGTTAAGGATTAGACGTCGCTTGTTTAAAATTAGCCTCTAAAAGGCTTTCATCTTCTTCGGATGCTGACCTATGACGTAATCCGTGTCCGAAGGATTAACGTCTGTGTCCATGGCATCCGAGGTTTGAGAAGTTTTCCGTCTCCGAGATCTTTTAGAGACGGGAGTTGATTCATAGAGGGAATTTGCTTCCCTCGCAATCTTCAAGGATACGTTTTTTCCAGGTTTTTTTTTTTAAGGTCGTCTTAGGTTTGACAATTATTTTTTGTTATCTTTTCGAGGGCTATGTTTTTGAGATGGTTGTTCGGGAGCTTTTTCTTTTGAATTGTCAATTATTGTAACAGGTGATGTTTGTGTACCTGAGCTTGTAGTGACTTTCTTTTGCCACCGCAGCATAGCTGAGACCTTGTATAGGTGTACGATTGGTGACAGCTAGCCGTGCCTCTGGATAAGTGAGCCTGTTCTTAATTTTCACTGTGATGATTTCCTTCTCAAGGTTCCAGGTGCTGCATGAGCGTGAGTACGATGGGTGGTCGCCTTTGCAATTAACGCATTTTTCTGGACCATTACATTCTCCGCTGTCGTGTCCCACTGCACCACAACGAGCACAAGTGTGTTTTCCACGACAGGTTGGTTTAGAATGACCAAAACGCTGGCACTGGAAACACCTGAGAGGATTAGGAATGTACGGACGGACAGAACAACGTAAATAACCTGCAGTGATAAACTGTGGCAAGTCAGGACACGCGAACGTGAGGATCAGATGTTTGGTATTAACAACCTGACCATCACGTCGAATAGTGATTCTTCTGACCGCACAAACTTTTTGATCTTGAAGGCCTTCCAGAATTTCTTGTTCTGGTACATTGTACAAATCGGATTCCGAAATCACACCACGAGAAGAATTAAGATTGGCATGAGGCAAGACAGTGATTGGTATGTTGGCCAACATTTGCAGGGCCAAGAGCTGTTCGGCTTGTTTAGTTGTGCTAATTTCAACCAGCAAATCACCTGAACGCATTTTGCTGACTGCTTTAACCGATCCAACGGTGGCAGATAGTCCTTTCTGAATAAGAAATGGAGAGACGGATGAAAAGGTATCACCCTCAGTTCGATGTATAACAAAAAATTTAGCATGATGTAGGTTTTTTAAAGACATTTGTTGCTTCAATGAAGAGAAGTTTTGCTCTTTTAGGGGAGCTCCCTGGCCGTTTGGGAGGCCATCCGCTATGAGTGTAGCCATAGAGTTAAAATTTTAAATTCCAGCCCCGGCGGCACCACCCACCATGGAGCCCAACGAGGGGATGCTTAAAACGTACAAAGTGTACAGAAGCATCAGTGCTAACCGGAACTTATACGCTCACAATACGTCCCTGTGCAGACCACCACCTTTAACGCAGCTGTCAGCAAACGTATCGATCGCTTGATCCCAAGCAGGCGGTAAACCGTCCCACCAGCCGATTGATGCACATGGGACCAAAGTGCACCTCCCGTTTACCTGAAGCAGAGGCCAAAGCAATGTGTTGGCTGCCCTCAATTACCAGGACCCTCCTTTCCAGGGACACGGGTCTCCACGCACGGCAAACACATGGGTGATTCATCCCCAATAGAAGCTAAAAGCATCAGAGTGGCTCAAGCTTCTGAAGGGGAGCCCTCGCTTCCAGAATCACAACGAGGGGAAGAAAAACAGGAAAAGGATAAAAGTGTAGAGAAGTAGAAAAAGGAAAGAGGAAAAGATCACTAGGGTACCTCGGGAGCGTGAAACCCGCACTCACCTAAAGAAGGTGAGCCCCCTGAGGGGTCCCTCCTCTGGAAGAAAACATGTGTGCTATTGTGAATTCTGATGACTCATCACAACCTGGAACACACTGGTTAGCATTATTTGTAAATGATAAAAGAGAATTAGAATTTTATGACTCGTTTGGACAACCTCCTGTATTCTATAACATTAGTACAACTACCTATTTAGATGTATTATGGAATTCTAAAGTGTTTCAATCACCAACATCTAATGTTTGTGGGCAATACTGTATTTACTTTTTATTCAAACGCAGCCAAGGCTATTCTATGCATTATATTTTGAATCAATTGTATATAAATGATTTTCAAATGTATCAATTTGTAAAGAAACGATATGGTGTAAGATTTGTATTTAGAAAATAAAAAAAATGGAATGAAACTAAATATGTGTGTGTCTTTTATTTTCTTTAATTTTTTTTTTTCTATTTTCTATTTATTTTCTTATGATAATTTTTTTTTTTTCTTCTAAAAAAAATAATATTTTTCTATGTTAAATTTCTTTTTCTCTCTCAAAAAAAAATTTTTTTTTTCTATGATAAATTTTTCACCCAAAAAAGATTAATATAATTTTATTTAATTATATATTTGAAACTTTTAAATTTTATCAAATAAGTATATTTTCTTCAGCAAAAGAAAACTGTTCAAATCATAAAGAGACAACTGAGACAATTTTTTTTTAATCAAATGAGTATCATTTATTTCAAAGTTTCAACCATGCATTTCTGCGAGCATACATTATTGGTTTCTTAATAATTTTGTTATTCTGATACAATTTTTTATTTACATCTAGATTTTTCGGTAAATTTACATCATTCAAAGCTCTTAAAAATACATATCTTCCTTCAGGTGCTGATTTTCGATTCCGTAGAAAATCATTCACGAGGAATGCAATATTGCTTCCTGGAATAACAGTGTTTTTGTAAATAATTTCACCATCAGAATTCCAACTGAAAGATTCTTGAAGCTTTAAAAACTGGAAAATATTTTTTTGCTTTTTCTTTATACCTAGCTGGAACAATTCTAAAAATTTCATCCTCAAACACTTCTTTTTCCGTCTTTACTACTGACTCTTTTAGATTTTCTTTTAATGATTCCGTTTCTTGATTTTCTGATAGAGATGCTTCATTTGGAACTGGTTCAGACTCTCTTCGATTTTCGTTAGAAAAGTGCGTATATTTTTGTAAAACTTGTAAATAGAGAATTGTTTTTCTTCTTCCGTTAAATCCTTATTATGGAGAATGTTTTTCATGCGTTGATCAAGTTCCGATAAGTGTTCCGTTACTTGAACTCTTTCTTCGGGTACCAGTACAAATTTTTTGCTAAATTCCATTTTGAATTAAAGAACTGATGACTGAAATAGTTGCAGGCAATAAAATATTTAAGAATCCTTCTCCTTTTTGAATTAAAATTTTCTTTTTCTCGTAAAGAGGTGTTTTTTTGTTAGAAAGTTTTCTTAAGCTTTCTTTATAGGGAGATAAGCGATTTTTTTTTTAATTTTAGTCAATGATATGTTACCACATAAAACATTCAGCACACACTCGCACAAAGTTTTTATTTCTTTCTTTGAACACTTTTTCAAAATAGATTTTGGGTGTTTTGTTTTAGAAATTAGTTTTAAGAGCTCTAAAGTTTGTTCAGAACACACCGGCATCTTGTGAACTATTGAATATTCATTGAACAATTTGAATCTATTTATATGCTTCAAAGTAATGGGTCATCGAGGTTGATATACATAAAAAACATATCCAGGAAACATACCTGTGCGCACACGCAAGGATTCATCAGTTTCAGGTTTTAAATCAATAAGTAAGTATCCGTACGGTTTTGATGTGGCATCTGCGTAACATTCTTGAAAAAATTTCACTTTACGAGGATACAATTGGCGACCTAAATGTGTAATTTGGGATTGATCTCTTCGATTCTTAAATAATACAAGATAATGAGCGTTTAAGGAAATTTCTCTAATTTCTTTCCCTTTATGAAAAATATTCTGTACCACAAAAATTATACTTAAATTTCTGTGATGCGAAAATTTTACAAATAATTTTGTTAATTGGGGATCATTTCCTAACTCTCCCATAAGATCGTCTATAACAATTAACACATCCGAATACTGGTGCAAATTAGAGGGGATACCTTCATGAAAGGAAATATTCGGCATTTCTTCATACAACGCTTGGTAAACTCCATAACACCAAATTATATTTTTAGGAAAGGGTTTAATCATTTTATTTTCGATTAATTTTTTAACGAACTGACTTTTACCGCTACCAGATGGCCCAGCCAAGATTAAAGTAAATGGATGAACTAATTTGAGAGAATCCATGATTAAACTAAATAATTTTATGAATGATGTTGCTATTTATACTACGAGTCACTTAATTCTATAAATTTCATTTTGTGTGATACCGAAAGGAAAATTCATAAATTCTTTCCCTGTCCGTAATCATATCTATTGTATCCTGTATTTTCCTGTCTTGATTCGTTACCAGATAAAAGTGAGATCGTGATATACATTCAGTAGAATATTTTCTCATGGTGTTTGATGGATTAGAGCAGGTGGGGTTGTGGACAGAGCACATGGCCTTGGGTGTCATTGTTCATTGTTGTGATTCTGGTCTGCGACGTCAGTGGGTCTGTAGTCTTAATGGGCTGGACGAAACCCCGCTGTTCATCTTTTGACAGAGTTCGTCTGACTCGTTACATCGGCGCCTCAAAAACGGCGGGTGGTAAGGGGGTCAGGTGTTCGGGCGGACCTTGTGTCGCCAGTGAGTGTGAGAGGGTCAGAGAGAGAGCTATTGTCAGATTCGAACCAATAAGGACGCTAATGAGTCTGCGGGCCGTGTGCAGATTTCTGTTGGGTCGACCAATGAGAAATGACGAGGGGGTGTAGTGGACCCACCTCTGGAGTTTAAAAGGGGTTGGTGGGAGATATCCATTCCAATTTGCTCTATCGATTCTATGTATTGCGCCTGATCGTCACAGAGTAGCAGAACACACAAAATTTGATTGCTGATTTAGTAGTGTGTGTGTGTTTAGCAACGTTCTATAAAGTTCTACGTCTTCATTATGTATACTTGTAATATTTGTGGAAAAAACTTCGTTACAAACTATGTTTTAAACGCCATACATTACAAGTTCATGAAAAAAATGCTGTCCTTCAATGTGCGGATTGTAGTAAAAAATTCGTCCGAGAAAGGGACTTAAAAAGGCACAGAGACTCTGTGCATTCAACCGAGAAAATTACTTGTAAATTTTACTATACGTCCTTTACCCGTAAAGACAACTTATTGAAACATTTGAACAATAAAAGATGCGAAAGAAAGTTGGAGAAAGAAGCGGGGAAAAGAAAGAGAGTGGATTTGTCTGTATCAAGTAGGAAAAAGAAAACACAGTTGTTCACATCTGCTGAAAACTCTACGGCTGATCCTGAAAATATCTTCTTACCACCAAAAGAGAACGAGAGGGCTTTTCAAAAAGCATATAAAACTTTTAATCTTCCCAATAACGATAGTTCACTGGGGATAAAAGAGTTTCTACTCTTAAGAAAAGAAGAGACAATCTTTATTTTTCGCAATGAACTGGAAACTTACAAAGCTTTGAAAGTGAGTAAATGGGTTCATTGCATTTACTCGAAAGCGACAGATGCTGGAAAAATGATAAAGAACGTAGAATTCAAAACGCCGAATAATGAGGTATTACAAGAAACTAATCTCGCCAGACTTTATGACGACATGTCTGAGAAAATAGTGAAAGAAAGTGAGGATTTTGAAGGTAGAGACTCGGGCTGGACACTGGATGAAATCTTAACACTCGAAGTCCGCACGAACCGTTATTCTCCTTTCAGAGGTTCATCATCCT
Organism: Trichonephila clavipes; assembly: GCA_019973935.1. Classification (NCBI taxonomy): domain Eukaryota; kingdom Metazoa; phylum Arthropoda; class Arachnida; order Araneae; family Nephilidae; genus Trichonephila; species Trichonephila clavipes. The sequence goes on along the minus strand of BMAU01001877.1, from coordinate 92,212 downwards.
TCATCGAGGTGCCGAAGCAGATCGCTGAAACAAAGGCAATCATCAATGTCATCAATAAAAAGGACTCTCAGTGTTTCATGTGGTCTATTCTTGCAGCTCTTTACCCCAGCAAAACGTCAAGTTATGTCCCCCACCTAAATAAGCTGAACTTTGATGGAATATCCTTTCCAACACCGCTTAACGAGGTGAAAAAATTTTCAAAAATGAACGATATAGGAATAAACATTTATTCTTTTGAAGAAGATTTCAAAATATTTCCTCTCCTCATTAGTGATATAGTGTGTGAGAAACATATAGATTTGCTTTACGTAAAAAATGGAGAGTTTGGACATTATTGTTTCATTAAAAGCTTATCTCGACTTGTTTCGAAACAACTCTCAAAACATCAACATAAAACATTTATATGTAAAAGATGTTTAAGTGCTTTCCAAACAGAATACAAACTTCTTCAACACAATGAGATGTGTATACATAAAAATCCTGCAAGGGTAGTAATGCCGTCAGAAACAAGTAAGTTTTTAAAATTTAAAAATTTTCAACATTGTTTAAGGGGTCACATACCTTTTAAAAAGTTGAAAATGGTTAAAAATAGCTCTTTAAAGCTCTATAATTTTTTTATTATTGTTTCCCGGAATGTAAATTTTGGAGGAATAAACAAATAGATATTACTTTACTTAAAACATAACCAACAAACACAGTGCTAATTAGGATAAATTTTTAATTAGATAATTACAAAAAGAAATTTTTGTTTTCTTTTCGCAAGTGATATGCATTACGCGCAGCTTTATAAAAAAAGTTACCAATATTTTTTGATGAAATTTTTGCTAAGTGTTGGAAATTGTGTTATCTTTAAAATGACGAAGCATGAAACACTGATTTAAAATTTTTAGTAAACTATAACAATTTAAAATTTAACTATAAAATTTTTAAAAATTTTTTGCTATTTTATATTTGTAATTTTAAATTTTTTCATTAAAAATTCAAACTGGTTCGTTATTTTAAGTACAGATATGATCAGAATCTACAGTAAAAATTTTATCATTTTCCATTTCACGGTTTTGAAAATATCATGCGCGTAATGAGTAAAAATGACGTTCTGAGAAAATTGACATCAAACGTAAAATTTACCACAGTTTTATATATATATTATTCTGGTTACTCAAACAACAACTAAATTTAAATTAAAACCAATGTGAAGTTTTTTTAGTCAATAAACTTTAATTTATTAAAATTATTATAACTAAAAACATATATTATACCAATGCAGTACAAGCATCGAAACGATATCAAAAGCTACAAAATAATCAAAATGCAACAAAGTAATTCACATTTCTCCAAAATAAAGTTAAAAATTTATAAATATTACTTAAAAACAATCAATACCTTAATTAACAACTACTTATTATAAATATTAAACAATTTGTGATATGAATGCAGTGTATTACTATGATTCTAAAATGCTAAAATTCGCCACATGCATATGATGTTCCCTCTTTTTCAGTTAATTTCTTACAAGTAGTTTTAAATTGCATTCTTTTAGCCTGTCGTACTTCTTTTGTGCGGAGATTAAAATGTACTTCTGCAGTCTGAATTCTTTTTATATCTACATGTGTAACAAATTTATGTGCAAATTGACCAACAGTCAGACCAAGCGATTGCATAATTTTTAGTCTGCCTTGATTGCCATCATTAAAAATGACAATTGCCTCATTTGTAGATATGTCAACAATCTTTCTACCACAACCTAAAGTTTTTGGGCATAATTCCCATATTAATGAGTTAATGGATTCATTATTATTTTGGGTTTTACCCCTAGACATTTTTGTAGAAGTTTAGGTTGTGATAGATCATTAAACACAGGTTTTATGGCCTCCATTACTGCCACTGGCAATTTGTTACTGTGTCTAAAAGTTTCCACACTGCCCTCTACTACTTGATTTTGATATTTACACCAAGAATTAGGACCTACGGGACAAAAACTGTGCAATGGTTCTTCGTCGCTTGAACGTATATGGAAATATACAGCCCAAACAGCTTTTCGCATATCTGACAGGCATGTTTTATTTTGTCGGATTGCATTTCCATAGTACGTTGTAATTAAGTCGATCATTCTGTCGGTCAACCTTCCCTTTCCCCAATCGACTTCCCATCACTGAGTTTGGAGCTCATTTGTTTTAATTTTCGTAAACGAGTTCCCATTCTTTTTTGAACATGTCCAACACATTCAATTTTTTGAAACTGTGATATCTTCTCCATACGGATTGGATGCAGTAATAGATGAGAATGTTTTGGAATCGCCATCCCCGATGTAAGATGTATATCTCACAGAACGATGACTTAATGAACGCTGAAATATACGAACCATTCCCACAGTCTCCATCATGCCAGCTGAACCATTGTGGTTCTTCAAACATTCTTTAACGTGAAGAATTTTCCACTTTTTGTAAGCAGGTGACCCCTTTCGTCGTTTCCAAGAATCATATCCTTTACAGAAAGAAGACATCACTTCCGCATCAATACACTTTCCTGTTTTGTCTCCTATAACAGCACACACACCAACACGAGAAGAATAGCCACGGGTTTTCCATGTTCCATCTCCACTAATTATTATATCGGAAGAATTTGTCAAAGTTACCTCTTCCAAAGCTGCACTTTGCATTGAAGCTTCTGCGACTTCTTTACTACACAATTGTAGTTTGTTTATAATGTTATTATAGGATTTTTCAGCAACTGGAGGAGGAAAGTCCATGACACCACAGAAAGTTGTCATTGCTGCATGACCCTGTCCAATTGTCCTCATTGCGTATACAAAACGTCTGTTTATTTCTGGAATATTTTTTTCTTTTACCCAGCATTTTTGAATTTCTAAACGAACACAAGTCTTTACAGTTCTTGCATTCAATCGAAAAAACACTAGACAAACCTCTAACACATTTTTCTGATAGTTTAATATCAGGACCACATTTTTTGCAAAAAGCAAAGTTTTGAATGTTTGTAAACATGATAGTTTTATCAAACACTCTATAGCCATCAAAACAGTCATCATGTTCAATAAAAGATGAATGTACATCTTGCAGCCGAATCTTTTTTCCAGATGCACTGTTGTTTAGTGATTCATCCACACTGTGTACAGCTTTGCATCTCGTATGCATATTACCAGTAAACTTCCTTTTCTTAGGACGTCTTTTAGCAGATTCAGTCGAAATCATCCTTCAATAGTTTATAAAAAAATAATACTTTTCCTAAAACTTATCTTAGAATAAGATACGGTATGAAAATCAAAAACGAGCGAGTATAAATTCAAGATTCACTTTATCAAAACAAAGTAGAAGTAGAAGTTTATAAAGTTAGTAGAAGTTGTAGTTAATATTCAGAACAACAAAATAATAATATTTGAGGCTTAGATTCAAGCATTTGATAATAATTAGAATGAAAATATTAGAAACAGAGAAACGCAGCTGTCACCAGCGACATGACAGCTGTCACCCTGGAGCCAAAATGTAAACAATATGTAAATCGCCTTTTCTACTCTTTTTATTTTCTTAATAACGTCCGTTCTATTGGGAATATCTGGGAATATCATGCGGTTTCTTTTAGAACACTCAGAAAGGTTTACTCTATAAAATAAAATAATAATAAAAAATTGATTTTCAGGAAATTTTAAAAGGTATATGACCCCTTAAAAATACCCTTTGTTGTATATGCGGATTTCGAGTGTGTAACTAGGAAAACTGATACTTGCTGTCCTAATCCAAACTTTTCCTTTACAAATATTTATGAAAAACATGTCCCAATAGGTTTTTGTTATTTTATCAGTTATCAAAGGGGGCATTATAAAGATCCAGTAGTATATAGAGGTATTGATGCCCCCAAAATTTTTATTGAAAAGTTAGAAAAAGATGCAATAGAAATTGAAAATATTTATAAAAAATCAAAACCGTTATTACCTCTTACTGAATCAGAAAAGCAATTGTATGATAATGCTAATAATTGTTATGTTTGTGGTCAAACCTTTCACGAAAACAATATCAAGGTTAGGGATCATAATCATGTTACTCAAAAATTTAATGGCCCTTGTTGCAATAGTTGTAATTTAGCAATGAAAGCCCCCAAATTTTTGCCTGTTTTCTTCCATAATCTTTCAGGATATGACGCCCATATTTTTATTAATGAGTTAGGATATGATGAAAAACAAATTAATTTAATTCCGAACACCGAAGAAAAATATATTTCCTTCAGTAAAAATATTTCAAATGATTTTCAGTTAAGGTTTTTAGATTCTTTCAAATTCATGTCTTCTAGTTTGGAAAATTTGATAAAAACACTAAAAAAGATGAATTTAAATATATGAAACATTATTTTGACTCAGAAAAAATAAATTTACTTTTAAGAAAGGGAGTTTTTCCGTATGATTATTTTGATAGTTTTGAAAAGTGTAAAGATTCTTGTTTACCACCTATTAGCAAATTTTACAATAAACTAAATGAGGAGGCTATAAGTGTAGAGGATTAAAATCATGCATGTAAAGTATTTAATGAATTTCATTTAAATAATCTTGGTGAATACTGTGATCTATATGTAAAAACAGATGTTCTATTGTTAACAGATCTCTTTGAAAACTTTCGGAAAATATGCATGCAAACTTATAAACTTGACCCCTGTTGGTATTTTACCACCCCAGCTTTATCATGGGATGCTATGTTATTACATACTAAAGTAGCTATCGAACTGTTTACAGATTACGACATGCTTCTTTTTATAGAAAAGGGTGTAAGAGGAGGTATAAGTCAGTGTTGCAATCGTTATGCTGTAGCTAACAACAGATATATGTCTAATTTTAACCCAGATGACGAGATAAAATATTTAATGTATCTTGACGCAAATAATTTGTACGGTTATGCAATGAGTAAATATCTACCCTTAAAAGATTTTGTTTGGAGTGATAACGATTTAACTGAACAGGATATTTTAAATTTATCAGATGAATCCGATGTAGGTTACATCTTGGAAGTAGATCTTGAATATCCTTCCGATTTGCATGACAAACATTCAGACTTTCCCCTTGCCCCTGAAAATAAGCCCCCACCTAATTGTAAAGAGCCTAGACTTTTAACTACTTTGGAACCAAAAACAAAATATGTTCTCCATTATTCTAATTTAAAGCTTTATTTAAAATTAGGGTTAGTCTTGAAAAAAATTCATCGCGTTTTAAAATTTTTTCAATCTCCTTGGCTTAAAAATTACAAAGATTATAATACTAAATTAAGAACTAAATCTGTAAATGACTTTCAAAAGGATTATTACAAACTAATGAATAATAGCATTTTTGGGAAAACGATGGAAAATGTAAGAAGAAGAGTAGATATACGTTTATGTTCAACAGAAGAGCAGGCTCGAAAGTTAATAGCGAAATCAAATTTTAATCGACGCACAATATTTTCTGAAAACTTAATGGCCGTCCATCTAAAAAAACCCAAATCAAATTTTTCAAACCAATACAGGTAGGAATGGTAATTTTAGATATATCAAAAGTTCTAATGTATTCTTTTCACTATGCGTACATGAAGCACCGTTATGACTCAAAAGTACGGCTCATGTATAGACACCGATTCTTTTATATATGAAATAAAAACTGATGATTTTTATAGTGACATGAAAGAGGATATTAACTTATATGATACTTCAGACTATGATGAAAACAATATTTATAATTTACCTTTTGTTAACAAAAAGTCATCGGGAAAATGAAGGATGAAAATAAAGGAAATATTATGACAGAATATGTAGGATTAAAATCGAAAATGTATGCCTACAAAACAAACAATAAGATTGAAAAGCGGTTAAAAGGAATTAAAAACAAACTATAAAAAATAAAATAACATTTGAGGACTACAAAGCTTGTCTTTTTAATGAAAAAATAAAATATGTTGACATGAACTTAATTAGATCCAAATTTCATTCATTACATTCAATAAAGCAAAACAAACTTGCTCTGTCATATAAAGATGACAAAAGGTTTATTAATGGTGATGGCATTACTACTCTTGCACATGGTCATTGATGAATTTAGAACTATTTAATGAGCTGTAGGACATAAAATCAATAATGGGATTTTTTTGTGTGTATAAATAATTGATTGTAATGTAAAACGGAATGCTGTTTTTGTAAATAAACAACTCACTTTGTATCTTTACTGTACATGTATAATCATTACACTGAAATAAATTTTACAAATTGTTGTTCTGTAATGTAAATATACGATTGTAATGTAAAACGCAATACAAGATGTTGATTTCTGAATAAACAATTTACTTTGTATCTTTACAGTGTGTATGTAATCATTATATTGAATTAAAATTTACACATTATTAAAATAATATAAATTAAATATTTTTTTTTCATTTTATTTCATTTTTCGCCAATCAAGAAAATGATTTTAGAATCAAATCAGACATGTTAAATCGCCCGTTCCCGCTGATGACTTCGCCTGCAAATAATTAAATTCATTATACTGAATAAAAATTTACACATTATTAAAATAATATAATTAAATAAACAAGAAAATAAAAACATGTTTTCTTCAAAATTAAATTCATGTCTTTTCTTCAGTCTGTATGCCTTCATAGGATAATGGTTAGCGTAACTGAAAAACTATTGTCCTGTGGAGACATTTTGATCTGAGGCCGTGAGTTTGAATCTGGATTTTTTTATTTGAGCGTTATTTATTTCAATCATTTTAAAATCTATAATTAGTGTACATTTTAATCAATAGGTGGCGCCATGAGCACGTTTAATATTCCCATACTTCCATTTTTTGTGCACATTTTTTAAAAACAACTCAACTTAGCTGTAGAAAAAAAAACAATTCAACTCGCCCCCTCAACTCGAAAATCAAAGCCAATGCAGGATAAAAAACAACTCAACTCGTTAGTAGGAACGAAACAACTCAACTCGGCAGCAGGAACGAAACAACTCCACTCGGCAACATGAACGAAACAACTCAACAGGAGAAACAACTCAACTCGGCAGCAGGAACGAAACTACTCAACTCGCCAGTAGGAACGAAACAACTCAACTCTGCACTGCCGTCGACCGCCTACAACCGCCTTTACAGCAGAATCGGCTTTTTCTACCTACTCCCATCTATTCCTATGAGGGCTTTTTGAATAGCAAAAGGCGATTTAGCAGACATTTCATTGTTTGGAAGAGAAATCAATAAGAACCTGGTATTCGCAGAAATCTGATCAATGTGAAGGTTGGGTAAAATTAGGCCTTTACTCGGGCACAGCAGCATTGGATCCATAAATACGCGTAAAAAACTTCATCCTGGCGTGCCTCCACCCACCACGGAGTCCAACAAGGGAGGCAGTGTGCCGGTCATCTGGCAAAACCAAGCACGGCGCTTACCTGAAGTACAACCAGAACATAATGCTACAGCATCAGGGTGAGGATTCAACGGGTAAACCCGACACCCCTTATCTGCAGCACTAACCCTACAGCAGTGTCTCTTCGGGGACACCGAAGAGAGGTACCACCAGCCAATTGACAGGAGCGGGCGCACTCCTGCCTCCCGTCTACAGCGAAGCATGGGCCGAAGGTATTCCCAGGACACCATTTTCCTCCTTACGGGACGCCGCACACGGCAAACATGCGGGTTGAAAAATAAACGGTGTTAGTCGAACACAAAGCAACCAACAAAAATCAAAAGATTTAAATAAATATACGAAAAAGAAACTAAATTAACGCAATACAAAATGTAAACCAAAGTATGTTAATAAAAAATAGCAAGTTTTTTTAGTAGAAAAAAGTAAATTTGAGCAAAGTTCATTTTGTAATATGGTCGGTGGTCTGGACGGGAATACAAGAAAAAGAGAAATAGGATGACGAGAAGAGGGTCGAAAATAGAGAAGGATCACTAGGGTACCCCGGGTTCGTGAAGCCCGTGTTTACGAAAGATAGTAAACCCCTTGGGAAAAGGAAACGATCACTAGGGCACCTCGGGATTGTGACACCCGTACTCACCTAAAGAAGGTGAGCCGCCTGAAGGGCTCCGAGTTCCACAGAGGAAGGATAATGGCCTACCGAGATATTGCGGATTATCTTTCAGGAAAATCGGTAGTCATGTTGGACGAAACCAAACAACTGTAATGCGGATATGTGACCGTTGGATGCAGGAAGGTCCGACGTAGACGATCGCATTCACCTCAGTGCACCACTTCACGTGAGGACAGGCAAATTTTGCGCATGACAGTGACGGATCGCTCAGTCACATCACGAACCATAGCACAGCACATTGAGTCTGTAACGCATCATTCAGTGTCTGCGCGTACCATTCGACGCCGTTTACAGCAACGTGGTCTGTCCGCAAGACGTCTCCGCTGCCAATGGTGCGATGAAAGAAGGATATGGGTGGCAGAATGGAATGAAGTTGAAGAATGAATGACGAGTCACGCATCTGTCTGCAAAAATACGATGGTCGGATTCGAGTCTGGAGAAAACCATGAAGAGAAAATGCTGAACAGCTGCGTTATGCACCGCCACACTGGTCCTGCACCGGTATTGGATAGCACTCCTCTAGTACGCGTTGCCGGTACTTTAAACAGCCAGCGCTACACCTGCGAGGTGTTGGAGCCAGTTACCCTTCCTTACCTTCAGGGCTTGGCCACATCCAGATTTCAACTGGATAATGCACGACCACACGTGGCACGCATCGTCCAAAGGTTTTTCTTCAATCACCAGATTGAATTGCTTCCCTGGTCGGCTCGCTCTTCGGATCTTTCGCCGATAGAAAACACGTGGTCCATAGTTGCTCAACAAATGACCCAGAATACACCCCCAGCTGCCACACAAGATCAACTTTGGCAACGTGTGGAAGCTGCTTCATCTGCTATACCCCAAGAACACATCCAAAGTCTCTTTCACTCAATGCCGAGGCGTGTGGCAGCGTTGATCTCCAACAATGGCGTCTACTGATTTTGGCAGGAACCACACTTCCCAGAAGTCCACCAAGTATCAAATGATTAAATTTAAATCATTTGATACTTGGTCAACATGTTATCTAAAAAATAAACTTTGTTGTGCTATCGCTTATCTTTCTTGGTGTTGCATTTATGTCGGCCAGCAGTGTATTTTATTTATTTTGCGTTTCACATATATAAATATAAATAACTCTGTCATCAGTTTCTTAGAATGCATTCATGTTGACTAACATATTTAAGAGAATGTTTTCGGAGCGTGAATGTACCGTAATCTTCTTAAAACATTTTCAATTGGCATTGTTATTCAAATGAAAGAATATTATTTGCCTCTCGTATAAAAATAATTTCTTTAGTCACTTACAAATATCAGTAGTAGTTCATTTTAAATACAAAACACTAATGAGCCTTTGAGTACAATCATTAATTATTTATCGTACTTAAAAGGAACCTTACAATAGCTTGAAATTGAAATAACACGTAGTTATATTTATTTTGATGATTTTGTAATCATTACGTGTATTAAGATAATTTTGTTTAGTAATAAATGAACCATCTGTAATTTCTAAATATTTAATTTAAATTCCTTCAAACTGTGAAAAGAATTTTCAAAGAAATAAAGTATGTTAATTTTACTTAAAGATGCACACACATTTTTTTTCTCTTTATTGAGTTAACATGTGAAATAAACACACACTTTTTCTAATATACTCTAAGATTGCTAAGAGAACCATTATTTTGTAAGATTGAATTTGAAAAGCACAAATTCTTTTTTCTTTTTGCATTTATTGCTATTTTAAGAGTGATTTGCGCGATACTTTCTTGATTAAGATCTTTTGCCCATAGAATTTGAAAGAATATTTAATGCAACCTAATAAATAATCATGTGTATAATTAATTATAAAAATCGTATAATTTCTCTAAAATATTGTATAGCATTCTGTATGCTTCTAATAAAGTTAATCAAAATTCATCTATAACAATTTATAGCAATATTTAAAATCTTTAAAAAAGGCAACAATAAGAATGTCAAATCTATAGCAGAAATTTCTTATAAAAGCATTTAATGAAAGGTTTATTTTTACAGAACAATAATAAATGTTGAAAATATAGGTAATATTTTTTTATTTGCTCCTAGTAGTATAAAGCTATTTACATTTAGTGGTAGCAAAATGCATTTCAGAAATAAACATATGATAAACACAATTTATAAAGTAGTTAAGTGATTTCAAACAAAACAGAAATGTGAAAAATTATTCAATAAATAGTAAGGTTGTATAATCTTGAGTATTTTTAATATAATTAAGATATCAATTTAGTTAAAAAATTTTAGATTTCTTTTGTGATATTGTGGCCTTTGTCAAATATTTTTGAGTTATCTTAGAAATTTCTAATTATTCCAGAAATGTTTTAGTGTTCTGTTTAATCTCAAAGTATTGAGACATTTAAAAAAAGAAGCAAACAAGTATAATAATAATACTAATGCTTCATTAACTTATATTTAGAAACTTTAAAAGGAAACTTTACAAATTCAGAGCATTGTGATTGTGTTTCTAGTTGTTTTTTTTTTTAAAAAAACCTTAGAATTTTTGAAAGCTTACTTTTTGGTGGGGATATTTAATAATTTTGATATAAGTAATCTAGAAGCTAAGTTACGTTTTGTTCTAGAAATGAAACTATGATTTCTAAAAAGAATAAAAGAATTAAACAGAATATGTTTGTATTAGATCAGAAATTTCACAATTCAAGTCAGAAAATTTGAAAAAAGATGCAATGTAATTTTTTGAGAGTTTGGAAAAAAAATTAAAAAGCTTAAGATTATTATTTTAATTTTGTAAGTATTTCATGGAAAAAATTTACAGCTTGCAATAATAAATAGAAAACTTTAAAAAGGTAGAAAATTTAGATTCTCGCTAGAAATTAGTTTTTTTTTTAAATTCAAATTTTATAACTTTATTTTCAAGCATTCACAGAAATTCTTTCCACACTGCTACAGAGAAATAAATTATGACTCGGAATCGGAAATCGTCCCTCGGGCAGACACGAGGCTTTGTGCAAGCATCGAAGCGAGCAATCTTTACAGTCTGTCAAAAGCCGGTATAAAACAGACTTTTTAAATATTATGATTGATTCTGTGATAAGCAATATGGATTCAAGATTTATGTCTTTAAATCAACATTTTGAAAATTTTGGTTTTCTCTATGACTTAAACAAGTTTAAAAATATTCCAAAAGAGTAAATACTGAAAAACTGCCAAGATTTACACAGTCCTGCAAGTAGGGGAGAGCAGTGACTTCCAACCTTACGAAGTATATGAAGAATTACAAAACATGATCCCAAATTTACCCAATACCATTACAGACGTGAAAAATCTGCTCCAATATGTCATAGAGAACGATTTCAAAGAAATTCTCTCAAATATTTACATTTTGTCTTTCGAATTCTATTAACAATACCTGTAAGTTCCGCTTCTGTTGAAATGAGCTTTTCAAAATCAAAACTGATAAAAAATTATGCAAGAAATACAATGGGCCAGGAAAGACTTTCAGCTTTGTTAGTTTTATCTATTGAAGCAAATATACCATCTAAGATAAATTACGAACCAACCATTAAGAATTTCAGCAAAATTAAAAGTAGGAAATTTCTGTTTTTTTTCTTTCCTTATTGTTTATTGTGCCAAAGAAATATGAGTAAAAAGTTTGGTTTTTTTCTTTATGAATCAAAATTGGTTTTTTATTTTATAAACCCTCTTTTTGTGCCACCAGAGGGTCTCGCAAAATGTATCTTGCCCACATTAAGTTCAGGTCCCGCGCCGCCATTCCGTGGATCTTATTCCTTTATTAAATTTGAAGGCAAGTTCTGCCACTTTTAACAAACATTAAAGTCGACAGTGAACTTTCCCTGCACATTTTTTTAAGGACCATCGCATTGCTATTTTTTAATTTTAAATTTGTAAGCCATACCTCGATAGCCGAAAACTCGATTCCTAATTCTTTGGCGAATGCGTTAGCCTTTTCTTTCGATAAAAAGCCACTATATGGAATATTCTGTCTCATCCATTAAACTAAGCACTGTTCAAGATGTATAAAATTACCCTTACTAATGCGTCTTTTCATGATACTGAAAGATGCACAAACGATTTTATCTGTATTACTGAGATGGGGTGTAAAATAGTGGCCCAAGGTTTCTCGAAATTAACAGGAAGCGAACGTGAATCACAACTTTACTAAAATATTTTTTAATTTTAAATTTAGAATGGAAAATTAACATAATGCGTATTCACAGTTTCACACTCTGCTACGAGGTATAATTAATAGTGTCGACGTCCCTTTTTTATCGCTCTCTTTTCCTTTCACCTGCCACTCAGTCTTTCACGTCCCTCCCAATCTCTTCCATTCCTCATTGGAAATAAAATCTTTTCGCACCAGGTTCCATCAGATACCGTCCCCAGCACTAATGATTTTCAAGGCAGAGTCCAGTCCAACCCATGCCCTATTGGTGTGATTTATACCATAAGTCACATAAATCAGCCATAAATCGTCATGACAGACCGACGCAAAATACACAGTCCCCGCATCTCTTCTTCACAACAGAGGACCATCCTTTCTGAACACATGTGTAGCAAGACCGTGTGTTAAATGAAAGATATGGATGGCTAACACGTGTGGCAGGTCTATCTATTATCCACTTGAAGAAGAAAAGGAATAAAAGTCTTTTCATCCAAAAGGAACCGGGAAACATAAAGAATGGGTAGTAGACTGATGGTCATCAAAGAGATTGTTACAGGAGAGAAAATACAGCACAAAACATGCAAGTTCCAACCTGTTTTCTATAGGACTCTACATGATAGTGAGTGTTCCAATTGTCGAGAGTGTGGAAAGACTTCGAAATATTGAACACACCCAAAACGTATTTTCATTCGAAATGTCAAGAACTTTTTTAGGGGCTGAGCATATACTTCGAATTAGCGTGATGTTCATACCATCAAAGGTTTGAATTATATATATATAACATTGTGTAAAATATAAAAAAAAGGTAAAATTCGATTTTGAAAAAAAAATCCATTTTGATTGTTAACACAAGCTACTTCCAACAAAAATTTCATTTAATTCCATCAATTTACTTCAATGTTTTTTTCCTCGTTGGTTTTTGACAATGAGTGAGCGTTCATTAATGTTCACTTATAAAGAAATATAAAGGCGATTGGCAACGTTATTTTTGATTCACGGTCAAATAACGAGGATGACATCAGATTTGGAATTCTCTTCTCCAAACTACCCCACCGTGCTAAAAGGAGGACTTGGATGATATTTTTTTACAGGCCATCAGCATTCATTAGTTCTGAATCGCTATCCGTAGAATCTCGTGTTCACAAGTATTAAATTTTGGTTTTCCTACATTTCATCAGCAAAAGTCCATCAGTTTCTCCACATCACTATCTTTTTGGGTTACATGATTAATGCAATTCGTCCAATTTTGAATCGAGACCTTCTCTCTATTGCCGTTATTTCATTGAGTTAAAAAGTATTATTTTCTCCTGCAACATAACCTTAAGGTATCCGCATACGTTAGGAACTGTGATTTTGCAAAATCGTATAAATGGATAATATTTAGTGTCAATTAGATTAGAAAATGTATATAAAATTGTTTTAAGAATATTGTTGCAGTAAAAAATTATTTAAGTACAATATTTTGACAAAAAAAGAACATAGAATGACCAATTTTCAAAATATTCTCCTTTTGTGAAAAATGCATCTATTATAATAATATTTTACCTGTATATAGCTCAGACCTCTGTACAGAGGCTCAACTAGAATTTTTGAAATATATAACTTAGAAGTGGATTTATCCTTGTTTTACGACAACAGAGGGGAGAAATTTTAAGAAAAAAACGCTGATAATTATTTCAATGGGTTGTAACTCTGAAAATAATGTAAATTTTTCAAAAAATAAAATGGTTCTGACTCTTTGGAGAAGTTTTTACTTTATATAAGCAAAATATTATTGTTTTAGAAGGCTTTCTTATAAAAGGAGAACATTTTGAAAAAAGGTTATTCTAAGTTAATTTTTTGCCAAAATATTGCATTTAAATAAATTTTTTTGTCAAAATGTCCTTAAAACAATTTTATGCATTTATTCTAATCTAAGTGACACTAAATACCTTAAAAATTATCCATTTATGCCCTTTTTTAAAACCACGGTTCCAAAAGTAGTCGGATACCTAAATTCCAAATCATCTCAATTGAATTGAGATCGCAGTGATAAGACCAGTCTTATAAGTTTGTGGCCAAATTTTTCTGCGATTTCTTCTACTTTATAATTATCATATAAGTACTTTACTTCAATTACTTTCTGCAACAGTTTCATTTTAATCAAGTCTTGATCCCATTGTTTTCTTTTCAAACAACTACTTTTGAATAGCACTTTTTTTCTAAGAACTTGTAGGGATTCTTTTCCTTTTTCACTGAATGGTAGGGGGTATTATCCATCACAATAATGCTTTGGGGGCTTGATTTTAACATGACAGTTTAAACAATTTTTCAAAATTTTTACCATGAACGTCTTCATGGTAGTAACCAGATTTTTTTCAAATAAAAAATATGTGTGCTGCATCCCAAACAAATCTCTCTTTGCTTCCAATGTGAGTTATTATAAGCCTCCTTTGCCTTTAGGTGCAGTCAAAACTACTGTTGAATTAGAAGAGGAAACAAGCAAAAATTAGCAAAAATCTTACATGTGTTGCAATTTGATCAAGTTTAAGGTTCGGTAAAACAAGGCCTTTATCTGGGCACAGCAGATTTGGATCCATATGTGCGAAAAACAACTTAATCCTGGCGTACTTCCACCCACCACGGAGTCCAAGAAGGGAGGCAGTGTGCAGGTCAACTAATAATAGTCAGGCACGGTGCTTACCTGGAGTACACCCAGAATATAATGCTACATACAGCATCAGGGGGAGGATCCAATGGGTAAACCCACCTCTCCTTATCTGCAGCACTAACCCTATAGCAGTGTCTCTTTGGGGACACTGAAGAGAGGTACCACCAGCTGACTGACAGGAGATGGCTCACTCCTGCCACCCATCTGAAGTGAAGTGTGGCCCAAAGGGGAACGCAGAAATATCCCACCACTATTCTCCTCCTTACAGGACGCTGCACATGGCAAACATGCGGGTTGGAAACCAATGTTGTTAGTAGAAAACAATATGAATATCAAAATTAGACCAAAAAAAATATCAAAAGGAACCAAATTAAAGATTTACAAAATGAAAATGAAACCGTGTTAATAACCATCAATAATTTAATTTAATCAAAAATAAAGAATTTTAGATACATATTATATAAAAAGTGAACATCTGTGGTCTAGACTGGAAAGGAAGTAAACAGGAAAATAAATGACAAGAAGTAGGGTCAAAAATAGAGAAGGATCACTAGAGTAACCAGGGGTCATGGCACCTGTGTTAACCAAAGACAGTAAACATCTCTTGGGAAAAAGAAAAGATCACTAGGGCACCTCGGGATTGTGACACCCATAATCACCTAAAGAAGGTTAGCCCCTTGAGGGGTAACTGATATTCAAAGTCTTTATGCAAAATACTATCTGATTTATTCTTGATTATTTATTTAAGTTTGTTAATTTTATATCTTCTATATGAATATCAAAATTAATAAAAAAAAAATTAAATATCAAAAGGAACCAAACTAAAGATTTACAAAATGAAAATGAAACCGTGTTAATAACCATCAAAAATTTAATTTAATCAAAACAAAAAGAGTTTTAGATATGTAATATTATATAAAAAGTGTTCATCTGTGGTCTAGACTGGAAAGGAAGAAAACAGGAAAATGAATGACAAGAAGAAGGGTCAAAAGTAGAGAAGGATCACTAGGGTACCCAGGGGTCGTGACACCCTTGTTAACCAAAGACAGTAAACATCTTGGGAAAAGATCACTAGGGCACCTCGGGATTGTGACACCCATATTCACCTAAAGAAGGTTAGCCCCTTGAGGGGTGAGTGAGTGTTGGGTTTTATGGCGCAAGAGCCAAACTTGGCTATACTGCGCCACACGTTTGTTAAGACATTAAAACCCTGTTAAAAATACACATGAATACAATTATATAAAAAATAAAGGTAAAGATAAAACATTTTAAAAAGTCAAATTAAATATAAAAATCCAATTTTCTTTATAAAAGCAAATAGATTTTGGTGGGGAGATTCCCCCACCAAGTCAGATAAGGTTGCCCCTTGAGGGATAACTGATATTCAAAGTCTTTATGCAAAATATTATCTGATTTATTCTTGATTATTTATTTAAGTTTGTTGATTTTATATCTTCTATTTCATATAAATGTTAATAGTAATGATAAAATGTATTTATAAAAAAGGAAGATTTACTTACTATTTTAATCTAAAAAATAATACATTTGTTATCATATCAAACTGAATTAACAGAAACAAAGAAAAATTATTTTAGCAAAATGTCCTGATGTATACTGGATTATTTAAATATGCACAGAAATATTCTTTTTATCTAAGTCTGCATAAAAGCACAATTTTAAATTTATCAAAATTTGCCTTTAAATGTATTTGAAAATAATTCCTATATTAGGAGTAATATTCAAATACTGAAACTGAAATACTTAAAAAAGAACTCCATTTTATTTGTCCAAATTAGTACAGGTATGTAATGAAAAGTCTTTCTTAGAGAAATACAGCACTAAAGTATACATATTCAAAAAAAATGGAAGCTTCACAACTTCTAAGAGGAAAAATATCGCTAAAGGATGCAATAGATTTGCTTAAAATCCTAGCACATTTCACTGAATCAAATGACACAAGATTTTTACAATGAAGATTTCTTCACATGCCAACAATTATTACTTGCAAATGTGAAAATAACTTTTTAAGTAATACCTTAGTGCAAAACATTTCTACAAATTTCACGAAAATAATGGGTTAAGTTTCATTGAGGAAAAATCATTAAAATTGAATTTTCATTTAATATCAGATGTTATATAAATACATATCACAAACCTTAATTTGTCTGCCAAAAATACATACAGGTTCTTAGCTTATGATTCTCGAGATCCTTAATACAGATTGCAAAAACATAAAGCATTTCTTTGATCTGAATGTCTTTTTAAATGAT
Organism: Trichonephila clavipes; assembly: GCA_019973935.1. NCBI lineage: Eukaryota > Metazoa > Arthropoda > Arachnida > Araneae > Nephilidae > Trichonephila > Trichonephila clavipes. The sequence goes on along the minus strand of BMAU01001877.1, from coordinate 75,087 downwards.
CACTTAGACAGTAAAAAGTTTTTAGCATTATTCACTAAATCCACTTCATGGGTATGAATGCATAAATGAGCCTTTAAAGAACCACTTCGAGAAAAGGACTTGCTGCATATTTCACAAACATGAGGCTTTTCATTGGTATGAATATGTAAATGTGTACTTAAGGAAGAGCTTTGAGAGAAAGCCTTGTTGCATAATTTACAAACATAAGGTTTTTCCCCGGTATGAATACGTAAATGTTGTTTTAAATTGCCACTGTCAGAGAATGCCTTATTGCATATTTCACAAACATGGGGCTTTTCCTTGTTATGAATACGTAAATGTGAAATCAAATTGTCACTTCGAGAGAAAGCCTTACAGCATATTTCACAAATATGAGGCTTTTCATTGGTATGAATACGTAAATGCTGATTTAAGGAACCTTTTTGAGAAAAAGCCTTGTTGCATATTTCACAAACATAAGGCTTTTCCTTGGTATGAATACGTAAATGTGAAATTAAACTGCCATGAGAGAAAACTTTGTTGCATATTTCACAAACACTAAGTTTCTCATTCGACTGAATACTCAAGTAATGCTTTAAAATATTATTTTGAGGGACAGACATCTGGGTTTTTTTATAAGATTGGATATATACTCAAGTAATGCTTTAAAATATTATTTTGTGGGACAGACATCTGTTTTTTTTATAAGATTGGACATGTTATTTTAAGGAAGAGCAAATAAATTCTTAGTTAATCTAAAGCAAGGATAAAAGGTTTGGTTGCATTCTGAGGAAAACAGTTTATTAGAATGCTTAAGAAACTGCTTTGTTTTTAATGAAATATTCAAATCAGAATTTTTACTGTATTTTACAAGTAAGACATGAAACTAAGTAGTATTGTCAAATATATAAACTGAAATTCAGCTGAATATTAGAATTTTAAATGAAGAAAGTAATCAGAGAAACTAATTTCTGTTTAATTTGTTCAAAAGATTCTAAAATACATCTAATTAAAATGAAATTGTATGTATATAGGTGGAAATTTTTCATCAATATAAGCTTCTCTTCATCAATGTAAACTGAACCTAAAAGGTATGTCTTCATGGAAATTTACTAATTTTTTGGAGGATAATTTAACAGGAACATGGGACAACATATGTTATGTACATAAAAATATTAGCATGAAATATATGATAAATAACACACCAATAGCAATAATTTGTGAATGATTGGTATCATGCATATTAACCCATAAAAATAACAAAATTTTTGGTGTTGATGTACATCATTAGAAACAAAAGTTACCTTTATGATATAGGAAATCTTTACAATTCCAAAGGTATTTTTTCTTCAAATGGATATCTTAAAAATAATAAGCTTCTAAAATTCGAAAAAATACTCCCAAGATTAGGTTGTTTGAGCTGTTTTTCTCAGAGATAGTATATTAAAACAACATTTGATCCTTTATAGAAATCATGATCATTTAAATGAAAAGTAATATATTGACAATTTTTTATGCAGAATGTTTCTCATAAGTCTTCTTGTATCTCATGATGCATTGCCTTTTCTGAAGGAGAAAATGGTAGTTTGAGATCTGAAAATTTGACTCTGTACAAAAGTCTTTAATTTCCACTTAAAGGCATTCTTGAAAATTTCCATGTATAGAAAACTTTACTTAAACACTCCATACTTATAAGTAATACGTCTTTTTTTTTCTGTCCAAAAAGTTTTATTTTTTTTCTAAGGACATCTTGGAATTTTCTATGCCTCAATTCTCTTCCTTAAGTCAGTTTAATTTATAAATTCTGCACATGTCTTAATTCTTCTATTCCTGTAAAAATTAAAAGTGAGAATTATCAATATTCAAACTATGAAGAAAAAAACATATAAAAAAATTACAATATAGAATTAAATAGAATAATATCTTAAGCTCAAATTTTCATATATATCTGAAAATGTTTCTTTTGACATTCTTCACCATAATCAACTATATCTTTCAAACATTAATTAGCATTTTCCATTTATGAAAGTAAATATAAAATAAAATGTATGTGTGCATGCATATGACCACAGGATAGAAGTGATAACTTAAAATTTTTTAAATTTTTACTTTAGGGATAAGTTTGATGGATAAAAAACAAGGGGGTATTAGTATTGTCCTATAAAATTATTTATTCATATGTCTGTACTCATAAATACTTTTGTGCAAAATATACAATCATATTTGTGAATTAATTGTATTCTAAGATGGAAACAATAGGTTTTTAGTAGCTGAAATAGGTTATAAATATTCTAGATTCAAAAATTTATTTAAATATCTGTATAAAAAACTCTGTCAAGCGTTGTTCCGGTCTTCCTCGTGCTTTCATTTGGATCATTTGACATAATTAAATTAAATTTTGAAATTAAAAAATCAACTAAAGGTTTTGATTTGTCTTTTGGAAAATCTATTTTAAAATTCCCACTTAAAATCATAGGTAATTTGTTCAGAAGACCTGATCCGGCTTTGTGAATATTGGTTGTAATTTAACAATATTCAATTCTATCCATGAATTAATTTAAGCAAAGGGATAGTAAGACAGGTAGTTGATTGGGAAGAGAGGAATCTATGTCAAAACCTTTAAAAATAGATTTAATCAGAAGATTTATATCACATAATCTCAAGCTTATACTAGCTCTTTTGTCATTGTACGGCAGTTTTGTACAAATATATCTGGTGCTGCTGCAAGGTAAGTCTTCTTAATTATATTTTGTTTTCTCGTATTTAAATTTGTTAATGTAACTTTTTCTTAATACATGTATACTTAATTTTGTTATTTTAAATTGTTTTTATTTTCTTTATTCTGATTCACTTACAAAAATATATTTTTATTCTTAAATTCACTGCAACATTGCTAATGATAATTTTGCCATTAGCTGTGTTCTATAAAAATTTGTCCTTTTTCAATATTTTGTTTGATTTTAGTGTAGGATTTCTACTACCGCTGTCGTTTCAGAGTGGCTGGGGCAAGGGGAACGTCCCTCCTTCTCTTTTTAGGGGTGTGTATGTCGCGGACGACCTTGTACGAGCAAGATTTCTGGCTAAAGACGAAAAAAGCTAAATTAGAGTTACAAACCTGAGTGTGTGTGTGTGTCTGATGTCAATTCAAATTTACTCTACAGCAAAACACCCTTATATAAGTTATCACTTCAAAAATTTCACACAAATAACTTCATTTTCTGGATTTTTAATTTGCAATGTATCTCACTAAAAAAGCAGCAACTCTCATTTCCTAAACCAGATTGACCATACCAGATTCTCAGAAAATTGTCATCCAATTTATTTTTCATGTTGTAATAATTTAAACTTTGTAATTCCAAATCAATGAATGCTTAAAGGAGGATTTTTGATGATAAAAATCTCGCGATTTGAAACAGTATAAAGTAATTAAAAAGTGATTTATTTATTACCATAGTACTAAGTACAATAAACCAACACTACATCCGTAAATTTGTAAGGAATGAATGGATTTTAGCCCCCTTTACAGGTAACTATGTGATCTCCTATTAGATGATAACCTCTTTCTAAAGTAGAGGTCAGTAGATTTTTGACAGAAAAGTGAAACATTGTGAGTGATACAAGAAAACTGAAGTATGAAAAAGTCATTTTTATGCATAAGTCTTAACTGTAATGTTCCCTTTTTCTCCTGTGATAGCAATGTGGCTGAAAAATAACATGCTCAAATTTTAACATGTTTACATTATTTAAACACAGTTTTACATATAATAACATTTTTCACACCTTCAAAAACTTAAGACTCATCAAAATTATTTTTATTTTTGCAGCTCAACTTAAGAAACAGTATGCCAAGATATCATAATGTGCTCTTCTACTAATTTGCTCTTGTACTAAAAAGATGACTAAAGTTAATATAAGAACTGCTTCAAATTATAAGGAAAATATTTACTATAAGATTATAATGCTCCACTCTGTAACATATAAAGAGTTACTTAGCAACCAATATTTCCTGATGAGATAGCTATAGTAATGAACTACATCAAAGTCACTAACACTACCAAAGGGAAAACATTTTTATCATCACTAGTTGCAGTTAACAATTGACATAATTTCACATCTTTATGCTTTCAATGTATTGTTGTCAAAAAGGAAATGTTGCAAACACATTTTGGATGAGGTATAGTGTTTTGAAAATATACTACAAATTTTGGCTACTTAATTTTAAGCTACTAAATTTTCTACAACTTACTGCAGTGATCAAAGATTATATAGAGGGAAAAGAACTACTTGGACAAAACTTTGACAAATGCTGTGCTTTCATGGGGTGTTTCTTTTAGTGGGAGGATGAACCACCCACCCTGTAAAGGTTAAGTCTATCGAGAAAAAAAATACTTTATAATAATTAAAATTTTTTTACCTAAAATACTTTTAGTGCATTCACTAAAACAGCTAAAACAGAAGAAAGTGTGGCAGCACATATTATAGGTGAGAAGACTAACGATGAACTGATCATTAGCTCTTTATAGCTAATGATGCAGTGTCATATCTGATGGTGATAATGGTAGTTTAAGATCTGAAAATTTAATATCCAAAAAAAAAAATTTTCCAATTTCCCCTTAAGTCAACATTAAAAAACTTCCACTTAACACATAGAAAACTTTAATAAAACACTCAATATTTAAGTAGTTCACCTTTTCCATAAAGAGAGTTTTATTTTTTTCCAACAAATATCTTAGAATTTTTCAACTTCTCTGATATTCTTTCTCATGTAGGTTCACTTCATGTGTGATTTCTGCAGTTGTCTAAATTCATCTATACCTCTGGAAATAAATAGGCATAAATATCAATATAGAAATTATGAAAAGACATTTGGTATAATTAGAATATATAATTAGACAAAATAACATCACAGGCTCCAACTTTTATAAATTTCAGAAAAAGATAAACTATTGGCTATCTCATTACCCTTCAATCCAATATGGGAGGGGACCCATTGAAAGAACCGGGTGGTTTTAATTAAAGTTACACTATTCAGAGGCCTGTACAATATGTTCTGCTTATTGGATTTTGATGAAACGTGGAATATATGCTATATGGACCATGGGAAAATATTTTTGCAATAAAAAATTAGCATAAATTTTGACCACCAGGCGGCTTTTATCGAATATTCCTAAGCAAAAAGCCATAAAACCTCTATATAAACTTATGGTCATAGCGACAGTCATTCAGTATGCGTTTGACATTGTTAATCATGCCCTTACAAAAAACAATAGATCGAGTTACACTGGTAAAACTGTTTTATCAGAACAGCAGCAACTACTTAGTTGCTCTGTGAGAATATCATTGTTTAAAAGATCTGTGAAAAGGTCGCACACCAAGGATTGGCTTGAGAAAGATGAGACTGGAGAATTGGGTGTGCTGCTTGGAAGTGGATGGAAAAACGGTTGGGACTGAAAGTGTCAAAGAGGTCGCTACTGCTGTGGTTGAAAGAGCCTCCGGTTCCATCTACTCTTCAGCAAGTAGTCGATCAGTTTCACGCGAGTTGGAGATGATCATGCATATCTTGTGATTTTGAGATTTCAATGTTTACATCACATGGATCATATACAGATACTTTTTTAAAATGTATCGCAGAACTTTTTGTACTGTCAACCATGGAATCTCCAACTCAAGTGACACTGATCACCTGGTGGTCAAAATTAACACTAATTTTTTTTATTGCAGAAATCTTTTCCCCATGTAGCCCGCATAGCATATATTCCAAGTTTCATCAAAATCCGATAAACAGAACATGTTCTACAGCCCCCCCTCTGTGAAGAGTGTAACTTTAATTAAAACCACCTGGTATATAGTGTCCAGAAGAAAGTCAAACCACAAGATTGAGAACATTTAGGCTTGCCATATCCCCAACCGTTGTCCAACGAGAAAGGTGTTGTATAGAAGCACAACAGTCAGTTAAAATCCAAATGTCCCTGAAGCCAATGTCAGAAGCAGTGTCAATAAATTGAAATTTTTTATAAATTGAAATAAGTTCAGACCTAAAAACAGAACAGCAGTTATTATTCCTAACTTTAATGTCAAATGTACCATCTTGTGTCTCAATGTGCATGCCGCTTCCAGAAATAGCATTGTCGCCCATGCTGCTATCAGAACAGATTTTTAATCCCAAAAGGAGGATCTATGAATTTTCTCCAGAGCAATCTGTCTGGTAATCTCTTTAGACTTTCTTTTTGCCATACTATACTACACTATACCATTAAAAAGCATTTTGAATTTTTCCATGTAAATACTGGCTAAAATTTCATCAGAACAATATTGTGTGCACAATGGCTTCAAGGTATTTTATATTACATTTGATTAACTCAAATAATTTCATTGACTGGATTGTTTCATTTGTCATGTCTCTTTTAAAAAGAGCACCAACTCTCATTTCCTAAAAGCCATATTCTTTTTCATCTTAGCAACATTAGCAAATGTACCCTGCTTGAAATAGTTTTATCTTGTTTGTCAATTTAACATTATGCACATTTGGAGAAATTAGTAAACAGTAATATATTATACAAATTGAAATTTTAAGGTAATAAATATTAAGTTAATCATATGTAAAACGTGTTTAATTAACAACACACCCTTGAACAAAAAACGAAATATAAGTAGTACATAGTCAAAGTGATCAAGGCATCCCAAATAAGGTGGCTGGGACAAGTATTTCGATAAAGCAATGAAAATCCTGTTAAAAAAATGACTTTCCAAACTCCAGATGGAATAAGGAAAAGAGGAAGACTGAAAACAAGGTGGTCGGATAAAGCAGAAAAGTTGTAGAATGACTTAGGAGTTAACCGATGGAGGAATATAGCATCGAATAGATAAAGATGGTGTTAGCTGACAGAGACAGACTTGGCCAGTAATCTGCTGTGGTGCTTGGAAAGAAGAGACATGTACAATTCTGCTCTCATGGTATTTTCTACACTTTTGTTTGACATTCTAAAGATAACACACAGAAAAAGAAATTTCGCTGACACCATGCACACCATTGAAGCGAGGAAAAGCGATTAAAAATGGATCTCCGAGAAATATATTTAATGCTTCTTCTCAACTTCAAGAAGAAAACTCTCCAAGAACCTATCAAATGAATTGCTTAAAAGGTTTCTCAACCGAGCAGCATTTCTAAAGATTTTTCCTTCATTTGAAAAACAAAAAAGACAGCACATGGGATTTTCATATTGAAAAAGGAAAAACAGGATTTGTTTTTAGAAAATGAAATGATGTGAATAATGTTAGATACATATGCAGGAAAAAATATACAATGTATTTTTTCGTGTAATAAGCTTTATGAAAGATAACAAATTTTGATATTGATAAATTTTTTAAAATAATCCCAAAATTCTATTTTATATTTCTGTACCTATATAATTTATATTAATTGTAAATAATTATTTGTTATAATAAACTAATTCAAAATAGATTTTTTCTTTACAAAAAAGCGACAAGAATTTTTATAAGCATAAGAGAATTTTTTTTCTTTAACAGGTGTAATAAATGCGTCAATAGAATTAAAGACAAGTACTTTAAACTAAACAAATTTTTTTCTAAGCATATTCCTTCTTCACCAAATTTGGTAAATTTCATTAGCAATAGTCATGACAATGGTTGTGATTTACTAAAAGTAGGCTTACCTGTACTGCCAAATTAGGGTGAAATAAAATATAGATTGAATTTGAGAAAAGCAGTTACTTTGCGAATTTTAAGGATGTCATAATACAAATTCTGCAATATCATGTAAATGAACATTTAAAGTAGGATTTCGATGACAGAAATCTTATGACTTGAAACAAGATCTACAGTGGGCCACAAAAGTGTTCATACACTTACAATTTCTTATGAAATTTAATGTTTTTGACTAATAAAAATTAATCTATTGTAATTGTAATATTTTTATGATATCTGCAACTTGTTCTTAACGGAATGAAAATAATTAATTCTTTAAAAATAGTATAACTATTTTTCTAAAAAAATTAATAATCAAAAAGCTACTAGAAAATTACGCCATAAAAGTCTTCGTACACTTAACAAAAATCTCATCTTAGCTTTAAATATTGTATTTCTTTCTTAATTTAGTACTTAGTAGGATATCTTTTAGTGTCCACAACAGCTTTTAAGTGTCTTGGTAGAGATTTAATCAGTTGTTTTTTGTAATTTCTGCATCGATTTTCCTCCATTCTTCAGTGAATATTGTTTTTACTTCACATTTTGTGTTTATTTGTCATGTGTGTGTATTTTTTACTTCAAATTCTCATTAAATATGTTCTACTGGGCTAAATAAAGTGATTGAGGAGGTGGTTTTATAATTTGGGGACAGTTATAGACACGTGGAGTACATTGAGCGCAGTGCGCTTGGCGTCATTACCTTGTTAAAAAATTAAGTCACCTCCAATATCCAAATTTCGTGTGAATAATTTAAAATTTCTCTTTAAATATTTAAATAGGTTCATGATTCACAATATCATCAAAAAATACCAAATTACCTAATTCTGAGGCCAATTTACAGCCCCATGCTAGAACACCTTCATTTCAATGCTGAAGCATGGAGGTGGAGGAGTTCTTGTTCCACATAAATTCATGAAATTAAACTCCTTCTTATTTTTTCATTTACAAGTTATTATAGATCCATCAGAACCAAAAATGCTCAATTATCTGCCATCCAAATCAATTTGCTGTAAATTTTGAATTTTCTGAAATTTAATTCCAAGAATATAGTTGGATCAATAAAACATGGAGGTGAAAGTGTTCTTGCGTGGGGGTGTAAATATCGGCCACAGAATTAGGTAATTTGGTATTTTTTGTTCATATTGTGAATCATGAGCTCTACTTAAATATTTTAAAGAGAAATTTTAAATTACCCGCCCAAAATTTGGATAGTGGAGATGACTTAATTTTTTAACAGGGTATAATGATGCCAAGTGCACTGCTCTCAATGTGCACCACTGGTGTCTATAACTGTCCCCAAATTATGAAAACACCTTCTCGATCACTTTATTTAGCCCAGTAGAATATATTTGGTGAGATTTTGATATAAAAGAAAAGAATACATAACAAATAAACACAAAATGTGAAGTAAAAACAATAATCACAGAAAAATGGGTGAGTGAGTGAATTTGGGGTTTTATGGCGCAAGAGCCAAAATTGGCTATACTGCGCCACACGTTTGTTAAAATTATAAAAACATGGTAAAAATACACATAAAAAATACAAGGACATAAAAATAATTATATATGTGCATACCAGCATGCACATATATAAAAAATAAAGTTAAAGTTAAAACATTTTAAAAAGTCAAATTAAATATAAAAATCCAATTCTTCTGATAAAAGCAAATAGATTTTGGTGGGGAGATTCCCCCACCAAGTCAGATAAGGTTAAAACAGATTGATGAAAAAAAGGTCATGCGATGAGTATTAAAAACGGGACAATCTATTAAAATGTGATGAACAGTGTAAGAGACATGGCATGAAGGACATTCAGGAGCACGTTCTCCAAACAACAAATGCCTGTGTGTGAATTTGACATCAGTTCTTCGCATTGGCATCACAGGCCATGCTCCTATGACAGGTTTCACAGAGTGCAGTTTGTTATCCAACTGCTGACTCCATGATTCCTGCCAGATCTTAAAAATATGATGCATGATGACGCGCTTCATATACGATAACTAGCGGCAGATGCGTACTTTGCCGCGCTGTCCGCTTGCTCGTTGCCTATGATTCCTACGTGACTTGGTAGCCAGCAAAACACGATATCGAAACCCTTGCCACAGAAAATGGAGGAAAATCCATGTAAAATAACAAAAAAAAAAAAAAAAAAAAAAAACTGATTAAATCTACACCAAGACACTTAAAAGTTGTTATGGACACTAAAAGATATTCTATTAAGTACTAAATTAAGAAAGAAATACAATATTTAAAGCTAAGTTGAAATTTTTGTTAAGTGTACAAAGACTTTTGTGGCATAATATTTTAGCACCTTTTTGAGTATTAATTTTTTAAAAAAATAGTTATACTATTTTTAAAAAATTAATTATGTCATTCTATTAAGAACAAGTTGCAGATATAAAAAAAAATCCCAATTACAATATATTAATTTTTATTAGTGGAAAACATTAGATTTCATAATAAATTGCAAGTGTACGAACGCTTTTGTGGCCCACTATATGTAAAACTACATACAAGATAAAAATACTCCAGTCCTATTTATGTGAACATTTTAAAATTACTATCATTACAATTACAATAATCCATAAGCTAATCAGTCAGTTTCTAAGGCTGATTGTTTTATCTCAAAAGGTTTTTCAGAATTAACTGAAATTTTCGAATTTTGTTAGAAATAATAAATGGAATTTTAATGTCACTATCTGGTAGTGTGATTTCCTCCGTGATAACATATAAAGGAGATAACAACGTTACCTAAATTTTGTGATAATTCTTTTACTGTAATATTTTAAGGTATATATTCTGAGAGAGTGAGTGAGTGAGTGAATGCCAGGTTTTTTGGCGCAAGAGCAAAATCAGGCTATACTGCACCTAACATTTGTTAAAATATTAAAGAATGTGATAAAATGTGTAAAAATATTGAGAGCACAGTTTTTAAAAAGTTAAAATTTCAAATGACGTATAAAACTTGTTTTCAAGCAATGAACGCAAACAAGTTAGACAAGATATAAAAATAAAAGCAGTAAAAAAAAAGACCAGTGAAAAATCTTTGTTTAAAAAAAAGTTTAAGCATTTCATCTGAATAAAAATTAGCTCCTATTTTTTCTGAAAGGCGTTGGAGTTAACGTGCATATATATTTGTCAGGATTGTTTTGATGATATTCAGTAATGGCGAATTTATCCGTAGGATCCGTTTCAAGTTCTTCCTCCTGCACATCATACATTATCAAGTCTTCGTCATCTGTAGTATATTCTGTAGGTGTTGACTTTCTGGGTTTATGTTTAGCCATTTTTATTTCTGTTTCTGGTTTTTGTACTTTTGTGCATTTTCTTCTGTTTTTTTAATTATGTTTTACACCCTGTGGGATTTCACATATGTTAGAAGGTTTGCTATTGGATGCCGACTCAGGTAAAGGAACCGATGAATGAACTTCAGTTGAGAGTGCGGCAAATCTATTAGAAGTTGTAGGAGCAAGGCATGTTTCAGTTAATAAAGATGAGTTGGTAGTATTTAGACTATTGTCAGAAGCAGAAATAGGTTCAAGTAACCAAGATTCAATTTGTGTGGTTGGTTTTATTGAAGATGCAGAGGGCAAGAGGTTTGCTTGAGAGGTAGATGACGATGTGGAAACTGAAGGAATTAAAGGAGATGCATTTGGATGAGGTACAGATGATAGAGGAGGAAGTAATTGTAAAAGTGGGCATTTTATTTTGTTATATTTTCATCTGTTTGCATACAATTATTTATGGTAGAGGATTTGGTAGCTTGAGCATAAGTTTGAGATAACTGTGGGACTATTAATTTCCGTGCTTCACGATAAGAAATATTTTTATTTGTTTTTATTTCCTGTATTTGTTTTTCTATTTTCCATTTAGGGCATATTTTGGTTTGGTTCATTTTTAATGGCGCAAGGACCAATTTAGATCATACTGCGCCAAGAGAGACAATAAGAACAGTTAGATAAGATTTGAAGGCCATAAAGCCTTAGTCGTGCATAGTCTATATGCCTTTCTTAAAATCTATAGATTAAAATTAGATATGATTAAAAAAACCCTTGATGCTTATGAATTTAAATACAAGTGAGGAATTGATGCTATTGTTTAAAATACTGGATATAGTAAAATCAACAGAGTTAAAAAGCCGATGTCTAAGATGATTTGAATGCGGACAATCACAGAGTATGTGTTTTACCGATAGTGAGACATTACATTTCTCGCAATAGGGTGGTGGTTCGCCCAACAGGAGATGCCTATGCGTTAGGTGGGTGTGTTCTAGGCGCAGCTTAGTCCATATCACCTGCTCACGGCGGTTGCTTAATAATGGCGCAATTGGAGCGAGAACGGGCATGATGCTATGCAACTTATTTTAAGTTTGTTGGTCCCAGTTTGATTGCCATACACTTTGCAGTTTCAGCCAGAAGCAAGCTTTCAGGTCAGAGTGTGGAATAGGAAACCTTTCTAAAGAGCCTGTTGCTGATCGTGCAGCTGTATCAGCCAGTTCATTTCCAGTTATTCCGGCATGTCCTGGGATCCAACAAAATCTGATATCTTTCTTCTTAAGATGATTAGCTAAAGCATATGTGATGTCCACAAGGATGGGATGAGACGATGAATGTAAAGAGACAATGCTTTGAAGGGCTGACAGGGAGTCTGTGTAAATAATGAACTTTTTAACGCATGATAGTGAAATATGTTCTAGAGCGATTCTTAGCGCATGGAGTTCAGCAGTGTAAATGGATGCTGAAATTGGTAGAGCGTCTGTAATTACAGTGCACAGAGAAACTACTGCCGAACCAACATGGGATTCAGACTTTGAGCCATCTGTGAAGATAAGTTCATAGTTGGAAAAAAGCTCTCTGTGTTCCAAGTACAGTGTTCTGTATGTACTCTCAGGAGTGCATGCTTTTGAGTAGTATGACAGGGTGAAACCTACCTTAGGATAAATCACTTTCCAAGGGGGCACTTCAGAAATCTTACACAAAGCAATTCTTCCAATGTTCAGATTTAGGTGATTAATCAGGTCTCTAATTCTAAAGTGAAAAGGTTGCGAGTAAGGGAGGGATAAACGATGACTGTTAAAATCATAAAGGCTAAAATTGAATAAATAGGAGTATGCAGTATTTGTTTTCATTGATTGGATTTTCATAAAATAGTTCAAACACAAATACTTCCTCCGCAAATCTAATGGGGGTTCGTAGGCTTCAGCATAGAGGGACTCTACCGGTGATATACGGAAGGCTCCCAGACAAAGTCTCAGGGTTTGATGATGCACTGGATCCAAGATCTTCAAAAGAGATTTGCATGCAGAACTGTAGACCACAGATCCATAGTCCAGTTTTGATCTAATTCTACCAATAAAAAGCTCAGGGTTTGGAAAAACCCCACGCTTTCGAGTGAATACCTCACTAACAGTTTTTTCTGTAGAAAAAACAAAACCGTTCTGTTCAGCCCATTTAGTGAAGTTGTTAATAGTGGTCTGAATGTGTCGTTCTGCAACATTGAGTTCTTTACAACAAAAACAAGTACGATATTTGTACATCGTCCACATATAGAGAACACTGAATCCCCTGATTTATATGATGGGTTATGCTATTAATTTTAATAATAAATAAAAGTACACTTAAAACAGACCCTTGTGGGACACTTTGTTCTTGGATAAAAATATTTGAATAAAATGAACGCAGGCGTACCTGGAATGAACGATGGTTTAAAAATTTTTTTGATAAAAACTGGCAAATTTCCTCTGATGTCCATTGCATATAGATCTCTAAGTATGCCGTACCTCCAAGACATGTCATAGGCTTTTTTAATGTCAAAGAAAACAGAGATGTTATACTGTTTTTTGACAAAAGCCTCTCTGATGGAAGTCTCTAGCCGAAGGAGATTGTCTGTGGTCGATCTTGATTTCCGAAATCCACTTTGAAGTGGTGAAAGGAGATTATGTGACTCAAGGTGGAACATCAACCTCGCACTAACTATGCGCTCCATCAGCTTGCTTAAGCAGCTTGTGAGGGCAATAGGGCGGTAATTATTTGCTGATGTTAAATCTTTACCAGGCTTTGGAAATGGTAAAACGTGGGCATGATACCACTGTGTGGGAAATACTTGGGTTTCCCAGATGCGATTAAACAATGAGAGAAGGGAGAGGATAGAACTTTTGGACAGATGCCGTAACATAATATAGTGTAGCCCATCTGGACCTGCTGCTGTGTTACCCGAGCGATGCAGGCAGCGTGAAGTTCGTGGAGGGTTAGCGGGGAGTTGTAGCCTTCTTCGTTTGAAGAGAAAAAATTCAACTTCACCCTCTCCTCTCGACGCTTTAGCGCTTGAAATGCAGGGGTATAGTTGTCGCAACTAGACGTTTTAGCGAATGTCTCGGCAAGAGTGTTGGCAATGTCAGGGATGGTATTGACAGAGACCCCATTGCTTACAAGCATGGAGACTGGGCTAGCACTGTATTTTCCACTGAGCTTACAGATTTTGTTCCAAACCTCTTTACTCGAGGTTGAACATGTGATGTTACTTACATATTTTATCCACGATTCCCTTTTACATTGCCGGTGGATTTTCCTGGCACATGCTCGAGCTTTATTAAAAGCAATCATGTTGTCTGGGGTAGGGTAACGTCAAAACCGATTCCAAGCCTTGTTTTGATCCTTTTTTGCCATTTGGCATTCTTCGTTCCACCAAGGTTTGGGAAAACGGGGGTCTAGAGGATGGTTGTGGAATTGCATTATGAACTGCAGATAGGATGCAAGATGTTACTAAACATACCGCTTCATCTATTGAGCCAGAGCTTACCATGTCTTCTGTTATATCTGCTTGGGTCCTGAAAGTTTCCCAGTCGGCTTGATCGAACTTCCACCGCGGTTGGCGAATAGTTGCACACGCAATTGGTGTAGCGTAAGATATTACCACTGGGAAGTGATCGCTACCTAATGGGTTATCAAGAACACTCCATGTCAGATTTAATAGCAATGATGGAGAGCATATGGACAAATCAATGGCGCTAAATGATTGGGTTGGAGAAAGAAAATAGGTGTTAGAGCCGTAGTTTAACAAGGTGAGGTCAAGTTCTGCAAGAAGCTTTTCGACAACTTTTCCTTTAGAATTCACATCTTGGCAGCCCCATAGCAAATGATGAGCATTCGACTTTTCCTCTAGAATTCACATCTTGGCAGCCCCATAGCAAATGATGAGCATTGAAGTCCCCCAAAAGGATGAATGGTGAGGGGAGTTGATCTATAAGCTCTTGCAGTTCTCTAAAATTCAAGGGTGCGTTGGGTGGTAGGTACACATAACAGATAGTAACTGTAGAGAAGATAGAAACCTGCACTGCAACAGCTTGAAGTGACGTGCGAATTAGGACGGGGAGAAGGGGTGTCGCATGGTCGATGAGCAAAGCCACGCCACCACAAGCTCTTTCACCCGTATTGCAGTCCTTCCGAAGAATGGAATATCCTCGTATGTTGGATGTGCATGATTGTTTTAAAAGCGTCTCTTGCAGAGCTACGCACACAGGTAAATGCTCATTCATAAGCGATTTTAAATCCTCTATGTTTTTCCAGAGACCACGACAATTCCACTGAATTATTTTATTAATACTTCACCTAAGGAGAGCCTTTAGGCTTTTCGGAGTCTTATTTTATTGCTGAAAAGCTTCGTCTCGATTTTCCTTTTTTACTGAGAAGCTTAACGTCTTCTACTTCTTTGATGGTTTGAATTCCACCAGATTCTGTTCAAATTGATGGCTTCAGTATTTTGGAAGCTTCCTGGACAATGTCAGTAGCTGGCCGTTTGATAGAACTTTTGTCTATTTCCATCAAAGCTTCAGCATCTGATGGCACTGAGAGGTGCGATGTTTCAGAAGACCGTTTGTCTATGTTTAAGGACTCTAGGTCCATGGAAGATGTTTCAGGGGGAGATAGATTTGTTTCTTGTTCAATTAAATTATTTGCTATGGATTTTCGAGCTATTGGGGAATCTTTGGGCTATTGGGGAATTGGTAATGTTTGTTGGTGTTTCTCTGTTGCTAATTTCTGTTTGAGTTGAATTATCTTTTTTTGATTTTGTGTTGGTAATTACTGCATTAGCATAAGAAGTGGAGGCTCGAGGTGGTAAGATATTGACCACCCGTTTCTTTGCTTCAGAATACGAGATGTTTTCAAGTACTTTAATTCTTTGTATTTCTTTTTCTTGCTGCCATTTTGGACAGGTTTTGGAATAAGCAGCATGTCCCCCCTTGCAGTTTGCACACTTTCTGCATTCTGTCGTACATACTTCGCTGGCGTGCTCCGTACTATTGCATTTATTGCAGATAGCAACGCCGCAACAAGAAGCTGTTCCATGACCGTAACTTTGACAGCGAAAACATCTGAGAGGGTTAGGGATGTAAGGTCTTATTTTAATGTTTAAGTAACCAATTAGAATATTTTCTGGTAATGTATGTTTAGAAAATGTGAGTATAAATAATGGAGAAGTTATAGTTTTACCGTCTTTTATGGAAGATATTCTTTTTACAGCCTCCACTCCTTGAGAAGCTAGCTCTTCTTCAATTTCAGAATCGGGCAAAGATATTAGCTGAGGGCAGTAAATCACTCCTTTGGATGAATTGAGTGTTTTGTGAGGAGTAGCAGTAATAGGAATGTTTGAAAGATTTGTACATTGTAGGAGATTAATTGATTGTGCTTGTGTTGCTGTTTCTATCAGTAAATCTCCGGATGGTAATTTTTTAATAGATTTCACAGATCCAGCTGAACCTTGTACAGCTTTAGAGATTAGAAAAGGTAAAGCATTAGAAAGCTTTCTGTTATCAGTTGCATGCAGAACAATAAATTTTGGAAAGGATTTGGAGCAAGTTTGAGAGTTGGTGGGCTGACCACCATGTGTTGGGTTGGGTGAGTGAGTGAGTGTTGGGTTTTATGGCGCAAGAGCCAAACTTGGCTATACTGCGCCACACGTTTGTTAAGACATTAAAACCCTGTTAAAAATACACATGAATACAATTATATAAAAAATAAAGGTAAAGATAAAACATTTTAAAAAGTCAAATTAAATACAAAAATCCAATTTTCTTTATAAAAGCAAATAGATTTTGGTGGGAAGATTCCCCCACCAAGTCAGATAAGGTTAAAATAGATGTATGAAAAAAGGTGATGCGATGATAGTTAAAAACTGGACAATCGATTAAAATGTGATGAACAGTGTAAGAGACATTGCAGTGTTGGGTTGGGGATTTTAAAGTATGCGTTTTTATCTTTTTCCTTATTTTTGTGTATTTATATTTTGGTTTTTGAGAAAGGAGGGGGAGAATCCCTTTTGATTTTCAGAGGACCAGTTTGGCGGGGCTAGCCCCAGATTCAGCAACCAGCAGTGGCCTTGGGAGAGCCCCCCACTATGCAATGCAGGACCCCATCCAGGCACCACCTGGAGCTACAAGGCAGACGAGATTATACACCAGCTGATAGAGCAGCCAGGACATGCTGGTTAGGCTGCCCCGGGCTCCTGTACTATCTGGCGGCCTGAGACACAAAACACAGCTTTTCTCCGGTACCATATACATGGCCGCTTCCTCCAAGACCCCACCTCACCAGTCCAAAGGTCCTCAGAAGTACAACACCCCGCTCAAAGTGCCAGTTTTCCCAGGAAGCAGTCTGTTGTGTCGTCATACCAGTTGTGAAAAACCATCAGACAACTTCAGTCCACTCAGTCCTGGTCTGCCACAGGACTTTGTCGCAAGTAAAATTAAGGATAAAATGTAAGGGAAAAATCAATAATAAAAAAGGACCCACTAAGGGGATAAACCATAAAATGAAATTACTGGATAAGGTATTCTTAGGAAATAAAAACCAGTTTTTTTTTTTACTATAGTGGAAAAGGAAGTGGAGGAAGTAAAAGTAAAAGTAAAGATCGCTCGGGAGAGGCGGGTGCGTGAAACCCGCACTCACAAGAGTGAGCCCTTGCCAAAAGATCACTAGGGTACCTCGGGATTGTGACACCTTCACTCACCTAAAGAAGGTGAGCCCCCTGAGGGGGGCATATTTTGGAATCTGATGGATGGGGCTGTGAGCAGTTTATACATTTTGGCTCAAGAATGCAATCTGTGGAAACATGTCCAGCAGACGCACATCTAGAGCATGTCAGTTGTCCGCGGCAGGAAGCTTGCGAATGTCCGAACCTCTGGCACTTAAAACATCTCAAAGGATTCGGAATGTAAGAGCGAATTTTGCAGTTAAGGTAACCAGCTTTTATTGTTGTCGGTAGTTTGGGGCTATTACAAGTTAAAATTATGTGTTTGGTAGGAATTATTGATGCATCTTTTTTTAATTGTTATTCTTCTGACCTGAATAACACCCTGGCCAGAAAACCCATCAAGGATTTCCGCATCAGTAGTGGTCAACAGGTCAGGTTAAGAAATAGCACCTCGACTAGAGTTAAGAGATTTGTGTGGAGTGAGTGAGTGTGGGGTTTAATGGCGGAAGGGCCAATTTCGGCCAAGCTGCGCCAAACACTTGTTAAAATAAAAGTCGTATAATTTTAAAAATATATATGTTTAAAAGTATATGTATACACATATATGCATGCATGCATACATATAATATAGTAAAAATCAAAAGAAATACACAAATCAAATCATGTAAAAATCCAATAAAATTTGGTGGGGAATTCCCCACCAGGTCAGACCATATCTTAAAATAAAAGCATTGAAAAATACAAATGTTAGGTGAAAATAAGGTTAGACAAAACATGGTATAAAAAATCATTCTCTATAGTTCCTGTATCGGGATGGAGTTAGTGCGCGTAAATATCCTTTAGGAAGAATGAAAGGATCTTCGTCAATGGTGAATTTATTCGGAGGATCTTGCTCAAGTTCCCCCTCCACCACGTCGTAAGTTATCATATCCTCGTCATCAGTTGTTATTTCTGTAGGTGTTGCATTTCGAGATCTATGTGGAACCCTTTTTATTTCAATATCTGGTTTCTGTATTTTTGGGCGCATTCTTCTTTTTCTTGATTTTCGTTTTACAATTTGTTGGGCTTCAGCTGCAGTAGAATGTTCACTATTGGATTCATTAGGGACAGACTCAGGTAAGTTTTCAGTTGAAACCGAATAAGTTTAGCAGGAGTTGTACGAGAACGGGTTTCAGTTTCTAAAGGTGAAACTAAAGTATTCAGGTTATTGCCAGGGGAAGTAGTTGTAGTAGTAGTAGGGATGGGTATTTGTAATAAAGACTCACTTTGTATTGTGGGTAGTATACCAGATGGGGAAGGAAGTAAATTGTCTTGAGTAGATGAAGATGACGTGGAGAAGGTAGAAACTGAAGACGAGGTATTAGGCAATGGATTTTTAGAAGATATGGGTGTTAGGCATTGTAAAGGTGGACAGATTATGTTTGATAGATTGGGATCTGTTTGGGTAGCTGTGGATATAGTTGAAGGTCTAGCAGCCTGAGCATACGTTTGGGTTAACTGAGGAACTATTAATCTGCGTGCTTCGCAATAAGATATGTTTTTATTTATTTTAATTTCTTGTATTTGTTTTTCAGTTTTCCATTTTGGACAAAGTTTGGAATCGGCGGTATGAATCTGTGAACAGTTAATGCATTTTGGTTCTAGGGTACAATCTGTAGAAGAATGCCCTACAGCTGCACACCTAGAACATGTTAGTTGTCCGCGGCAGGAATTTTGAGAATCACCGAACCTCTGGCACTTAAAGCAGCTCAGAGGATTCGGTATATATGGACGTAATGCACAATTCAGGTAACCAGCTTTAATTTTTGATGGTAATTTAGGGCTATTAAAAGTTAAAATTAAATGTTTAGTAGGAAAAAGTGATGTTTCTTTTTTTATTTAAATTCTTCTGACTTCAGTAACCCCTTGGTCAGAAAGTCCTTCCAAGATTTCTGCTTCGGAGGCGCACAAAAGATCTGTTTCAGATATCACACCACGACAAGAATTTAAGGATCTATGAAGATTTACAATTAATGGACAGTCTAAAAATGTTTTGGTTAACAAGAGAGAATTCGTTTGTAATGCAGATGTTTCGATAAGCAAATCACCAGATCGTAATTTTTTGACCGATTTGGGTTCGCCGCTTATTCCTTGAATAGTTTTATGAATTGCAAATGGTGACTTTTGTAACATTTCATTGTTAGGAAGAGATAGGATTAAAAAACGAGCATGTTTGGAAACTTTATCGATGTTGAGAGTGGGTAATACAAGGCTTTTACCATCCATGGGCTGAGCATCATGAGTTGGGTAGGGTGGGTTGGGGCTTTTAATAAATGCGTTTTGAGTTTTTTTATTATTTTGATTTATTTTGAAAATTTTTTTTTGAGAAAGGAGGAGGAGAATCCCTTTTGATTTTCAGAGGACCAGTTTGGCAGGGCGTGCCCTAGATTCAGCAACCAGTAGTGGCCTCGGGAGAGCCCCCCGCTCTGCAATGCAGGACCCCATCCAGACACCACCTGGAACTACAAGACAGGCGGGATTATACACCAGCTAATAGAGCAGCCAGGACATGCTGGTTAGGCTGTCCCGGGCTCTTGTACTATCTGGCGGCCTGAGAAGCAAAACTCAGCCTTTCTCCAAGACCCCACCTCACCAGTTCAAAGGTCCTCAAAAGTTCAAAACCCCGCTGCAAGTGCCAGTTTTCCCAGGGAGCAGTCCATTGTGTCATCATACCAATAGTGAAAAACCATCAGACACAACTTCATTCCACTCAGTCCTGGTCTGCCACAGGACTTCGTGGCAGAAAAATAAAGATAAGTGGAACACAAAAAAAATCAATAATCGAACATAAAAGAAGCAACAAAATCAAAATATTGAAAGAAATTTAAGCAAATCAAATGAAAAGAACGTAATATAAAATGTAAACCATAATACAGTAGTAAAAAATATCAAATTTTTTACCAGAAAAAAACAAACATGGAACAAAGTACATTTTTGAATGTAGGTCTGTGGTCTGGACGTGAAGAGAAGAAAAGGAAAATTGGAATGACAAGAAAAAGGGCCGAAAATAGAGAAAGATCACTAGGGTTCCCCGGATTCGTGAAGCCCGTGTTTACCAAAGACAGTAAACCCCTAGGGAAAAGGAAAAGATCACTAGGGCACCTCGGGAGCGTGAAAACCCGTACTCACCTAAAGAAGGTGAGCCCCCTGGGGGGAGATTTGTGTGGAACTACAGAAACAGGACAATCTAGACAGGATTTTGCTAGAAGAAAAGACTTTGTTTGTAGAGCGGAATTCGTTTCAATTATTAGATCCCCGGAATGCAATCGTTTTACTGATTTCGGCTCACCACCTATTCCGATGAGGGCATTGTGAATAGCAAATGGTGATTTCTTTGACAATTCATTATTTGGTAAGGAAATTAGCAGGAATCTTGAATTCATTGATATTTCCTCGACGTTGAGTGGGTAAAACCTTTCCCCAGCACCAAAAACTTGGATCCATAAATACGCGTAAAAAACTTTATCCATCTATGGGATGGGCGTGCCTCTACCCATCACGGAGTCCAACAAGGGAGGCAGTGTGCCGGTCATCTGGCAAAACCAGGCACAGTGCTTAGCTGAAGTACACCCAGAATATAGTGCTACAGTATCAGGGCGAGGATCCAATGCATAAACCCGACACCCCTTATCTGCAGCAGTGTCTCTTCGGGTGTGAGTGAGTGAGTGTAGGGTTTAATGGGGCAAGAGCCAATTTTGGCTATGCTGCGCCAAACATTTATTTAAATATAAAAAAATTTAAAATTTAAAGTACAAATATGAACATATTTTTTTTTGAACATTAAAAAGCAATTGAGCGCCAATTGAAGTGCCAAACATATGTTAAAATTTTAAAACATTTAATGAAATATTTAAAAATAACAAATAGTTAAAATATCAAATTATGCAAAAAATGATTTCAAAGTATAAAATCTACCATAATTTCGTGGGGAATATTCCCACCAAGTTAGACAAGTCTTAAAAAATAGACAAATGAAAAAATTGAATTTTAAACAATGTTAGAACAGTCAACGTTTCATGAAAAAAGGTTAGTTACTACTGTTTCTGAATCGGGTGGGAGTTAAATTGCACGTATATTCGCTAGGATTGTTCACAAAACATTTCATCACGGCAAATTTATCCTCAGGATTTGGCTCTAGTTTCTCCGCCTGCACATCCTCGTCATCAGTTGTTAACTCTGTAGGTGCTGACTTTCGAGGTCTATGTGGAGCCATTTTCATTTCAATTTCTGCTTTCTGTACTTTTGGGCGCTTTCTTCTATTTCTTGAATTTCATTTTGCACACTGTGGGACTTCAGGTGCATTAAAATGTTCACCATTGGATGCAGTAGGGACAGATTCTGGCAAGTGAACTAATGGTTGAATTTCAGTTGAAAGCGCAGCAGATTTATTAGAAGTTGTAAGAGGGCGGGTTTCAGTTGATAAAGATGAGGCAGAGGTATTCAGGCTATTGTCAGGCGCAGCAGCAGAAGAAGAAATGGGTTCAGGTAACCCGAGATTCAATTTCTGTGGTTGGTTTTATTGAAGATGCAGAGGGCAAAAGGTTTGCCTGAATGGTAGTTGACGATGTGGAAACTGAAGTAATTGAAGGATATTTATTTGACTGTGGAACGGATAATAAAGGTTGAAGTAATTGCAAAGGCAGGCATTTAATTTGTGTAATACTTTCGTCCGTTTGGGTTGTACTGGTAGCAGTTGAGGATTTGGCAACTTGGGCGTAAGTTTGGGATGACTGCGGTGCTATTAATTTTTGGGCTTCAAGGTATGAAATATTTCTATTGGTTTTAATGGCTTGAATTTCTTTTTCAGCTTTCCATTAAGGACACTGTTTTGAGTCAGAGGAATGAAGCTGTGAACAATTGACACATTTTCTGCTCAAGACTGCAATCTGCGGAAGAATGCCCAACAGATGCACATCTGGAGCATGTCAATTGCCCACAGCAGGCTATTTGTGACTGTCCGAACCTCTGACACTTGAAGCAGCGCAGATGATTCGGAATGTATGCACAAATTTTGCAGTTCAAATAACCAGCTTTGATAGTGGTAGGAAGTTTCGGGCTATTGAAAGTAAGAATTAAATGTTTTGTCGGAATAATATTCGAATATTTTTTTATTGTTATTCGCCTGACCTGAATCACACCCCGATCAGAAAAACCTTCAAGTATTTCCGATTCAGGAGTGCTCAACAAGTCTGGTTCAGATATGACATCTCTGCATGAGTTTAGAGTTTTATGAGGACTTACAGTTACCGGTGAATTTAGAAAGGTTTTGGCGAGAAGAAACGACTTCGTTTGCAAATCAAATATGGTTTCAATAAGTAGATCCCTGGACCTTAATCTTTTGATAGATTTCGATTCACCACCTATACCTAATATAGCTTTGTGAATGGCGATTTAATTGACATCTCTTTATTCGGCAGGGAAATCAGTAAAAATGTCGAATGAGCAGCAACTTGATCTACGGTGAATGTGGGTAATACATGGCTTTTACCCAGGCACAGCAGCATTGGATCCATATATATGTGTAAATAACTTCGTCCTGGGGTGCCTCCACCCACAACGGAGTCCAACAAGGGAGGCAGTGTGCCGGTCATCTGGCAAAACCAGGCACAGTGCTTACCTGGAGTACACCCAGAATATAGTACTACACCATCAGGGCGAGTATCCAACGGGTAAACCCGACACCCCTTATCTGCAGTACTAACCCTACAGCAGTGTCTCTTCAGAGACACTGAAGAGACCACCAGCCGATTGACAGGAGCGGGCTCACTCCTGCCACCCGTCTACAGCGAAGTGTGGGTCAAAGGTATTCCCAGGACACCATTTTCCTCTTTACGGGACGCTGCACACGGCAAACATGCGGGTTGGAAAACCAAAGGTGTTAATTGAACACAAATAAAGGAACAATCAAAATATTGAAAGAAACCTAAGAAAAAGAAACTAAACTAACACACTACAAAATGTAAACCATAATATGTTAGTAATAAAACATAAGTTTTCTAAATAGAAAAAACTAATAATTCAACTTGTAAATTTTAAAAAATTTGTCTGTGGTCTGAACGGGAAAAGAAGAAATGGGATGACAAGAAGAGGGTCAAAAATAGAGAAGGATCACTAGGGTACCCCGGGCTCGTGAAGCCCGTGTTTATCAAAGAGAGTAAACCCCTTGCGAAAAGGAAAAGATCACTAGGGCACCTGGGGAGCGTGAAACCTGAACTCACCTAAAGAAGATGAGCCCCATGAGGGGTCAGGGACACCGAAGAGAGGTACCACTAGCCAATTGACAGGAGCAGGCTCACTCCTGCCTTCCCTCCACAGCGAAGCATGGGCCAAAGGTATTCCCAGGAGACACCATTTTCCTCTTTAGGAGATGCCGCACATGGCAAACATGCAGGTAGGAAAAACCAACAGTGTTAGTAAAACACAAACAGAATGCTGAAATCAGAAAATATAAAACTTAATATCAAAGAGAAACCATTTTAATGCATTACAAAATGAAAAAAAAACATGTTAGTAAAAAAGAATTACATAGATAAATCAAAATTTAGGAAATTTTGGATTTATATTCTTATATATGTACAAAATGCTCATCTGTGGTCTGGACGTGAAAAGATGAAAAGGTAAATTTGAATGGCAAGAAAGAGAGCCGAAAATAGAGAAGGAGCACTAGAATACCCCGGGGTTGTGACACCCGTGTTTACAAAGAGAGTAAACTCTGTGGGAAAAGGAAAAAATCACTAGGGCACCTCGGGAGCGTGAAACCCGTACTCAACTAAAGAAGGTGAGCCCCCTGAGGAGGTATATATTCTGAAGAAATCATGTAGAATAAAGCCATTAAGTATCATTAAATATCATCACCAAAGTTATAATAAAGCAAATTCATCATGAGTACTTTAAAACACAACTATTTTCAGAAATAAAAACTGATAATGCATTAAGAACTACTTAGAAGCATCAGATATGTTCGAGAAAAATCTTATAATTTCTAACCACATTCAAGGAAAAAAATACCAGATCTGATACATTGCTAGTCTAACTTCCACACAGGAATTGTAATCCTCAACTAATAATACATGCAATACTATATTAGATCTTTACTCGCATCAAACATTGCATTCATAACTTTAAAGTAAGAGTGAACCACCACTTGAATAAGTGAGCAGAAGAACGTAAATCCACGTTATGCTATGAAGCAACACTAAGGTTATGAGTAACATATCTCATAATTTTGAATCATGGTGAAGTGACGAGAATGACATCTCAGCTGGCACCACTTTTCCAAACTTTCACATCACATCAATGGGAGAACTTAGATCCTCAACAGATTTAAAGTGCATCATCCCCTCTAGATACAGGGTCTTAAGGTGGCACTGGGGATCAAATTCTAGACACATCGGTCAAAAGTCTGCAACCATGTGACTACAGCCATCTGGTTATCTTGGAACAAAATGTGGTTTAAAACAAAAATTTTAACGTTAGTATTTAGGGAAGTAAGAATTGTAATAAAGTAGAGTGAAACTGTAAGAAATGTGAAATCATGAATAATATAGAAGTAACAATATTCAACTTCTGGTTAAAATCTCATTTTTACATACAAAAGTAAAGTAAATTTCAATTATTCAATCATTACTGAACATGAAAAACTGGAAAACAATTTCAATCAATTTTCTTAAATGTCCCTGTTTGGTTTGAAAGCATGATTTCGATAAGGGAGAATTAAAATTATAGATGTATCAAACATATATATGTAAGATTATTAACTCTTTAAAACATGGCAAGATTAATGAAAAATTTTTTAAAGCAATGGTTGTTTCTTAATTCTGTTTTGTCTTGTATCTCTCCTGTTCAACAGTTGCCACTAATTCAGAGCAACATTAAATCCCTATGTTTACTTTTCATACTGCTGCAGTTTTTATAACAAGAAATTTGAGTGACATCAAATAATTACTTTTGCTTCTACATATATTTGACTTATAAAGGATTGTATCCAATTTTGATTCACTTTTCTGTTTGTTTTTGAAGCTAATTGCAATATTCTTAGTTTCTTTTTTCCTAAATGGTTTTAAAAATTAAACCTTTTTAAAATCAGGTTTTATTTTGCCAATTTTTTCTTTTGTTGAATAATTTTATTAATTTTATGTGCACTTCTCTTATCAAATTGATCAATATTAAGATAAAATTTTTTAGAATTGCATTAAGTGAGGCTTGCTTTAAAAATGTCTTTTTTTCAGCTATTCCTTTCAAAAATTTTATTTGTTGTTTACAACTAAATTCCTATATTTCTACAATTTTTCTCATTTCTTGATGCTTTTTCTCCTTCAAATAATTTCATAAACTATTCATAAAACGTACCATATTTAAAAAACAGATTGTGGAAGGAAAACCAGTACATACAATTTATCCTTATGGACTGAGTACCAAACATTTTGAAAGAAATTTCTCAGAATAGATTTAAAAAAATAAGGTACATTTCTATAAGAATGATAATTTTATAATTAAGAGAAAATAAAAAGAGGCAAAAGAAACAAAAAGTATGTAAAGAAACAAATGATATAGCTCATTAAATTATTGAATTACGTTATAACTTTAAAAAAAATTTAACATTAAATAAATCAAATATCTTTTATGTTCAACATGAACAAAAAGGGAAATAAGGCTTACTAAGGATATTCTAAGAAATAATTTTAAAGAATGCCAAGCTTTACATACAAGTAAGAGGATGTAAATATTTTCCCATTTCATGAATTTAATATAAAGAGGAAAATATTAAATATTCAAATGAATATTGTACTATTCTTATCATGAATAAATTTTATCAGTTACCATTTATATAGAACTTAAAAGAATACATTTTAAAAAAATAATGGCCCAAGGCAAAGTTTTCTTTGTTCCATATTACCTAACAACTTTTAAATAATGTACAACTACAGTGATTCTCAGAAAAAGTTTGTTTTCATAAAATGCATTTAAAAGTAAAACAAACATGAAAAAGCTAATGTTCTTGGAAACCCAAATTACTCATATCAAGATTACAAGCAATGACTGCAAGGAAAAGATCTAACTTCCAGATCTTTTCCTCAGGATCTAAACGTCCTGACAGATTGTCCGTGACCTCCAGTATTATACTTCTTTAGATTAATTCTGAAAAAAAGGATGAAATGGTTCTTGTTTTATTAAAATGTATCCTGTCACTTTTTAAGTGAAAAATAACCTCATTAAATAGGTAAAGTTTAATTTCCACTAGATTAAATTTTCTTTTTAAATTAATATCACTATCTAGTTTAATGAGAGCTACTTTCATATACCCCCACTTACATCTCAAGGACCCCTAAATAATTTTTTCGCTGACGTGGAACCCTTGCAGGTAATCACAGACCCTGGGGGTTGATATAGACCACTTTGGGTGAGTGAGTGTGGGGTTTAATGGCGCAAGAGCCAATTTTGGCTATGCTGCGCCAAACATTTGTTAAGAAATTTAAAATGTTGTATAAAATATGTAAAAATCATGACACTACAAAAAAAAATTTTAAATTTCAAATCACTTAAAACCGTTTTCAATGATTTAAAGACACAAAATTTGGTGGAGAATTCCCCAACAAGTCAGACCATATCTTAAAATAAAAGCATTGAAAAAGACAAATGTTAGTTGAAAACAAGGTTAGACAATACATGGTAAAAAAAATTATTCTCTATAGTTCCTGTATTAGACCACTTTGGGAATCACTGTGCTAAATTGCCCCAATTCGAAAGAGAAGTTGTTTTACTTTTTTCGTTTAGGATGAGAAATATTTCTATATGCATAGGTTATTCATTATTGATTTACATAAAAGAAGAAATAATATGCTACCTTAGTTAAATACGAAATTATGCATAGAATAATAGAACTAAGTAATTATGCATAATAATTTTCATCCTACCATGAATATGAAATTATTATAATAAAAAAAATCAAAACGCATGAAACGTTTTTAAATTTCTTAAAAACTACTCACTTTTTTCTCACCAATTTTTTTATATGGTTTTAGTTCTAAGTTGCATAGAGCCAGTAAAAATTTGGGGCATGTTTGTAAAAAATTTTACCAACCATATTGTCCAATGTAGTCTTAAAATACAAATTAATGAAGCACTATATAACACTTTCATAACAATCAAATTAATTACACCAAAGCATATATATCATTTAAAAACTCACTTCTTAAACTGGATTTAGAAATTCCATTCGATTGAAAATTTAGTAAACACAACCTTTTATTGCCAAACTACTGGAAGAAATGTTGTGTTGCCACTAAATTTTTTTTAAAAAAATAGATTGTATTATTTCCTTAAAAGAATTTTAAAACTGTATATCCAACAAACTCTTCTTAAACTAATTTTTAACCATTTAAATACCTACTTCCGGTAGATTAAAGACTCACTTCCGATTTTTTTTAATTTATAAAATTGATTATAATTTGACTTCTAGGTAACGTAAAAACAAAACAAAGTTTGTATCGCAAAGCTAAAAGAGGAAAGGCTTGTTAAAAGTTGCTGTTGAATAAGGAGAAGGGGGTGCCAGCTCAGGGCTAATAGACGAAAAGCACAAAAGAAATTTTAAAAGCCGTAATTTTTAATCCATTTTTTCAATCTAATTTTAATCCATTTTTTCAATCTAATTTTTAATCCATTTTTTCAATCTTCGAACACATTACGGATAATGCTATTCTACATATGGAAAAAAGTTTCGTTAGATTATTTTTATAAATAATGAAGTTATTAAATATTTAATTAAAATTTTGTGTATTTTTTTAATGATTGATTCTAAAAGAGAAAATCAAGAACTTGTTTAGAATAAAATATCAAATTATTAACGCGAAAGGAAACTTCAAGGAAATGATTTAGAAACCATTTTTATAAAGCGCATCAATTTTGACTCATTTAAAAAAAATTGTAAAAAATGGAAAACATAATTTTGTAAAAAAAAAAAAAAAAAAAAAAAATACCTAATCGTGGCGAAAAAAATTATGTTTCAGATTCTGTAATTATTTTTTGTCTGAGATAGATAGTATGAATTAGATGGCGTTTTTTTAAAACGTGGAGAAAATTCGGAACTTCATTCATTTCTACCTAACGTTCATCCCTAATCGTAGCTGGTAACGCGTAACGTAAATTTTTCCCTACCGTGCCATAAGAAGTTAACTTCAAACAAATATTATAATAAAAGTATAAATTTGGTTATATATAGAAAAATATCCACTATACACTAATGAAAGAAAAAATATCAAAACAAAAAACTAAGATCAAATTAAGAGAGAGTCAATTATAAACTGAAATCTTACAAAACATCTCTGAAAAAAAAAACACAATGTAATTGATGTTCTTTGAAAAAAGTTTCGGAAAAAACAATTTTAACCAAGAAGAGAATTATGTTATTCAAAATACAGTAAAATAAAAACATCTATTCAAATAAAACATTAAATGGAAATTTGGTGCTTACATATTATCACTTACATATTATAACACAATTTAAGATGCTTTTCCTCTAAGCAAGCGATCACTTTTGACAATTACACGCGAAAGTATGAATAAAAGGTACTTACTGATACTCCCACCACAATTTTTCGGGTGTGAGTGAGTGAGTGATTGTTGGGTTTTATGGCGCAAGAGCCAAATTTGGCTATACTGCGATACACATTTGTTAAAATATTAAAACCATGTTAAAAATACACATGAAAAATACAAATATATCAAAATAATTATTATGTTTGTGCATGCCTGCATGCACATATATAAAAAATAAAGTTAAAGTTAAAACATTTTAAAAAGTCAAATTAAAAAAAAATCCAATTTTCTTTATAAAAGCAAATAGGTTTTGGTGGGGTATGTCTCACACCAAGTCAGTTAATGTTAAATGAGATGATCCAAAAAAATAATGCGATAATGATTATATACGGGACAATCTACAAGGATATGTTTAACAGTATAAGATTCTTTGCATGAAGGACATAGAGGAGCATCTTCTCCCAAGAACAAATGCCTGTGCGTAAAGCGGGTGTGACAAATGCGAAGACGAGTCAATCTGACATCAGTCCTTCGCATTGGCATCACAAGCCATGCTCCTATGACAGGTTTCACAGAGTGCAGTTTGTCATCCAACTGCAGACTCCATGATTCCTGCCAGATCTTAAAAATATGATGCAGGATGACGCGCTTTATATCTGATAGCGGGACTGCTAGGGGCAGATGGGTCGTCGCCGACCTTGCCGCGCTGTCCGCTTGCTTGTTGCCTATGATTCCTACGTGACTCGGTAGCCAGCAAAATACGATATCAAAACCCTAGTTGTGCAATCGACTCGTAATGTCGCGTACATTACAAACCACTGGATGACACCGATCGTTATAATTTTCAAGCGCTTCTAATACACTCATGCTGTCAGTCTAGATGCAGTATTTACGGGGCATAATGGAGTCAATTGATTGAAGTGCACGGTAAATGGCGACAGCCTCTGCAGTGAAAACGCTGCAAGAAGGGTCTAGCCGATAACCGTGCGTAACATCTTCAATCACGACTCCACAGCCAACGTAATCTGCACGTTTCGAACCATCTGTGTAGGTGGTTCGGCCGAATGTGTAGGCCGAAAACATCCTACACTGACTGCAGTGGTAGGCGAGTGAGTGAGTGAATTTCGGGGTTATTGGCGCAATAGCCAATTTCGGCGAAACTGCGCCAAACATTTGTTAAAACGTTAAAAGTTTATAATACTTCTGGTAAAAAAAAATTTAAAATCTTAAAATTTATGGATATAAAAGTTAATAGCAAAGATATTAAAATACAGATAGGTGGGGAGAATTTCCCACCAAGTTGGACAGGTATTGAAAAAAAAATTATTTTCAGTGTTTCGTTGGAGTTAAGTAATTGTCCCTTGTAATAGGTCTTACCATTTTCTTTCACGTAATCGGGATTTGATTCAATTTCATCTTCCACGTCGTAGACAATCATTTCTTCCTCATCCGTCGTATACTTATCAGATGCCGGTTTTTTTTTTAGGTCTATGAGGATTCATTTTAATGTCTATTATTGCTTCCTTCATTTTTTTCAGTAATTCTTTTTTTCTTTTCCTTGATCGTGCTTTGGCTAGTTTCTTGGCATCCTGTACTGTATTAGAATCAGAGGGTGGTTGAATAACGGACTGTGATGAGGAAGTTGGTATGATGGAGGAAGATGATTCAATAGGGGTGACCATATTGTTGGAAGGTGCATCAGTACATGTAGGAATAGGTGGTTGAGACTCTGAGTTACTAGTGGATATTGAAGAGGTGGGCGGCAAGAGTTGGGCTTGGGTTGAAGAGGATGATGTACTAAAAGTTTAATGGAATTTTTTCAGAAACATCAGGAGTAGATATTGATAAATTTATTCTTGTCTTTTATGAAAGGGGTTGAAGTAATTCCAAAGGTGGACATGTAATTTTCGTTATATTTTCATCTGTTTGAGTAGAACTGTTTTTATTAGAGGATTTGGCAGCTTGAGCATAAGTGTGAGACGTTTGTGGGACTATTAATTTTCGGGCTTCTACATATGTTATATTTTTATTAGTTTTAATTTCTTGAATTTGCTTTTCGTTTTTCCACTTCGGACAAAGTTTTGAATCAGCAGTATGCGGTTGAAAACAGTTAAAACATTTAGGCTCTAGAATGGAATCTGTGGAAGCATGTCCAACAGATGCACATCTAGAGCAAGTAAGTTGAACGCGACAGGAAGTTTGAGAGTGTCCGAACCTCTGGCACTTGAAACAGCGCAGAGGGTTCGGAATGTACGGCGAATTTTGCAATTAAGATATCCAGCTTTAATTGAAGTAGGTAAATTCGGTCTATTAAATGTTAAAATTAAATGCTTTGTAGGAAAAACTGTAGTATTCTTTTTTATTGTAATTCTTCTGACTTGAATCACACCCTAATCTGAAAATCCTTCAAGGATTTCAGATTCAGAAGTGGTCAACAAGTCAGGTTCTGAAATTACACCTCTGCAAGAGTTAAGAAATTTATGCGGAGTGACAATTAAAGAAGAGTTTAAAAAGGTTTTGGCGAGGAGAAACGACTTTGTTTGAATAGCGAAATTAGTTTCAATTAGTAAATCCCCGGAAAGTAAACGTTTTACGGTCTTGGGTTCACCACCTATTCCAATAAGGGCTTTGTGAACAGCAAAAGGAGATTTATTGGGCATTTCATTGTTCGGAACAGAAATTAATAAAAATCGAGTTTGCGTAGAAACAGTATCAATGTTGCGAGCGGGTAATACATGCGCATCATGTGTTGGGAAGGGGGTTTTAAAAGATGCGTTTTGAATTTTTGTCTTATTTTGGCTTATTTTGAATATTTTTTTTAGAAAGGAGGAGGAGAATTCCTTTTGATTTTCAGAGGACCAGCTTGGCAGGGCTTGCCCTAGAGTCAGCAACCAGTAGTGGCCTCGGGAGAGCCCCCCGCTCTGCAATGCAGGACCCCATCCAGGCACCACCTGGAACTACAAGACAGGCGGGATTATACACCAGCTGATAGAGCAGCCAGGACATGCTGGTTAGGCTGTCCCGGGCTCCTGTACTACTGGCGGCCTGAGACGCAAAACTCAGCTTTTCTCCGGTACCCTCTACATGGTTGCTTCCTCCAAGACCCCACCTCACCAGTCCAAAGGTCCTCAAAAGTTCAAAACCCCGCTCCAAGTGCCAGTTTTTCCAGGGAGCAGTCCGTTGTGTCATCATACCAATAGTGAAAAACCATCAGACACATCTTCATTCCCCTCAGTCCTGGTCTGCCACAGGACTTCGTGGCAGAAAAATAAAGATAATAAGTTGAACACAAAAAAATCAATAATCGAACATAAAAGAAGCAACAAAATCAAAATATTGAAAGAAATTGAAGAAAATCAAATTAAAAGAACGTGATACAGTCGGTCGAAAAAATAGTTGAGCACCGTGACCCTTTCAAAAAATGATTGGAAATGGAAAACGACCTTTTTTGAAACGAAAACAATCTTTGTTGGAACGAAAACGACCTTTGTTGAAACCATCTCACTTGAAATGAATCATGAAAATCATCTAATTTGAAACAATCTCATTTGAATTGAAAATCATCTCATTTAAATTGAAAATCATCTCATTTAAATTCAAAACCATCTCATTTGAATTGAAAATCATCTCATTTAAATTGAAAATCATCTCATTTGAAACGAAAACAATCTCATTTGAATTGAAAATTATTTCATTTAAATTGAAAATTATTTCATTTAAATTGAAAATCATTTCATTCGAAACCCTCTCATTTGAATTGAAAATCATTTGAAACTCATCATGAAACCTGTCTCACATTTGAAACCATCTCATTTGAAACAAACACCCTCTCATTTGAATCAAACACCCTCTCCACACCGTATTTTTGTTTCTACCTTTTCCTTTCAAACGACTCTTTTTCTATGACTCTTGTCCCTTTTTCACCTACTTTTTATCCAAACCTTGCCTTTCAGATTTCCATCCAAAAGGAACGTTCAAAGGGTTCTTTTGTATGACTAGGGTCTACTTTTTAATCAAAACGTTGTGTTTAGTGTCTCGATTCCATTGTCCTTCAAAGTTCTGAGAACGTTCAAAGGGCTCTTTTGTATGACTCTTGTCTACTTTTTTAATCAAAAAATTGTGTTTAGGGTCTCGATTCAATTGTCCTTCAAAGTTCTCCTGAGAGCCATCATGTATGAACAAAATAAAATTTTTCAAATTTCCCACCAAAAGATTTTTCAGGGCCGAGAGAAAATTTTTCATTCCACCCCAGAGCGACGATTGAGACAGGGATCATCCACAAATGAAATTCTTGACAGGTCCAATGAAACAGAGGTTTCCCAAAAATAGTTTTAACACGGTGGTCCAATGACATGCTGAACAGGTCCAATGACATGCTGGACAGGTAAAATGAAATGCTGGACAGGTCCAATGAAACAGAGGTCTCCCAAAAATAGTTTTAACACGGGGGTCCAATGACATGCTGGACAGGTAAAATGAAATGCTGGACAGGTCCAATGAAACAGAGGTTTCCCAAAAATAGTTTTAACACGGGGTCCAATGACATGCTGAACAGGTCCAATGACATGCTGGACAGGTAAAATGAAATGCTGACAGGTCCAATGAAACAGAGGTCTCCCAAAAATAGTTTTAACACGGGGGTCCAATGACATGCTGGACAGGTAAATGAAATGCTGGACAGGTCCAATGAAACAGAGGTTTCCCAAAAATAGTTTTAACACGGGGGTCCAATGACATGCTGAACAGGTCCAATGACATGCTGGACAGGTAAATGAAATGCTGGACAGGTCCAATGAAACAGAGGTCTCCCAAAAATAGTTTTAACACGGGGTCCAATGACATGCTGGACAGGTAAAATGAAATGCTGGACAGGTCCAATGAAACAGAGGTCTCCCAAAAATAATTTTAACACGGGGGTCCAGTGACATGCTGAATAGGTCAATGACATGCTGGACAGGTAAAATGAAATGCTGGACAGATCCAATGAAACAGAGGTCTCCCAAAAATAGTTTTAACACGGGGGTCCAATGACATATTTGGTGAAGGCCACCTCATTCCAATCTAGGTGACGATTCACAGGTAATTTGATGCATCTAGGGGACCACCTCATTCCAATCTTGGTCACGATACACAGTGATATATACATCTAGGTGAGAAGGCCTCCAATCTTGGAAACGATTCACAGTGATGCATCTAGATGAGAAGGGGCGATTCACAGGTTCCAATCTTGGTGTATGAATGAACCCGAAAAGAGGGGGAACTGCCCCCTATTTTCGGTCTTGAAGATTTTTGCTAAAAAACATTTACTGTTAAGACTGCCAGAATTTGAGATGGAAACAAGACTCCAAATCCTGACAGTCTTAACAAAAACATTTAGCCATTCAAAAGCACTCCGAAGGTATGGCTGCTGGCCTTTTATACTCTAATGAGGTCACGTGAAACAATTTCTTTTGGCTGGTCCTTCCAACGTTGTCTTGAAACACCGAGTCGACTCGATTGGCCCAGAAAGATTATTCAGCCTAAATGAGCGCACATTAGCTGAGCGATCCAAACTTGGTATACCCGAAAAAAGGGGAACAGAGTCAACTCGACTCGATCCCCCTTTTCCAATTTTTTTTTTACAAAATTGAAACGCCAAAGTTGGGTTAAAAAAAGGGTGTAAGGATACTCTGACTCGATCCGGCCCAGATTTCCAAATACGATAGTGGTGGTCCAACAAGTGTTGTACCGAAATCATTCTGACAAAAAAATGAGACTTATTCATTATTTATTGAAAAAATATATACAATGAACTACAGGCAACTATTGACAGATCCATGGGTTGGATGGCTCCGATAGATTATTGACCGATAGAACTATTGACAGACAGATCCATGGGTTGGATGGGTTTAAATCGGATATTTTTGACACAAGAGTTTAGTCTGGGCATGGTCAAGTCCATAGGCTCCATTTCAAATTCATCCAGGAAAGAGAAGAGATCTCCATCAAAAATACAGGGTACCGTGTGAAGCAGCTGGAGTTCTTGGGGTCCAAATACAAACGACATGAGCTGGTCGAATGCATCTGTCGACCCCAAAGGGTCCAAAATGTCGAGCTCTGGGAGAAGCTGCATAGGTTCTGGGAGACTCTGCACAGGTGGAATCTGCACAGGTGACTGTGGGACTTGTGACACTGGAATCTGCACAGGTTCTGATACATGTAGAATCTGCACAGGTGACTGTGAGACTTGTGACACTGGAATCTGCACAGGTTCTGATACATGTAGAATCTGCATAGGTGGCTGTGGGACTTGTGACACTGGAATCTGCACAGGTTCTGATACATGTAGAATGTTCATAGGTTCTGGGAGAATCTGCATAGGTGGCTGTGGGACTTGTGACACTGGAATCTGCACATGTTCTGGAACATCTGGAATCTGCACAAGTGGAATCTGCACAGGTGACTGTGGGACTTGTGACACTGGAATCTGCACAGGTGGCTCTGAGACATGGGACACTGGAATCTGCACATGTTCTGGAACATCTGGAATCTGCACAAGTGGAATCTGCACAGGTGGTTCTGGGACTTGTGACACTGGAATCTGCACAGGTGGTTCTAGGACTTGTGACACTGGAATCTGCACAGGTGATTGTGGGACAAGTGGAATCTGCACAGGTTCTAGGACATCTGGAATCTGCACAGGTGGTTGTGGAATCTGCACAGGTGGCTCTAGGACATCTGGAATCTGCACAGGTGGTTGTGGAATATGCACAGGTGATGGTGGGACATCTGGAATCGGCACAGGTTCTAGGACATCTGGAATCTGCACAGGTTTGGCTGCATCATCGGTAGCTCAGATCGTCTGGACACACGTCTCATGACGGGAGCGATGCGCACTCGTTTCTTGGGTAGAGCTTTTCCCTCCAAAGGTCGCTTTTCGGCCGGTACATGAATCGGGGTAGGTGAAGGTAGCTTGTAAGGAGTTTGATTAAACTTTTTCATTTTTCCGGAAATCTCCACGTGGAATCCCTTCTGAATGAGCTGGGGCAGAAGGGATTCGGGGATAATGTCCAAACCAAAGGCGGTTTTGAACCGTCAACACAATGTAGTGTGTTCCAGCCGGGATCGGATACGCCGTGTGGGGCTCCAAGATGGTTCGATGGTAGAGCATTTGGTCATGGGGCTCAAAACTTCTCCGAATCACATTGGGTTGGGCTCGGCACTTGAGACTGGAGGCTGGCAATTCATAGATCAACATGGGTACATGCGTCGTTTGAATCAAGTGAATCTCTCCGGATTTCACCGTTCGCAAGCCAAAGGTAAAGTCTTTTTTTTTGGCAAAAAATATGTTGTTGTAAATGTAAAGCATTCTCTTGTCGGTATTTTTGAGCAGTCTGTCTGGATTTCTCAACAGGCCTTTGGATGTTTTTTCCCACATCACGTCGTTGGGTCTAAATTCATTGACATGCTTTGCCTCCATGACGGCCCGTTTTAAATTGTCCAAACACGTCTTTTTTTGATGCCAATGGTCTTTACAAAACAGAACAAACACCCGTTTGGCGGTGGGCTCTTGGTAGATGATACCAGCTCGGACTTGGCCCTGCCGAGCAGCATATTCCAATGCATCGGGTTTATCGGGCAGCGTCACGGGCACCACCGTGGTAGAAAGGTGCTCGGGGAAGGCATCAATCGGGTCCATGACGAATGAAAAGTGTTTAAAGCACCTCTCGCTTTTATACGTTTCAAACAGGATGCGATTCAACAAGGATTGCAAAAGGAAGCCGTGGCGTCTTTAAATGCGTCCGTCACAGTACCAACATGGATGAACGATCACCATGGATGAGCGGTCAAACCTTGAGAATCGTGAAGAGTAAAGTTTTAAACAACTCTTAAGACAATCGTGAAGAGTAAAAAGTTTTAAACTATAAAAAGTACGTCACAGTACCAACATGGATGGCCGATCACCATGGATGAGCGGTCAAACCTTGAGTGTGGAAAAAGTCTTAAGACAATCATTGACATGAAGAGTAAATGAGTTTTAAACTATACAACTAAAAAAAGAGTTTTTTTTTTCACAGTGGAAACCTTTGAGCATCTTTTCTGACAATCATTGACATGAAGAGTAAAAGTTTTAAACCTAAAAAAAAATTTTTAAATTTTTTTTTCTTACAATTCATTCTTTCAATTTTCGACCCTGATGGCGAGACAACTCTTGTGCTTCCCAATACGCTTTGGAAGCCAACCTTGGCGTCTACAGCAGCCCAAAAAAATGGGAGAACTGGTCCAGAGCTATGCTCCTTTCCAGTTCTCCCATTTTTCTGGGGCTCATCACGGACTCTAGGATGTTCTCAATGGGTTGGGTGCCCTGCAGAGGGGACAGGTA
Source organism: Trichonephila clavipes (assembly GCA_019973935.1). Classification (NCBI taxonomy): domain Eukaryota; kingdom Metazoa; phylum Arthropoda; class Arachnida; order Araneae; family Nephilidae; genus Trichonephila; species Trichonephila clavipes. The sequence continues at coordinate 37,500 of BMAU01001877.1, read as the reverse complement.
TTACTCACGTCCAAGTGTTGCAACAAACATTGCAAGTGAAACCCATGGCCACAGTGTGTCTTTTCTGGCCAGTGCATCGGACTCAGACAGATGGAGCATACGTCGGGGACTTGAAACACGGTATCGAGCCATTTCTCTGCATAACATCCATCCAACACCGCTTGAGCCAATAGAGTCCACGTGGTCAGGTTTTGCGGACCATGTCGTTTCCAAGCCTTATATGCCAAACGGTATAAGCTGGATTTGGCATACAGAGTCCACAGAGCTTGAATGAAGGCTCCTTTTCCTTTGGAAGCCTCCTGCTCCACGTAGTCACTGGACACGTCCTTTGGTTCTGAACGAGCAAAGGCTCTGACGCGAAGAATGTCCAGATAATGATGATCAGGGAGCACTTTGGTCAGCAGCTCCCCAATACGCTGTTCAGTGTCAGTGTGGAGGTCAATAATCTCGGGAGGTTTCAAGCCGTTGACAATGATTCGAAACTGCGTCATAAACTTAATGTAATCAGAGAGATGCACTCCCTGGTATTGGATCAGGTAGACTTGAAAGGCGTGCTCTGCCTCTATGTCTATGAGGCAAATGGCTTCCAAGTCCTGTTTTTATACTAGAGAGAAGCAGGAAGTGGCTTTTGATTGGCTCGAGAGAGAAGCAGAAAGGGACTTTGGAGGGGCTATGAAAGACAACAGGGTTGAACCATTCTGTACCCAGGAGAGGGTCCAGCAAAATAGTGTGGGTTGGAAAGCAAGGTTGGGGGTCACCACGAGGGGTGGAAGACACTAAAAAAATTCCATTCACGGCCTTTTCGATAAAATCTTGGACGGGAGATAATTTGTAGCTCACGCCCGCATGGGTGGCAATGGGGTTCGTTTATAAGACGACAAATTGGAGGCATTCAAAATGATACATAGATTTCATTTTTTGTTCAGATTTTATTTTACAGTGAAAAAAAGTTTATTTGTGTGAAGAATTTACAGTGTCGTGGAAAGCCACTTTTGACATAGTGATACATTGTCTGCCAACGTACGCTATTTTGGTCCGTCATATGCATGGCTCGAGGTAAATATTCCTTTCCACACTGTAAAATTTCCTCCAATCTTGCTTCGGTGGGCTCGCCGTACAACATTCGTTCTTGAAACACCATCGATTCCAATAAAACGTGGATGGCACAATCATGGGGTGATACATCTCCCCGACAACACACTAAGCAATCGGGTTGACAAGAGCATGGAGCCGAAACGACTGGCATGGCGGTACGATAAATTGTCAAGATAAATGATCAAAGAGGTCTTATTGTTATTCTTCTGACCTGGATTACACCTTGACCCGATAATCCATCAAGGATTTCCGCATCAGGAGTGGTCAATAGGTCAGGTTCAGAAATGACATTTCTGCATGAGTTTAGAGTTTTATGAGGACTTACAATCACTGGTGAATTTAAAAAGGTTTTGGCGAGAAGAAACGACTTCGTTTGCAAATCAGGTATGGTTTCAATAAGTAGATCCCCGGAAAACAATCGTTTTACGGATTTCTGTTCACCACCTATTCCGATGAGCCTTTTATGAATAGCCAAAGGCGATATTTTTGACATGTCATTGTTAGTAAGTGAAATAAGTAAAAATGGAGTACGTGCAGAAACAGTATCAATGTTGAGAGTGGGTAATACATGAGCATCATGAGTTGGGTAGGGTGGGTTGGGGGTTTTAATAAATGCGTTTTGAGTTTTTTTATTATTTTGAATTTTTTTTTTGAGAAAGGAGGAGGAGAATCCCTTTTGATTTTATGAGGACCAGTTTGGCAGGGCTAGCCCTAGATTCAGCAACCAGTAGTGGCCTCAGGAGAGCCCCCCGCTCTGCAATGCAGGACCCCATCCAGGCACCACCTGGAACTACAAGACAGGTGGGATTATGCACCAGCTGATAGAGCAGCCAGGACATGCTGGTTAGGATGTCCCGGGCTCCTGTACCATCTGGCGGCCTGAGACGCAAAACTCAGCTTTTCTCCGGTACCCTCTACATGGCGCTTCCTCCAGGATCCCACCTTACTAGTCGAAACGTCCTCAGAAGTTCAAAACCCCGCTCCAAGTGCCAGTTTTCCCAGGAAGCCGTCTGTTGTGTCATCATACCAAAAGTGAAAAACATCAGACACAACTTCATTCCACTAAGTCCTGGTATGCCACAGGACTTCGTGGCAGAAAAAATAAAGATAATAAGTAAAGAAAAGTTTTGCCAATTGAATACAAATAAAGCAACAAAATCAATAATCGAACATAAAACTATAATACGGTAGTAAAAAATATCAATTTTTTTACTAGAAAAAAACAAAGTTAGAACATAGTTCATTGTTTAATATAGGTGTGTAGTCTGGACGGGAAAAGAAGAAAACGGGAATTTGAGGGGCAAGAAAGAGGGCCGAAAATAGAGAAAGATCTCTAGGGTTCCCCGGGTTCGTGAAGCCCGTGTTTACCAAAAACAGTAAACCCCTAAGGAAAAGGAAAAGATCACTAGGGTACCTCGGGAGCGTGAAACCCGCGCTCCCCTAAAGAAGATGAGCCATCTGAGGGGTACAGAGAATCCGGACATGTATAAGTAAAAAGTCTTAAAATGTAAGAATGGTCATATTAAGAGTTCCGTTCTACGTTTATAATATAGTATGTCACTGGCTTCAAACGATATAAATTTTCGATGTGAATTCTGAATCTCAGGACCAACAATAAAAAAGCTTAAAATATTGTAAAATTACTCAAAATAACGAGATAACAAGGAGTGGTATGTGGTCGGAAAGCAGGAAAAAGTTCTGATTCAAAGCGGTTCGTCAAAAAGATCGTTTGAAGTGAAATACAAATACAGGATGGAAAAAATCCATTCAGAATGTTATTTGCTTGAAAATGAAAATACCCCCTTCTTCTGTTGATTAATTGACTGTAATAAGCGTCGCAATAAGAAGCTAAACGAAGGCTTGGCAGTTGGGTGAGTGAGTGAATTTAGGGGTTAATGGCGCAAGAGCCAAACCTGGCTATACTGCGCCAAACATTCGTTAAAATATTAAAATGTTTAATAAATGTGTAAAAAAGACTAAAAACGGTAAAAGTTCAAGGATACGTATGACTTGTTTTCAAATAAGAAAAGCAAACAAGTCAGACAAGATCTAAACAAAAGTATTAAAAGAAAATCATAAAATTTTATTTTAAAAAAGTTGAAACAGTTCATGTCAATAAAAATATAGTCACTTTTATATTTCGTAGGGGTTATACATGTATATTTAATATCCTTTTTTGATTCTCCTAGGCTTGGCAGTTGGAATATTTTTCAGAAGTGGGGTCCAGTGAAAGAGAATAATAGATTTTATTTATCCCGGTCATCTTTTATTTCTATAATAACCAAAAGACCAAATGTGCATTCAGTCAGCAAGGGTTTTCTTCCCACCAGAAAGATCAGACCCATAAGCACTAAAAGTCATCAATGTCCAAGTCTATAGTTAATTATTTTTTAACGAGTATTCATGAGTTCTCAACGCTGGTGCCATGAGGAAATGAGGAGGGACCGTTATGGAAGAATTTCGACACATCGGGCAAAAGTGATAAAAACACGATCAAGATTTATGACAGCTTAAGGACTAAAAGAATAGGGCAGAATGACCTATAAAAGGACATTCGAAGAAAACGAGGAAATTTTGCGCCAGTTTGACAACCAATTTCATTAAGCTTCCTGCGCTTATACAGACAAGAAACAAATCGAAAACAAAAACGGTTAAACAACAAAAAAGATAACTATATTTTCACTTTTAAATTTTCGATTTTTAAGATTTAATGCCCAGGTATTTGAAACATTGCGTAAGATAAAGTGAAAATCTTTTTTTTTTGCATTTGTGCATTACTACACTGCTGGCCACCGTAAATGCTACACCCTGAAGGAAGCATGCACATAACATGAAATTTTCAAACATGCATTAGCGGGAGTGAGAGTGAGTGAGTGTGGGGTTTATCCACAAGAGCCAATTTTGGCTATGCTGCGCAAACATTTGTTAAGAAACTTAAAATGTTTTATAAAATATATAAAAATCATGACACTACACTGTAAAAAATCAAAATACAAATTACGGAAAACCGTCATAATGATCGGCAAAGAAAAAAATTTGGTGGGGAATTCGTCGCCATATCTTAAAATAAAAGCATTGAAAAAGCAAAGGTTAGCTTGCTAAGGTTAGATAATACATGGCATAAAATTATTCTCTATAGTTCCTGTATCGGGATGGAGTTAACGCACGTAAATAACCTTCAGAAGAAAAAGAAAGGATCTTGCTCATTCTTCCTCCACCACGTCGTAAGTTATCATATCCTCGTCATCAGTCGTTATTTCTGTAGGTGTTGCATTTCGATAACTATGTGGAACCCTTTTTTATTTCGATATCTGGTTTCGGTATTTTTGAGCGTTTTCTTCTATTTCTTGATTTTCGTTTTACAATTTGTTGGGATTCAGCTGCATTAGAATGGTCATTATTGAGTCATAATGGATAGACACAGGTGCTTTCAGTAGAAACCGTGGATGCAGTATGGTTTTCAAGAACGAGGCTGCAGCAGAGATAGATAAACTATTAGAAGTGGTGGGAGCAGTATCTATTACAGAATTAGGAATTTGAGATTTTGAAGGCGATGCAACTGTAAAGAAGATGGCGACAGAGTTCTGCCTGAGTTGATGTCGAAGATTTAATAACTGCAGAGAAAACATAATAGGTTTCGAAATGGTTATTAATGGTTGTAGTAATTTTAAAGTCAAACTATTTTTTGTAATCGTTTCATCAGTTTAGAGGAACTATTAACAGTTATGGACAACTTGAGCGTAAGTTTGAGAAGGTTGTGGGGTTAAAATTTTCGGGCTTCAATTAGGATATGTTTCTGTTGGTTTTAATTGTTTGTATCTCTTTCTCTATTTTCCATTTGGGACATAATTTTGAATCAATACCCTGTGAACAATTGACGCATTTCTGTTGATTAATCTGATGACGCATGTCCAATAAGAGCGTCAGTCCTCGGCAGGCAGTTTGAAGCTCCGAACCTCTGAACTTGAAACAGCAGAGGGTTCGGAATGTTTTTACAATTAAGATATCCAGCTTTAATTGAAGTAGGTAAAGTATTAAAAGAACATTACATGTTTGGTTGGAATTATAGATGTGTCATCTTTTTGTTATTTCTGACCTAATAACAAAGAAAACCCATCAAGATTTCCATCAGTAGTGGTCAACAGGTCAGGTTCAGAAATGACACCTCGACAACAGTTAAGTTTTTAACTTAGAAACAGGACAATCTAGAAAGGATTTCGAGAAGAAAAGACTTTGTTTGTAGAGCAGAATTTGTTTCAATCAGTAGATCCCCGGAACGCAATCGTTTAACTGATTTCACCACCTATTCCTACGAGAGCTATAAAAGGGCGATTTCTTCCCCATTTCATTTTGTTCAAGTGAAAGTAGTAAAATCTAGCAGTCAGTGAAATATTGTCAATGTTGAGAGTTCGGTTTACCATGAGGATCATGAGGAGCCGGGTTGGGGGTTTTAAAAATGCGTTTTGAATTTTTCTTTATTTTGAGTTATTTTTCGGGAAAAGGAGGAAAGAATCCCGATTTTCAGAGATTTGGTAGGGCTAGCCCCGAATTAGCAAAAGAAGTAGTGGCCTCGAATGCAATGCAGGACCCATCCAGGCACCACCTGAACTACAAGACAGGCGGGATTATACACCAGCTGATAGAGCAGCCAGGACATGCTGGTTAGGCTGTCCCGGGCTCCTGTACTATCTGGCGGTCTGAGACGCAAACTCAGCTTTTCTCCTGTACCCTCTACATGGCTGCTTCCTCCAAGACCCCACCTCACCAGTCAAAGGTCCTCAAATTCAAAACCCCGCTCCAAAAGGAGTCCGTTGTGTCATCATACCAAAAGTGAAAAACATCAGATAACTTCATTCCACTCATCTGCCACAGGACTTCGTGGCAGAAAAATAAAGAAAAAATAAGTTGAACACAAAAATCAATAATCGAACATAAAAGAAGCAACAAAATCGAAATATTGAAAGAAATATAACAAACGAAAATTAAAAGATCGTAATAAAACATGTGTAAACCATAATATGGTAGTAAAAATATCAATTTTTTTTTAGAAAAAGTTGGAACAAAGTTCATTGTTAAAAATAGGTCTGTGGTCTGGACGGGAAAAGAAGAAAAGGGAAATTTGAATGGCAAGAAAGAGGGCCGAAAATAGAGAAGGATCACTAGGGTTCCCCGGGTTCGTGAAGCCCGTGTTTACCAAAGACAGTAAACCCCTAGGGAGAAGGAAAAGATCACTAGGGCACCTCGGGAGCGTGAAACCCGTACTCACCTAAAGAAGGTGAGCCCCCTGAGGGGTGCATTAGCGGAGATGAGATATGCAAATGATTAGAATTTCAGCGCAACACACATCACGCGCGCCTGTGGCGCCACCTCAAAGTGTTATTTAAGACTTGGAGATTTCGACAATTTCAAGTTTGGCAATTGTGTTTTTTTTCAAAAAACGATCAGTTATGTCTCGTACAAAACAGCGATCAGCTTTCAATCAAGTATCCGAGTTCCTTAGTGAGTGAGTGAATGTGAGGTTTAATGGCGCAAGAGCCAAATCTGGCCCTACTGCGCCAAACATTTGTTAAAATATTAAAACATTTGATAAAATGTGTTAAAATATTGACAGCACAGTTTTTTTAAAAAGTTAAAATTTCAAATCACGTGCAAAAACTCGTTTTCAAGCAATAAAAACAAGAAAGTCAGACAAGATCTAAAAATAAAAGCATTAAAAAAACAGAAGAGTGAAAAATTAAATTGCAGTAAAAGCTTAAGCATTTTATGTAAATAAAAATTCGCTCCTACATTTTTCCATTTTTCGGAAACGCGTTGGAGAGTTAACGCGCATAAATATCCTTTAGGATAATTTATAGGACTTTCTTTAAGTGCGAATTTAACCGTAGGATCTGGCTCAAGTTCCTCCTCCTCCACGTCATAAGTGATCATGTCTTCCTCATCTGTTGCATATTCTGTAAAGCTGATTTTCTTGGTCTATGTGGAGTCATTTTTATTTCAATTTCAGGTATCTGCACTTTTGGACGCTTTCTTCTATTTCTTGAATTTCCTTTTACACACTGTGGAATTTCAGGTGCATTAGAATGTTCACTATTGGATGTAGTAGGGACAGATTCTGGCAAGGGAACTAATGGTTGAATTTCAGTTGAAAGCGCAGCAACTTCATTAGAAGTTGTAAGAGGGCGGGTTTCAGCTGATAAAGATCAGGCAGAAGAATTCAGGGTATTGTCAGGGGCAGCAGCAGAAGAAGAAATGAGTTCAGGTAACCAAGATTCAATTTGTGTGGTTGGTATTATTGAAGATGCGGAGGGCAAGATATTTGCCTGAGTAGATGAACATGACGTGGAGACGGTAGACACTGAAGATGAGGTACTATGCATCGGATTTTCAGAAGATAGGGGTTTCAGGTATTGTAAAGGTGGACAGATTATGTTTGTTATATTTGGGTAGTTGTGGATATAGATGACGGTTTAGTAGACTAAGCTTACGTTTGGGTTAACTGAGGAACTATTGATTTGCGTGCTTCAAAATAAGATATGTTTTTATTGGTTTTAATTTCTTGGATCTGAGTTTCTAATTTCCATTTTTGGCATATTTTTGAATCTGATGGATGAGACCGCGTACAATTAACACATTTCGGCTCCAGAGTGCAATCCGTGGAAGAATGCCCAACGGAAGCACATCTAGAGCAGGTTCATTTACTGCGGCAGGAGGTTTGAAAGTGACCAAACCTATGGCCCTTAAAACAGCGCAGAGGATTTGGTATGTTTGGGCGTATTTTACAGTTGAGGTAGCCGTCTTTTATTCTTGTGGGTAAATTTGGGCTATTGAAAGTTAAAATTAAGTGTTTTGTTGGAATAAGTGTTGAGTCTTTTTTAATAGTGATTCTTTTGACCTGAATAACACCCTGATTGGAGAGACCCTCAAGAATTTCCGCTTCAGGGGTGGTCAACAGGTCAGGTTCAGAAATGACACCGCGGCGTGAGTTGAGAGTTTTATGTGGACTTATTGTTACAGATGAATTCAGAAACGTTTTTGCAAGAAGGAAGGAATTGGTTTGTAAAGCAAAGAGTGTTTCAATCAGTAAATCACCGGATCTTAAACTTTTAACCGAATTAGGTTCACCACCTATTCCTATGAGGGCTTTTTGAATAGCAAAAGACGCTTTAGAAGACATTTCATTGTTTGGAAGAGAAATCAATAAGAACCTGGTATTTGCAGAAATCTGATCAATGTGAAGGTTGGGTAAAACTAGGCCTTTACCCGGGCACAGCAGCATTGGATACATAAATACGCGTAAAAAACTTCATCCTGGCGTGCCTCCACCCACCACGGAGACCAACAAGGAAGGCAGTGTGCCGGTGATCCGGCAAAACCAGGCACGGCGCTTACCTGAAGTATACCCAAAATATAGTGCTACAGCATCAGGGCGAGGATCCAACGGGTAAACCTGACACCTCTTATTTGCAGCATTAATCCTACAGCAGTGTCTCTCCAGGGACGTTGAAGAGAGGTACCAACAGCCGATTGACAGGAGCGGGCTCACTTCTGCCTCCCGTCTACAGCGAAACGTGGGCCAAAGGAATTCCCAGGACACCATTTTCCTCCTTACGGGACGCCGCACACGGCAAACATGCGGGTTGAAAAACCAACGGTGTTAGTCGAACACAAAGGAGCCAACAAAAATCAACAGATTTAAAGAAATATACGAAAAAGAAACTAAATTAACGCAATACAAAATATAAACCAAAATATGTTAATAAAAAATAGCAAGTTTTTTCAGTAGAAAAAAATAATATGAACAATGTTCATTTTGTAATATGGTCTGTGGTCTTGACAGGAATAGAAGAAAAAGTAAAATGGGATGACAAGAAGAGGGTCGAAAATAGAGGAGGATCACTAGAGTACCCCGGGTTCGTGAAGCCCGTGTTTACCAAAGATAGAAAACCCCTTGGGAAAACTAAAATATCACTAAGGCACCTCGGGATTGCGACACCCGTACTCACCTAAATAAGGTGAGCCCCCTGAGGGGCTCCGAGTTCCACAGAGGAAAGATAATGGCCAACCGAGATTATGGATTAACTTTCAGGAAAATAGGTGGTCGTGTTGGACGAAACCAAAAAACTGTAATGTGAATATGTGACCGTTGGATGCAGGAGGGCCCGACGTGGTCGATTGCATTCACCTCAGAGCACCACTTCACGTGAGGACAGGCAAATTGTGCGCATGGCAGTGACGGATCGCTGTCACATCAAGAATCGCAGCACAACACATTGAGTCTGCAAGGCATCATACAGTGTCTGCGCGTACCATTCGACGCCGTTTACAGCAACGTGGTCTATTGTCCGACGCAGAGACGTCTCCACCGCCAATGGTGGGAAGAAAGAAGGATATGAGTGGCAGAATGGAATGAAGCTGTCTTTACTGACGACTCACGCATCTGTCAGCAACAATACGATGGTCGGATTGGAGTCTGGACAAAACCGCGAGGAAAAAAATGCTGAACAGCTGCGTTATGCACCACCACACTGGTCCTACACCGGGTATTATGGTATGGGGTGGCATTGGATCACACTATTGCATTCCTCTAGTACGCATTGCCGGTACTTTAAATACCCAGCGTTACATCTGCGAGGTGTTGGAGCCAGTTGTCCTTCCTTACCTTCAGCGCTTGGCAACATCCATATTTCAACTGGATAATGCACGACCACACGTGGCACGCATTGTCCAAAGGTTTTTCTTCAATCACCAGATTTAATTGCTTCCCTGGCCGGCTCGCTCTTCGGATCTTTCGCCGATAGAAAACACGTGGTCCATAGTTGCTCAACAAATGACCCAGAATACACCCCCAGCTGCCACACAAGATCAACTTTGGCAACGTGTGGAAGCTGCTTCATCTGCTATACCCCAAGAACACATCCAAAGTCTCTTTCACTCAATGCCGAGGCGTGTGGCAGCGTTGATCTCCAACAATGGCGTCTACTGATTTTGGCAGGAACCACACTTCCCAGAAGTCCACCAAGTATCAAATGATTAAATTTAAATCATTTGATACTTGGTCAACATGTTATCTAAAAAATAAACTTTGTTGTGCTATCGCTTATCTTTCTTGGTGTTGCATTTATGTCGGCCAGCAGTGTATTTTATTTATTTTGCGTTTCACATATATAAATATAAATAACTGTCATCAGTTTCTTAGAATGCATTCATGTTGAATAACATATTTAAGAGAATGTTTTCGGAGCGTGAATGTACCGTAATCTTCTTAAAACATTTTCAATTGGCATTGTTATTCAAATGAAAGAATATTATTTGCCTCTCGTATAAAAATAATTTCTTTAGTCACTTACAAATAACAGTAGTAGTTCATTTTAAATACAAAAACACTAATGAGCCTTTGAGTACAATCATTAATTATTTATCGTACTTAAAAAGGAACCTTACAATAGCTTGAAATTGAAATAACACGTAGTTATATTTATTTTGATGATTTTGTAATCATTACGTGTATTAAGATAATTTTGTTTAGTAATAAATGAACCATCTGTAATTTCTAAATATTTAATTTAAATTCCTTCAAACTGTGAAAAGAATTTTCAAAGAAATAAAGTATGTTAATTTTACTTAAAGATGCACACACATTTTTTTTCTCTTTATTGAGTTAACATGTGAAATAAACACACACTTTTTCTAATATACTCTAAGATTGCTAAGAGAACCATTATTTTGTAAGATTGAATTTGAAAAGCACAAATTCTTTTTTCTTTTTGCATTTATTGCTATTTTAAGAGTGATTTGCGCGATACTTTCTTGATTAAGATCTTTTGCCCATAGAATTTGAAAGAATATTTAATGCAACCTAATAAATAATCATGTGTATAATTAATAAAAAATCGTATAATTTCTCTAAAATATTGTATAGCATTCTGTATGCTTCTAATAAAGTTAATCAAAATTCATCTATAACAATTTATAGCAATATTTAAAATCTTTAAAAAAGGCAACAATAAGAATGTCAGATCTATAGCAGAAATTTCTTATAAAAAGCATTTAATGAAAGGTTTATTTTTACAGAACAATAATAAATGTTGAAAATATAGGTAATATTTTTTTATTTGCTCCTAGTAGTATAAAGCTATTTACATTTAGTGGTAGCAAAATGCATTTCAGAAATAAACATATGATAAACACAATTTATAAAGTAGTTAAGTGATTTCAAACAAAACAGAAATGTGAAAAATTATTCAATAAATAGTAAGGTTGTATAATCTTGAGTATTTTTAATATAATTAAGATATCAATTTAGTTAAAAAATTTTAGATTTCTTTTGTGATATTGTGGCCTTTGTCAAATATTTTTAAGTTATCTTAGAAATTTCAAATTATTCCAGAAATGTTTTAGTGTTCTGTTTAATCTCAAAGTATTAAGACATTTAAAAAAAGAAGCAAACAAGTATAATAATAATAGTAATGCTTCATTAACTTATATTTAGAAACTTTACAAATTCAGAGCATTGTGATTGTGTTTCTAGTCTTTTTTTTAAAAAAAAACCCTTAGAATTTTTGAAAGATTAGTTTGGTGGGGATATTTTAATAATTTTTTTTGATATAAATAATCTAGACGCTAAGTTATATATATACGTTTTGTTCTAGAAATGAAACTGATTTCTAAAAAGAATAAAACAGAATATGTTTGTATTAGATCAGAAATTTCACAATTCAAGTCAGAAAATTTGAATAAAGATGCAATGTAATTTTTTGAGAATTTGGAAAAAATATAAAAAGCTTAAGGTTATTATTTTAATTTTGTAAGTATTTCATGAGAAAAATTTACAGTTTGCAATAATAAATAGAAAACTTTAAAAAGGTAGAAAATTTAGATTCTCGTTAGAATTTAGTTTATTTTTTTAATTCAAAATTTCTAACTTTATTTTCAAGCATTCACAGAAATTGCTTCCACACGGCTACAGAGAAATAAATTATGAGTCGGAAATCGTCCCTCGGGCAGACCCGAGGCTTTGTGCAAGCATCGAAGCGAGCAATCTTTACAGTCTGTCAAAAGCCGGTATGAAACAGACTTTTTAAATATTATGATTGATTCTGTGATAAGCAATATGGATTCAAGATTTATGTCTTTAAATTATTAGGTGCTTGTTTCATAGCACTCTAATAAATACTCAAGTGTTAAGTTTTCATTAAATTCATTATTCAGACTTTATCAATATGTACTGGAAATTTATTAAGCGTGTTCATTCAACACCGTCAGTAAATCTATCTCCACACGTTGCACAGCAAATGCCACGTTTTCAGTATTTTATACAGTTATGTTGCAGTTAAGCATATATATAATCGATACAAGTACACAAGTAAAAATATAAAAACTGAAATATAAATTATGAGGATCATTTTAAAAATTAACAGAAATTAATTGCATGTATATAAAATAAGTTTAACAATTATTATTTACGTTTAACATTTATTTGAATAGAATTAATTGAGACTATCTTGCACCATACCGCGTTTCGCCGATTCGGAAACAGCTGACAGGTGCAGCCATCTAGTGAGAGAAAATGTCTACAAAAACTGTCCTTTAAAAAATCAACATTTTGAAAATTTTGGTTTTCTCTATGACTTAAACAAGTTTAAAAATATTCCAAAAGAGTAAATACTGAAAAACTGCCGTAGGTGAGAGCAGTGACTTCCAACCTTACGAAGTATATGAAGAATTACAAAACATGATCCCAAATATACCTAATACCATTACAGACGTTAAAAATCTGCTCCAATATGCCATAGAGAACGATTTCAAAGAAATTCTCTCAAATATGTACATTGTCTTTCGAATTCTATTAACAATACCTGTAAGTTCCGCTTCTGTTGAAATGAGCTTTTCAAAATCAAAACTGATAAAAAATTATGCAAGAAATACAATGGGCCAGGAAACACTTTCAACTTTGTTAGTTTTATCTATTGAAGCAGATTGATTGATTGATTGAATATTAACGTCGCACTGTTCAGCCGCACGAGGGCTTTTGGCGACGGACCACGTAATTTTGAACCATGGTCAAGTGACGTGGACGACACCTGAGCTGGCACCCCCCTCTCCTAACTACCACACCACACTAATGGGAGGACGTTTCAGCTCTCCACTATCTATTGAAGCAAATATACCATCTAAGATAAATTACGAACCAACCATTAAGGATTTCAGCAAAATTAAAAGTAGGAAATTTCTGGTTTTTTTTCTTTCCTTATTGTTTATTGTGCCAAAGAAATATGAGTAAAAAGTTTGGTTTTTTTCTTTATGAATCAAAATTGGTTTTTTATTTTACAAACCCTCTTTTTGTGCCACCAGAGGGCCTCACGAAATGTATCTTGCCCACATTAAGTTCAAGTCCCCCGCCGACACTACGTGGATCTTACTCCTTTATTAAATTAGAAGGCAAGTTCTGCCACTTTTAACAAACATTAAAGTCGACCGTCGAACTTTCCCTGCACATTTTTTTAAGGACCATCGCATTGCTTTTTTTTAATTTTAAATTTGTAAGCCATCCCTCGATAGCCGAAAACTCGATTCCTAATTCTTTGGCGAATGCGTTAGCCTTTTCCTTCGATAAAAAGCCACTAAATGGAATATTCTGTCCTCGGCACTGTATCATCCATTAAACTAAACACCGTTCAAGATGTATAAAATTACCCTTACTAACGCGTCTTTTCATGATACTGAAAGATGCACAAACGATTTACTCTGCATTCTACAGAATAGTGGACAGTGAACTAAGTAGCTTTTCAAATGCTTTGATTACATCGACCTTCCTCTCGCCTTTTTCTACTGAATCTATCATCTTTTGCTTTTTATAAATTGTTAAGCATTTGTCCTTTTTAAAAGAAGACATGACGTTCCCTTTGAGTAATAGGGCGACACTGAGGTGGGGTGTAAACTAGTGGCCCAAGGTTTCTCGAAATTAACAGGAAGCGAACGTGAATCACAACTTTACTAAAATATATTTTAATTTTAAATTTAGAATGGAAAATTAACATAATGCGTATTCACAGTTTCACACTCAGCTACGAGGTATAATTAATAGTGTCGACGTCCCTTCTTTTTTATCGCTCTCTTTTCCTTTCACCTGCCACTCAGTCTTTCACGTCCCACCCAATCTCTTCCATTCCTCATTGGAAATAAAATCTTTTCGCACCCGGTTCCATCAGATACCGTCCCCAGCACTAATGATTTTCAAGGCAGAGTCCAGTCCAACCCATGCCCCATTTGGTGTGATTTATACCATAAGTCACATAAATCAGCCATAAATCGCCATGACAGACCGACGCAAAATACACAGTCCCCGCATCTCTTCTTCACAACAGAGGACCATCCTTTCTGAACACATGTGTAGCAAGACCGCGTGTTAAATGAAAGATATGGATGGCTAACACGTGTGGCAGGTCTATCTATTATCCACTTGAAGAAGAAAAGGAATAAAAGTCTTTTCATCTAAAAGGAACCGGGAAACATAAAGAATGGGTAGTAGACTGATGGTCATCAAAGAGATTGTTACAGGGGAGAAAATACAGCACAAATGAGTGTTCCAATTGTCGAGAGTCTGGAAAGACTTCGAAATATTGAACACACCCAAAACGTATTTTCATTCGAAATTTCAAGAGTTTTTTTAGGGGCTGAGCATATACTTCGAATTAGCATGAGATCCGTACCATCAAAGGTTTGAACTAGCAAGTTGAGTTGAGTGTATTGTTTTATGGCGCAAGTGAGTGAGTGAGTGTGGGGTTTAATGGCGCAAGAGTCAATTTTGGCTAAACTGCGCCAAACAAATTTTAAGCATTTAAAGTATAAAATTAGTAAAAAATATTTATGGTTAAAATAGTAAGATCTCATTAAAAATCTTAAAAGCTAAAGTTAATAAATTTTGTGGTGGGGTTTTCCCCACCAAATCAGAAAAATATTTAGTTTGTAAAAAAATTTTTTAAAGTAGAATGTGATTTTTTGTTGTAGTTAACACGGTTCTTCGATCGGGTTTTCAAAGTCATACCGTATAGATGCACAATTACGTCCTTTTACTATTTCTCCCTTGTAACTAATAACATACTTTGGATTTAGCTCAGGTCATCGTCCACATCATATACTATCATATCTTCCTCAACCGTTGAGTACTCGGTAGGTGCTGGTTTTCGAGGGCTATGAGGAGCCGTCTTAATTTCTATTTTTGGTTTTATAGTGTTAGATTGGTTTTTAGGAGGGCGTTTTTTCCTACGGGGTTTTGAGGTTTGAGTTGTATACTAGGATATAGGATATGTAGTGGTGGTCGTTTCAAGAACAGAGCATGCTGTTGATGAGGAAGATGTAGCAGAGATAGATAAACTATTAGAAGTGGTGGGAGCAGTATCTATTACAGAATTAGGAGGTTGAGATATTGAAGGCGATGCAACTGTAACAGAAGATGTGGATGGTATGAGTTCTACCAGAGTTGATGTAGAGGATTTATTAACTGCAGCGACAGAGGAAGATATAGTTGGCTTTGGAACGGATATTAGTGGTTGTAACAATTTTAAAAGGGGGGCAAACTATTTTGGTAATATTTTCATCTGTTTGTGTCGTAGTGGTTGTAGCCGAGAGCTTGGTAACCTGAGCGTAGGATTGGGGTAATTGTGGAGCTATTAGTTTTCGTGTTTCTACGTACGGTATATTTCTATTAGTTCTGATAACCTGTATTTCTTTTTCAGTTTTCCATTTTGGGCACAATTTTGAATCTGATGGATGGGATTGGGAGCAATTAACGCATTTCGGCTCTAGAGTACAATCCGTGGAAGGATGCCCGACGGTTGCACATCTAGAACACGTCAATTGTCCTCTGCAGGCAGTTTGAGTGTCCGAACCTCTGGCATTTGAAACAACGCAGAGGATTCGGAACATATGGACGTATTTTGCAGTTTAAATATCCAGCTTTTACTGTAGCTGGAAGATTCGGGTTATTGAAGGTTAAAATCATGCGTTTTGTAGGAATAACTGTTGCATCTTTTTTAATTGTAATTCTTCTGACCTGAATTACACCCTGATCAGAAAATACATCAAGAATTTCCGCGTCAGGGGTGGCCAACACGTCAGGTTCAGATATGACACCACGACTGAAGTTTAGAGATGTGTGAGGAGGAACTGTAAGAGTAGAACCCAAAAAATGTTTTGTAGATAGATAGGATTTAGATTGAATAGCTGATTTTGTCTCCACAAGTAGGTCACCGGATCGCATTTTTTTTAACAGATTTTGGCTCATCTATAGCTTGGAGAGCTTTGAAAATTGCAAAAGGTGATTTTTTTGACATTTCATTGTCAGGTAATGAAAGAATAAAAAAAACGTGCAGTACTTGCTATCTGATCAATGGTATGAGAATCATGAGTTGGGTAGGGTGGGTTGGGGGTTTTAAAAAATGCGTTTTGATTTTTCCCTTATTTTTATTTATTTTGAATTTTTTTTTTTTTGAGAAAGGAGGAGGAGAATTCCTTTTGATTTTCAGAAGATCAGTTTGGCAGGGCTAGCCCTAGATTCAGCAACCAGTAGTGGCCCCAGGAGAGCCCCCGCTCTGCAATGCAGGACCCCATCCAGGCACCACCTGGAACTACAAGACAGGCGGGATTATACACCAGCTGATAGAGCAGCCAGGACATGCTGGTTAGGCTGTCCCGGGCTCCTGTACTATCTGGCGGCCTGAGACGCAAAACTCAGCTTTTCTCCGGTACCCTCTACATGACCGCTTCCTCCAAGACCCTACCTCACTAGTACAAAGGTCCTCAGAAGTTCAACACCCCGTTCCAAGTGCCAGTTTTCCCAGGGAGCAGTCTGTTGCGTCATCATACCCCAATAGTGAATAAACCATCAGACACAACTTCATTCCACTTAGTCCTGGTCTGCCACAGGACTTCGTGGCAGAAAAATTAAAAATAATAAGTAAAGAAAAGTTTTGTCAATTGAACACAAAAAAATCAATAATGTTTGAATTAGCAAGAGTTGACTGTATATATATATATATATAACATTGTGTAAAATATAAAATTCGATTTTGAAAAAAAAAATCCATTTTGATTGTTAACACAAGCTACTTCCAACGCAAAAATTTCATTTAATTCCATCAATTTACTTCAATGTTTTTTTCCTCGTTGGTTTTTGACAATGAGTGAGCGTTCATTAATGTCCACCTATAAAGAAATTTAAAGACTATTGGCGACGGGCAACGTTAATTTTGATCCAAGGTCCAAATAACGAGGATGACATCAGATTTGAAATTATCTTCTCCAAACTACTCCACCGCGCTAAAAGGAGGACTTGGATGATATTTTTTTACAGGCCATCAGCATTCGTTAGTTCTGAATCGCTATCCGTAGAATCTCGTGTTCATAAGTATTAAATTTTGGTTTTCCTACATTTCATCAACAAAAGTCCATCAGTTTCTCCACATCACTATCTTTTTGGTTACATGATTAATGCAATTCGTCCAATTTTGAATCGAGACCTTCTCTCTATGGCCGTTATTTCATTAAGTTGAAAAGTATTATTTTCTCCTGCAACATAACCTTAAGGTATCCGCATACGTTCGGAACCGTGATTTTGCAAAATCGTATAAATGGATAATATTTAGTGTCAATTAGATTAGAAAATGTATATAAAATTGTTTTAAGAATATTGTTGCAGTAAAAAATTATTTAAGTACAATATTTTGACAAAAAATGAACATAGAATGACCAACTTGCAAAATATTCTCCTTTTGTGAAAACTGCATCTATTATAATAATATTTTGCCTGTATATAGCTCAGACCTCTGTACAGAGGCTCAACTAGAATTTTTGAAATATATCTTAGAAGTGGTTTTATCCATGTTTTATAACAGAGGGGAGAAATTTTAAGAAAAAAAAACGCCGATAATTATTTCAATTAGTTGTAACTCTGAAAATAATGTAAATTTTTCAAAAAATTAAAAGGTGGTTCAGACTCTCTGAAGAAGTCTTTACTTTATATGAGCGAAATATTATTGTTTTAGAAGCATTTTTTTTATAAAAGGAGAACATTTTGAAAAAAGGTTATTTTAAGTTAATTTTTTTTGTCAAAATATCCTTCAAACAATTTTCACATGTAATCTAATCTAAGTGACAAAAAATATCATGAAAATTATCTATTTAAGCACTTTTTTAAAACCACGGGGTTCCAAAAGTAGTCGGATACCTATATAAACTCCAAATCATCTCAATTGAATTGAGCTCGCAGTGAGATAAGAGCAGTCTTATAAGTTTGTGACCAAATTTTTCTGCGATTTCTTCTACTCTATAATTATCATATAAATACTTTATTTCAATTACTTTCTTTAACAGTTTCATTTCAATCAAGTCTTGATCCCATTGTTTTCTTTTCAAACAACTACTTTTGAATAGCACTTTTTTTCTAAGAACTTGTAGGGATTTTTTTTCCTTTTTTCCCTGAATTGTAGGGGGGTATTATCCATCACAATAATGCTTTGGGGGCTTGATTGTAACATGACAGTTTAAACTATTTTTCAAAATGGTTACCATGAACGTATTCATGGTAGTAACCAGATTTTTTTCAAATAAAAATATCTGCTGCATCCCGAACAAATCTCTCATTGCTTCCAATGTGAGTTATTATAAGCCTCCTTTGCCTTTAGGTGCAGTCAAAACTACTGGTGAATTAGAAGAAGAAACAAGCAAAAATCTTACATGTGTTGCAATTTGATCAAGTTTAAGGTTCGGTAAAACAAGGCCTTTATCCGGGCACAGCAGACTTGGATCGATATGTGAGAAAAACAACTTCATCCTGGCGTGCTTCCACCCACCACGGAGTCCAAGAAGGGAGGCAGTGTGCAGGTCAACTAATAATAGTCAGGCACGGCGCTTACCTGGAGTACACCCAGAATATAATGCTACATACAGCATCAGGGGGAGGATCCAATGCGTAAACCCCTGCCACTCTTTATCTGCAGCACTAACCCTACAGCAGTGTCTCTTTGGGGACACCGAAGAGAGGTACCACCAGCTGATTGACAGGAGCTGGCTCACTCCTGCCACCCATCTGAAGTGAATTGTGGGCCAAAGGGAACACAGAAATATCCCCACACCACCATTCTCCTCCTTAAGGAGAAGCGTGGGCAAAAGGGAATGCAAGGATCACCATTTTTCTTCTTACGGGACGCCACACACGGCAAACATGCAGGTTGGAAACCAATGTTGTTAGTAGAAAACAATATGAATATCAAAATTAGACCAAAAAAAATATCAAAAGGAACCAAATTAAAGATTTACAAAATGAAAATGAAACCGTGTTAATAACCATCAATAATTTAATTTAATCAAAAATAAAGAATTTTAGATACGTATTATATAAAAAGTGAACATCTGTGGTCTAGACTGGAAAGGAAGTAAACAGGAAAATAAATGACAAGAAGTAGGGTCAAAAATAGAGAAGGATCACTAGAGTAACCAGGGGTCATGGCACCTGTGTTAACCAAAGACAGTAAACATCTCTTGGGAAAAAGAAAAGATCACTAGGGCACCTCGGGATTGTGACACCCATAATCACCTAAAGAAGGTTAGCCCCTTGAGGGGTAACTGATATTCAAAGTCTTTATGCAAAATACTATCTGATTTATTCTTGATTATTTATTTAAGTTTGTTAATTTTATATCTTCTATTTCATATAAATGTTAATAGTAACTATAAAATGTATTTATAAAAAAGGAAGATTTACTTACTATTTTAATCTAAGAAAATAATCCATTTTAACATTTAAAAAATGCATTTCTTATCATATCAAACTGAATTAACAGAAACAAAGAAAAATTATTTTAGCAAAATGTCCTGATGTATACTGGATTATTTAAATATGCACAGAAATATTCTTTTTATCTAAGTCTGCATAAAAGCACAATTTTAAATTTATCAAAATTTGCCTTTAAATGTATTTAAAAATTTGGAAATATTTCCTATATTAGGAGTAATATTCAAATATAAAGTATAATGGTAACAAATTCTATAAATCAAGCTCACACAGCAAAAATAATTTTACAATACTCATAAATGAATAAAAAATATATATAATTTAATCAGAAATAACTGAAATACTTAAAAAAGAACTCCATTTTATTTGTCCAAATTAATACAGGTATGTTATGAAAAGTCTTTCTTAGAGAAATACAGCACTAAATTATACATATTAAAAAAAAAAATGGAAGCTTCACAACTTCAAAGAGGAAAAATATCGCTAAAGGATGCAATAGATTTGCTTCAAATCCTAGCACATTTCACTGAATCAAATGACACAAGATTTTTACAATGAAGATTTCTTCACATGCCTACAATTATTACTTGCAAATGTGAAAATAATTTTTTAAGTAATACCTTAGTGCAAAACAATTCTAAAAATTTCACGAAAATAATGGGTTAAGCTTCATTGAGGAAAAATCATTAAAATTGAATTTTCATTTAATATAAGATGTTATATAAATACATATATCACAAACCTTAATTTGTCTGCCAAAAATACATACAGGTTCTTAGCTTATGATTCTCGAGATCCTTAATACAGATTGCAAAAACAAAGCATTTCTTTGATCTGGATGTCTTTTTAAATGATCACTTAGACAGTAAAAAGTTTTTAGCATTATTCACTAAATCCACTTCATGGGTATGAATGCATAAATGAGCCTTTAAAGAACCACTTTGAGAAAAGGACTTGCTGCATATTTCACAAACATGAGGTTTTTCATTGGTATGAATATGTAAATGTGTACTTAAGGAAGAGCTTTGAGAGAAAGCCTTGTTGCATAATTTACAAACATAAGATTTTTCCTTGGTGTGAATAGGTAAGTGCAAGTTTAAGGAACCACTTCCAGAAAAAGCCTTATTGCATAGTTCACAAACATGAGGTTTTTCCTTAGTATGAATACGTAAATGTGCTTTTAAATTACTTCTTTGGGAAAAAGCCTTATTGCATATTTCACAAATATGAGGTTTTTCCTTAGTATGAACACGTAAATGTGTTTTTAAACTATCTCTATTAGAGAAAGCCTTGTTGCATATTCCACAAACATGAGGCTTTTCCCCGGTATGAAGAAGTAAATGCAATTTTAAAGTGCCACTTCGAGAGAAAGCCTTTCTGCATATTCCACAAACATGAGGCTTTTCCCCTGTATGAACATGTAAATGCATTTTTAAATAGCTACTTCGAGAGAAAGCCTTTCTGCATATGTCACAAACATGTGGTTTTTCCTTGGTATGAATATGCAAATGCGAATTTAAATTGCATCTTTGAGAGAAAGCAGTGCTGCATATTTCACAAACATGAGGTTTTTCCTTGGAATGAACAAGTGTTTTCCTGGTATGAATACGTAAATGTTTTTTTAAATTTCCACTGTCAGAGAAAGCTTTATTGCACACTTCACAAACATGAGGCTTTTCGTTGTTATGAATACGTAAATGTGAAATTAAATTGTCCCTTCGAGAGAAAGCCTTATTGCATATTTCACAAATATGAGGCTTTTCATTGGTATGAATACGTAAATGCACGTTTAAGGAACCTCTTTGAGAAAAAGCCTTGTTGCATATTTCACAAACATAAGGCTTTTCCTTGGTATGAATACGTAAATGTGAAATTAAACTGCCATTATGAGAGAAAACTTTGTTGCATATTTCACAAACACTAAGTTTCTCATTCGACTGAATACTCAAGTAATGCTTTAAAATATTATTTTGAGGGACAGACATCTGGTTTTTTTTATAAGATTGGTTATATACTCAAGTAATGCTTTAAAATATTATTTTGAGGGACAGACATTTGGTTTTTTTTATAAGATTGGACATCTTATTTTAAGGAAGAGCAAATAAATTCTTAGTTAATTTAAAGCAAGGATAAAAGTTTTGGTTGCATTCTGAGGAAAACAGTTTATTAGAACGCTTAAGAAACTGCTTTCTTTTTAATGAAATATTCAAATCAGAATTTTTATTGTATTTTACAAGTAAGACATGAAACTAAGTAGTGTATTGTCAAATATATAAACTGAAATCCAGCTGAATATTAGAATTTTAAATGAAGAAAGTAATCAGAGAAACTAATTCCTGTTTAATTTGTTCAAAAGATTCTAAAATACATCTAATTAAAATGAAATTGTATGTATATAGGTGGACATTTTTCATCAATATAAGCTTCTCTTCATCAATGTAAACTGAACCTAAAAGGTATGTCTTCATGGAAATTTACTAATTTTTTGGAGGATAATTTAAAAGGAACATGGGACAACATATGTTATGTACATAAAAATATTAGCATGAAATATATGATAAATAACACACCAATAGCAATAATTTGTGAATGATTGGTATCACGCGTATTAACCCATAAAAATAATAAAATTTTTGGTGTTGATGTGCATCATTAGAGAAACAAAAGTTACCTTTATTATACAGGAAATCTTTAAAATTCCAAAGTTATTTTTTCTTCAAATGGATACCTTAAAAATTATAAGCTTCTAAAATTCGAAAAATACTCCCAAGATTAGTTTGTTTAAGCAGTTTTTATCAGAGATAATATATTAAAACAACATTTGATCCTTTATAGAAATCATGATGATTTAAATGAAAAGTAATATATTGACAATTTTTTATGCAGAATGTTGCTCATAAGTCTTCTTGTATCTCATGATGCATTGCCTTTTCTGAAGGAGAAAAAGGTAGTTTGAGATCTGAAAATTTGACTCTGTACAAAAGTCTTTAATTTCCATTTAAAGGCATTCTTGAAAATTTCCATGTATAGAAAACTTTACTTAAACACTCCATACTTATAAGTAATACGTCTTTTTTTTTCTGTCCAAAAAGTATTATTTTTTCTAAGGACATCTTGGAATTTTCTATGCCTCAATTCTCTTCCTTAAGTCAGTTTAATTTATAAATTCTGCACACGTCTTAATTCTTCTATTCCTGTAAAAATTAAAAGTGAGGATTATCAATATTCAAACTATGAAAAAAAAAACATAAAATAATTAGAATATAGAATTAAATAGAATAATATCTTAAGCTCATATTTTCATATATATTTGAAAATGTTTCTTTTGACATTCTTCACCATAATCAACTATATCTTTCAAACATTAATTAGCATTTTCCGTTTATGAAAGTAAATATAAAATAAAATGTGTGTGTGAGCATATGACCACAGGATAGAAGTGATAACTTAAAATTTTTATTTTAGGGATCAGTTTGGTATATAAAAAACAAGGGGGTATTAGTATTGTCCTATAAAATTATTTATTCATATGTCTGTACTCAAATACTTTTGTGCAAAATATACAATCATATTTGTGAATTAATTGTATTCTAAGATGGTAACAATAGGTTTTTAGTAGCTGAAATAGGTTATAAATATTCTAGATTCAAAAATTTAATTAAATATCTGTATAAAAAACTCCGTCAAGCGTTGTTCCGGTCTTCCTCGTGCTTTCATTTGGATCATTTGACATAATGAAATTAAATTTTGAATTTAAAAAATCAACTAAAGGTTTTGATTTGTCTTTTGGAAAATCTATTTTAAAATTCCCACTTAAAATCATAGGTAATTTGTTCAGAAGACTTGATCTGGATTTGTGAATTTTGGTTGTAATTTAACAATATTCAATTCTATGCATGAATTAATCTAAGCAAACGGATAGTGAGACAGGTAGTTGATTGGGAAAAGAGGAATCTAGGTCAAAACATTTAAAAAGGAATTTATTCAGAAGATTTATATCATATAATCTCAAGCTTATACTAGTTCTTTTGTCATTGTACGGCAGTTTTGTTCAAATATTTCTGGTGCTGCTGCAAGGTAAGTCTTATTAATTATATTTTGTTTAATATAACCTTTTCTTAATGCCTGTATACTTAATTTTGCTATTTAAAATTTTTAATTGTTTTTATTTTCTTTATTCTGATTCACTTACAAAAAAATACTTTTATTCTTAAATTCACTGATGATAATTTTACTGAGTTCTATAAAAATTTGTCCTTTTTCAACATTTTGTTTGATATTAGTGTAGGATTTCTACTACCGCTGTTGTTTCAGAGTGGCAGAGGCAGGGGGAACGTCCCTCCTTCTCTTTTTAGGGGTGTGTATGTCGCGGATGACCTTGTACGATGTTGTGAGAGTTACATACCTGAGTGTGACGTTAATTCAAATTTACTCTCCAGCAAAACACACCTATAAAAGTTATCACTTCAAAAATTTCACAAATAACTTCATTTTCTGGATTTTTTATTTCTAATGTATCGTACTAAAAAAGCAGCAACTCTCATTTCCTAAACCAGATTGACCATGCCAGATTCTGAGAATCATTGTTATCCAATTTATTTTTCATGTTGTAATAATTTATTAATTCCAAATCAATGAATGCTTAAAGGAGGATTTTTGATGATAAAAATCTCGCGATTTGAAACAGTATAAAGTAATTAAAAAGTGATTAATTTATTACTATAGTACTAAGTACAATAAAGCAACACTACATCCGTAAATTTCAAAATTTATGATACCTTTTTGAAACGCTTTTCTCAGAATTAAAGATTACAAAATTTGTAAGGAATGAATGGAATTTAGCCCCCTTTACAGGTAACTATGTGATCTCCTATTAGATGATAACCTCTTTCTAAAGTAGAGGTCAGTAGATTTTTGACAGAAAAGTGAAACATTGTGAGTGATACAAGAAAACTGAAGTATGAAAAAGTCATTTTTATGCATAAGTCTTAACTGTAATGTTCCCTTTTTCTCCTGTGATAGCAATGTGGCTGAAAAATAACATGCTCAAATTTTAACATGTTTACATTATTTAAACACAGTTTTACATATAATAACATTTTTCACACCTTCAAAAACTTAAGACTCATCAAAATTATTTTTATTTTTGCAGCTCAACTTAAGAAACAGTATGCCAAGATATCATAATGTGCTCTTCTACTAATTTGCTCTTGTACTAAAAAGATGACTAAAGTTAATATAAGAACTGCTTCAAATTATAAGGAAAATATTTACTATAAGATTATAATGCTCCACTCTGTAACATATAAAGAGTTACTTAGCAACCAATATTTCCTGATGAGATAGCTATAGTAATGAACTACATCAAAGTCACTAACACTACCAAAGGGAAAACATTTTATCATCACTAGTTGCAGTTAACAATTGACATAATTTCACATCTTTATGCTTTCAATGTATTGTTGTCAAAAAGGAAATGTTGCAAACACATTTTGGATGAGGTATAGTGTTTTGAAAATATACTACAAATTTTGGCTACTTAATTTTAAGCTACTAAATTTTCTACAACTTACTGCAGTGATCAAAGATTATATAGAGGGAAAAGAACTACTTGGACAAAACTTTGACAAATGCTGTGCTTTCATGGGGTGTTTCTTTTAGTGGGAGGATGAACCACCCACCCTGTAAAGGTTAAGTCTATCGAGAAAAAAAATACTTTATAATAATTAAAATTTTTTAAAAATACTTTAGTGCATAAAAACAGCTAAAACAGAAGAAAGTGTTATTATAGGTGAGAAGACAAACGATGAACTGATCATTAGCTCTTTATAGCTAAAATCCAAAAAAAAAGAATAATTTCCCCTTAAGTCAACATTAAAAAAACTTCCACACATAGAAAACTTTAATAAAACACTCAATATTTAAGTAGTTCACCTTTTCCATGAAGAGAGCTTAAACAAATATCTTGAATTTTTCAACCTCTCTGAATTCTTTCTCATATCGGTTCACTGTGTGATTTCTGCAGTTGTCAAAATTCATCTATACCTCTGATAATAAATAGGTAAATATCAATATAGAAATTATGAAAAATACATTTGGTACAATTAGAATATATAATTAGACGAAATAAACTGAGGCTCAATTTTTATAAATTTCCAGCAAACTATTGGCTATCTATAGCTAATGATGACAGCACCAGTCATATCTGATGGTATAATATGTTCTTATTGTTTTGATGAGACTTGAAAATTTATATGGACCATGGAGAAAATATTTCTGCAAAAAAAATTAGCATAAATTTTGACCACCAGGTGGCTTTTATCGAATATTCCTTAAGCAAAAAGCCATAAAAACCTCTATATAAACTTACGGTCATAGTCAAGTCATTTAAATACTGCCTGGAATTGTAATACTAACTCTTCTAACGCCTCCTTGACATAGAAAACTAATTTAATAAAACCCTGACTCTCCTACGATATTTCTGCTAATACTAGACATCGCTGTTATTAGAAACTTTTACTACCCATATACCATTAACTCATGATCTATCTTCCGATCACAACCCTGAATTTCACTCTTAGTTTTCTCAGAGCCATTTTTTGGCCTCTTCTAACATCTTAATACTAAGCGCTTTCTCTAATTAATTATCATTCAAATTCTATTAAAACAGGCACCGATATTGACCAAAAAATCTCAGAGTTCACCGAAACGGTCCGCGCCGCCCATAGCCACGCCTCCCGACCAATCTACACTCCGCCATATATCCACAATCTAATTAAACAGAAAAACCAATACAGAAATTTGTATCACAGAACTCTAGATCCACACTACAAAACACTTTACAACAAAGCACAAAAAAATGTCAAAAAAGAACTTCTGCTCATCCGGCACAGCTGTTACAGATACACAAAAAGCAAATATCCTTGCCGAATCTATTCTTGATAATTTCACTGAAAATACTAGACCCAATAATGACTATGACGACGAGTTAATTAATAATACGGTTAACTCTTTCCTCTCCCTTCCTACTTCCGCTACTACTGAAACTGCATATCCCTCTGAGATTATTTGTTACATTAAAAAATTTAACTCTAAAAAAGCGCCAGGTAAAGATGGCATTAGTAATCGGATGACAAAAAAATTTCTCCCTCAAAGCTATTATAATTCTAAAAATTCTAATTAATAAGATTTTAACACTTAATTACTTTCCTAAAGCTTGGAAAGAAGCCATTATTTTTCCTATTCTTAAGCCAGGTAAAAACCAAAATATTCCTTCCAGTTATCGACCAATTTCTTTACTTTCTACTTTAAGTAAAATCACAGAATCTATTATACTGACTCGACTCAAAGACTTTCTCTATACTAACAATATTATCAACCCAAATCAGTATGGTTTCACCAATAAACTCTCTACCCTTCACCCACTTTTGAATCTAACGGAAGCAATTTCAGAGGGCTTTCATAGTAAAAAGAGCACCGGCGCAGTATTTCTGGATATCCAGAAAGCCTTCGACCGTGTGTGGCTTACTGGACTTACCTATAAACTTATAAATTATAATATTCCTCCACCGCTCGTTTTTCTACTTCACTCATACAACTCAAATCGCTCTTATCAGGTTCGTGTCAAGGATACTTTGTCTACAAATAAATTTATTAATTGTGGAGTAGCGCAGGGCAGTCTACTTGGACCCTTGCTGTTTAATCTTTACATAAACGACATTCCAGAATACTCACTCACAAAACTAAACATGTATGCAGACGATACAGCTGTGCACACTACATTTAAGAGAATCACATCAGTCACATTTGCTCTAAACAAACACCTTAAATTGCTAGAAAAATACTACGACCGGTGGAAAATCAGCATTAATGTTGAAAAATCTGCCGCCGTATTATTCACTAATAAACGCAAAATTCCACCACCACCTAAAATGTACAACACTATAATCCCATGGTCTCAAAGTACTAAATACCTTGGTATTACATTCGATAAAAATCTCACTTGGAAAACACACATTCAAAACACGCGTCAAAAATTCCGGAAAATAATGTTTAAACTGTTTCCCCTAATTGGCCGGAATTCAGATTTATCTAGAAATAATAAAGTGCTTTTATTCACAGCCGTTATGCGTCCCATTTTATCTTATGGGTGCCCAGTGTGGGGATACGCCGCTAAAACTAATATCAATATCTTAGATACTTTACAAAATTCAACAATCCGAATGATCGTTAAAGCCTCAAGGTACATGAGAAATGACGACATTCGGAAAGCTATTAAAATCAAAAGTTTTAAATTCTATATCCAGAAAATAGCTAAAAAGTTCTCTAAAAGTTCTTTAACTCTCTGCAATTCACTAACAATAGCAATATGATAAACTTAAATACCTATATTCCTGATGATTCTACTAAAAGACCGAGAAGAATACTTCTCGACTCTTACAATCCACCATAAACTTATTAATCTGTGCAATTTTATTGCACAACTATTGCAAAATTTTTAATTCTTTATTTATTTTTATTTAACTTCTTAAAATTTGTCGTATCCCCACCATCTGGGCTTGCCCCTCCCCCTTAGTCTTAATTTTCTCTTTGAGAGACTTGAGCAGCCTATGAGAGTCGATTTCATCTTCCGCCATGCACCAATAAGAGATAGCTTCCTTTCAGCTCTCCGCCATGAACTCAGAAATCCGCACGACCCAGGAAATTACTCCAACAATTGTCTCGACCAATCAGCTGCTTCCTACATGCTAGCATGCTGCATCCGATAAGCAGCCCACAGTCGTTCCACATATATTTTTCGGATATGGGTTGGAGGCTTGCTTCGCGAGCCATATGCCCAGAAATTGTCACCGTAGACAGTCATTCAGTATGCGTTTGTCATCGTTAATCATGCCCTTACAAAAAACCATAGATCGAGTTACACTGGTAAAACTGTTTTATCAGAACAGCAGCAACTACTTAGTTGCTCTGTGAGAATATCATTCTTTAAAAGATCTGTGAAAAGGTCCCACATCAAGGATTGGTTTGAGAAATATAATGCGACTGGAGAATTGGGTGTGCTGCTTGGAAGTGGATGGAAAAACGGTTGGGACTGAAAGTGTCAAAGAGGTCGCTACTGCTGTGGTTGAAAGAGCGTCCGGTTCTCTCCATCTACTCTTCAGCAAGTAGTCCATCAGTTTCACGCGAGTTGGAGATGATCATGCATTTTTTGTGATTTTGAGATTTCAATGTTTACATCACATGGATTTAATACGGATACTATTTTAAAATGTATCGCAGAATTTTTAGTACTGTCAACCATGGAATCTCCAACTCAAGAGACACTGATCACCTGGTGGTCAAAATTAACACTAATTTTTTTTTTATTGCAGAAATCTTTTCCCCATGTAGCCCGCATAGCATATATTCCAAGTTTCATCAAAATCCGATAAGCAGAACATGTTCTACAGCCCCCCCCCCCTCTGTGTGAAGAGTGTAACTTTAATTAAAACCACCTGGTATATAGAGTGTCCAGAAGAAAGTCAAACCACAAGATTGAGAACATTTAGGCTTGCCATATCCCCAACAGTTGTCCAACGAGAAAGGTGTTGTATAGAAGCACAACAGTCAGTTAAAATCCAAATGTCCCTGAAGCCAATGTCAGAAGCAATGTCAATAAATTGAAATTTTTTATAAATTGAAATAAGTTCAGACCTAAAAACAGAACAGCAGTTATTATTCCTAACTTTAATGTCAAATGTACCATCTTGTGTCTCAATGTGCATGCCGCTTCCAGAAATAGCATTGTCGCCCATGCTGCTATCAGAACAGATTTTTAATCCCAAAAGGAGGATCTATGAATTTTCTCCAGAGCAATCTGTCTGGTAATCTCTTTAGACTTTCTTTTTGCCATACTATACTACACTACACCATTAAAAAGCATTTTGAATTTTTCCATGTAAATACTGGCTAAAGTTTCATCAGAACAATAATGTGCGCACAATGGCTTCAAGGTATTCTATATTACATTTGATTAACTCAAATAATTTCATTGACTGGATTGTTTCATTTGTCATGCCTCTTTTAAAAAGAGCACCAATTCTCAATTTCTAAAAGCCATATTCTTTTTCACCTTAGCAACAGTAGCAAATGTACCCTGCTTGAAATAGTTTTATCTTGTTTGTCAATTTAACATTATGCACATTTGGAGAAATTAGTAAACAGTAATATATTATACAAATTGAAATTTTAAGGTAATAAATATTAAGTTAATCATATGTAAAACGTATTTAATTTTTTAAATCTAAGTGAATTAATACAGTTGAAGCAGCGACTCAATGTAATTCCAGTTCCGCTAGAAACCAGATTTTAAGGTAACATTTCTGCTACACCTCCACACAAACTACACGCTATTGCTTCGGGAATTTTTTTTCTATTGTTAAACATATACAATAAACACAACACACCCTTGAACTACAAACGAAATACAAGTAGTACATAGTCAAAGTGATCAAGGCATCCCAAATAAGGTGGCTGGGACAGGTATTTCGATAAAGCAATGAAAATCCTATGAAAAAAATGACTTTCCAAACTCCAGATGGAATACGGAAAAGAGGAAGACTGAAAACAAGGTGGTCGGATAAAGCAGAAAAGTGGTAGAATGACTTAGGAGTTAACCGATGGAGGAATATAGCATCGGATAGATAAAGATGGTGTTAGCTGACAGAGACAGACTTGGCCAGTAATCTGCTGTGGTGCTTGGAAAGACCAGACATGTACAATTCTGCTCTCATGGTATTTTCTACACTTTTGTTTGACATTCTAAAGATAACAGAAAAAGAAATTTCGCTGACCACACCATTGAAGCGAGGAAAAACGATTGAAAATGGATCTCCGAGAAATATATTTAATGCTTCTTCTCAACTTCAAGAAGAAAACTCTCCAAGAATCTATCAAATGAATTGCTTAAAAGGTTTCTCAACTGAGCAGCATTTCTAAAAATTTTTCCTTCATTTGAAAAACAAAAAGACAGCACATGGGTTTTTCATATTGTAAAAGGAAAAACAGAGAGAGGATTTGTTTTTTGAAAATGAAATGATGTGAATAATGTTAGGTACATATGCAGAAAAAAATATACAACAATGTATTTTTTCGTGTATATATAACAATAAGTTTTATGAAAGATAACAAGTTTTGATATTGATAAATTTTTTAAAAGAATCCCAAAATTCTATTTTATATTTCTATACCTATATAATATTTATATTAATTGTAAGTAATTATTTGTTATAAAAAACTAATTCAAAATAGATTTTTTCTTTACAAAAAAGCGACAAGAATTTTTATAAGCATAAGAGAATTTTTTTTCTTTAACAGGTGTAATAAATGCGTCAATAGAATTAAAGACAAGTACTTTATACAAAACAAATTTTTTTTCTAAGCATATTCCTTCTTCACCAAATTTGGTAAATTTCATTAGCAATAGTCATGACAATGGTTGTGATTTACTAAAAGTAGGCTTACCTGTACTGCCAAATTAGGGTGAAATAAAATATAGATTGAATTTGAGAAAAGTAGTTACTTCGCGAATTTTAAGGATGTCATAATACAAATTTCGCAATATCATGTAAATTAACATTTAAAATAGGATTTTGGTGACAGAAATCTTATGACTTGAAACAAGATATACAGTGGGCCACAAAAGTGTTCATACGCTTACAATTTCTTATGAAATTTCATGTTTTTTGACTAATAAAAATTAATATATTGTAAGTGTAATAATTTTATGATATCTGCTTTTTGTTTTTAATGGAATGACATAATTAATTTTTTAAAAATAGTATAACTATTTTTTAAAAAAATTAATAATCAAAAAGCTACTAGAAAATTATGCCACAAAAGTCTTCGTACACTTAACAAAAATCTCATCCTAGCTTTAAATATTGTATTTCTTTCTTAATTTAGTACTTAGTAGGATATCTTTTAGTGTCCACAACAGCTTTTAAGTGTCTTGGTAGGGATTTAATCAGTTGTTTTGTAATTTTTTCATCTATTTTCCTCCATTCTTCAGTGAATATTGTTTTTACTTCACATTTTGTGTTTATTTGTCATGTGTGTGTTTTCTTTTTTTTTACTTCAAATTCTCACTAAATATGTTCTACTGGGCTAAATAAAGTGATTGAGGAGGTGTTTTTATAATTTGGGGACAGTTATAGACACGTGGAGTACATTGAGCGCAGTGCACTTGGCGTCTTTATCCTGTTAAAAAATTAAGTCAACTCCAATATCCAAATTTCGGGCGAATAATTTAAAATTTCTCTTTAAATATTTAAATAGGGTTCATGATTCACAATATCATCAAAAAATGCCAAATTACCTAATTCTGAGGCCAATTTACAGCCCCACGCTAGAACACCTTCATTTCAATGCTGAAGCATGGAGGTGGAAGAGTTCTAGTTCCACATAAATTCATGAGATTAAACTCCTTTTTTTTTTCATTTACAAGTTATTATAGGTCCATTTGAAACAAAAATGCTCAGTTATCTGCCATCCAAATCAATTTGCTGTAAATTTTGAATTTTCTGAAATTTAATTCCAAGAATATAGTTGGATCAATAAAACATTGAGGTGAAAGTGTTCTTGCGTGGGGGTGTAAATATCGGCCACAGAATTAGGTAATTTGGTATTTTTTGTTCATATTGTGAATCATGAGCTCTATTTAAATATTTCATTGTCAATCATGAGCTCTATTTAAATATTTTAAAGAAAAATTTTAAATTATCTGCCCAAAATTTGGATAGTGGAGATGACTTAATTTTTTAACAGGATATAATGATGCCAAGCGCACTGCTCTCAATATACACCACTGGTGTCTATAACTGTCCCCAAATTATGAAAACTCCTTCCTGATCATTTTATTTAGCCCAGTAGAATATATTTGGTGAGATTTTGATGTAAAAGAAAAGAAAACATAACAAATAAACACAAAATGTGAAGTTAAAACAATATTCACAGAAGAATGGAGGAAAATCCATGTAGAAATAAAAAAAAAAACTGATTAAATCCACACCGAGACACTTAAAAGTAGTTATGGACACTAAAAGATATCCTATTAAGTACTAAATTAAGAAAGAAATACAATATTTAAAGCTAAGTTGAAACTTTTGTTAAGTGTACAAAGACTCTTGTGGCGTAATATTTTAGTACCTTTTTGAGTATTAATTTTTTTTAAAAAATAGTTATATATATATATATACTATATATATATATATATACCTATATATATATATATATACTATATATTAATTATGTCATTCTATTAAGAACAAGTTGCACATATAAAAAAAATCCCAATTACAATATATTAATTTTTATTAGTCGAAAACATTATATTTCATAAGAAATTGCAAGTGTACGAACGCTTTTGTGGCCCACTATATGTAAAACTACATACAAGATAAAAATACTCCAGTCCTATTTATGTGAACATTTTAAAATTATTATCATTACAATTACAATAATCCATAAACTAATCAGTCAGTTTCTAAGGCTGATTATTGTTTTATCAAAAGGTTTTTCAGAATTAACTGAAATTTTCAAATTTTGTTAGAAATAATAAATGGAATTTTAATGTCACTATCTGGTAGTGTGATTGCCTCCGAGATAACATATAAAGGAGATAACAACGTTACCTAAATTTCGTGATAATTCTTTTACTGTAATATTTTAAGGTATATATTCTGAGAGAGTGAGTGAAAGTGAATGTCAGGTTTTATGGCGCAATAGCCAAATCTGGCTGTACAGCACCAAACATTTGTTAAAATATTAAAACATGTGATAAAATGTGTAAAAATATTAACAGCACAGTTTTTAAAAAGTTAAAATTTCAAATGATGTATAAAACTTGTTTTCAAGCAATGAACGCAAACAAGTTAGACAAGATATAAAAATAAAAGCAGTAAAAAAAAAAGACTAGTGAAAAATTTTTGTTTAAAAAAAAGTTTAAGCATTTCATCTGAATAAAAATTAGCTCCTATTTTTTCTGAAAGGTGTTGGTGTTAATGCACATAAATATTTGTCAGGATTGTTTTGATGATATTCAGTAATGGCGAATTTATCGGTAATATCTGTTTCAAGTTCTTCCTCCTGCACATCATACATTATCAAGTCTTCGTCATCTGTAGTATATTCTGTAGGTGTTGACTTTCTGGGTTTATGTTTAGCCATTTTTATTTCTATTTCTGGTTTTTGTACTTTTGTGCGTTTTCTTCTATTTTTTGAATTCTGTTTTTTACACCCTGTGGGATTTCACATATGTTAGAAGGTTTGCTATTGGATGCTGACTCAGGTAAAGGAACTGATGAATGAACTTCAGTTGAGAGTGAGGCAAATCTATTAGAAGTTGTAGGAGCAGGGCATGTTTCAGTTAATAAAGATGAGTTGGTAGTATTTAGACTATTGTCAGAAGCAGAAATAGGTTCAAGTAACCAAGATTCAATTTGTGTGGTTGGTTTTATTGAAGATGCAGAGGGCAAGAGGTTTGCTTGAGAGGTAGAGATGACGATGTGGAAACTGAAGGAATTGAAGGAGATGCATTTGGATTAGGTACGAATGATAGAGGAGGAAGTAATTGTAAAGGTGGGCATTTTATTTTGTTATATTTTCATCCATTTGCGTAAAATTATTTATGGTAGAGGATTTGGTAGCTTGAGCGTAAGTTTGAGATAACTGTGGGACTATTAATTTACGTGCTTCACGATAAGAAATATTTTTATTTGTTTTTATTTCCTGTATTTGTTTTTCTATTTTCCATTTAGGGCATATTTTGGAACCTGATGGATGAGGCTGTGAGCAGTTTATACATTTTGGCTCTAGAATGCAATCTGTGGAAGCATGTCCAGCAGACGCACATCTAGAGCATGTCAGTTGTCCGCGGCAGGAAGCTTGCGAATGTCCGAACCTCTGGCACTTAAAACATCTCAAAGGATTCGGAATGTAAGGGCGAAATTTGCAGTTAAGGTAACCAGCTTTTATTGTTGTGGGTATTTTGGGGCCATTAAAAGTTAAAATTATGTGTTTGGTCGGAATTATTGATGCATCTTTTTTAATTGTTATTCTTCTGACCTGAATAACACACTGACCAGAAAACCCATCAAAGATTTCTGCATCAGTAGTGGTCAACAGGTCAGGTTCAGCAAATAATCAATTTTCTTAAATGTCCCTGTTTGGTTTGAAAGCATAATTTCGATAAGGGAGAATTAAAATTATAGATGTATCAAACATATATATGTAAGATTATTAACTCTTTAAAACAAGGCAAGATTAATGAAAAAATTCTTAAATCAATGGTTGTTTCTTAATTCTGTTTTCTTGTATCTCTCCTGTTCAACAGTCACTAATTCAGAGCAACATTAAATCCCTATGTTTACTTTTCATACTGCTGCAGTTTTTATAACAAGAAATTTGAGTGACATCAAATAATTACTTTTGCTTCTACATATATTTGACTTTTAAAGGTTTGTATCCAATTTTGATTCACTTTTCTGTTTGTTTTTGAAACTAATTGCAATATTTTTAGTTTCGTTTTTCCCAAATGGTTTTAAAAATTAAACCTTTTAAATTCAGGTTCTATTTTGCCAATTTTTTCTTTAGTTGAATAATTTTACGTGCACTTCTCTTATCAAATTGATCAATATTAAGATAAAATTTTTTAGAATTGCATTAAGTGAGGCTTGCTTTAAAAATGTTGTTTTTTTCAGCTATTCCTTTCAAAAATTTCATTTGTTGTTTACAACTAAATTCCTATATTTCTACAATTTTTCTCATTTCTTGATGCTTTTTCTCCTTCAAATAATTTCATAAACTATTCTTAAAACGTACCATATTTAAAAAACAGATTGTGGAAGGAAAACCAGTACATACAATTTATCCTTATGGACTGAGTATCAAACATTTTGAAAGAAATTTCTCAGAATAGATTTAAAAAAATAAGGTACATTTCTATAAGAATGATAATTTTATAATTAAGAGAAAATAAAAAGAGACAAAAGAAACCAAAAGTATGTAAAGAAACAAATGATATAGCTCATTAAATTATTGAATTACGTTATAACTTTAAAAAAAATTAACATTAAATAAATCAAATATCTTTTATGTTCAACATGAACAAAAAGGGAAATAAGGCTTACTAAGGATATTCTAAGAAATAATTTTAAAGAATGCCAAGCTTTACATACAATTAAGGATGTAAATATTTTCCCATTTCATGAATTTAATATAAAAGGAAAATATTAAATTTTCAAATGAATATTGTACTATTCTTATCATGAATAAATTTTATCAGTTACCATTTATATAGAACTTAAAAGAACATATTTAAAAAAAATAATGGCAGATCCCAAGGCAAAGTTTTCTTTGTTCCATATTACCTAACAACTTTTAAATAATGTACAACTATGTTCAAATTCAAAATTCTAAATAATTATTCAAATTCGTAATTCAAAAATTCAATTCGGATTCGTGCATTAAAAATGAATAAATTGCTCTTACCTGTCAGAAGGAGAGGCGACGCATGAAACACCCCAGTTGGAAGGATGGACAAAAACGTTTTTATTTACAAAACAGGTACGCTATTTCACGATTTTATAAATTTTTATTATATATATATATAACGCTATTATAAATTTCCCCTAAGCCAAAAGGCTTAAATTCATCTTATTTTTCATTGGGAATTTAAAGTTAAATTTTAATTTTTACTATTTTTAAACTTAAACTTCCTACTTAAAACGAAGAACTCTCACCGTAACAAGTAAATGTTAGCTCCGCGCCGAGAGTTGCGTATTTATTGATGTTCTGAAGCGATGTTCACCGTGGTCGGATTCCGAGCGGGTGATCCAATCGGATTCAATTTTGCGGTTGTTCTCGCTTCTGCTTTCCTTTCCGGCCACCAGATGGAGGCACGGTACTTTCTATCTAGTATTCTTTTAAAATTCGTTTCACATCGAGCAATCATAAATTTAATCGCTCTTCGGAACGATCGTTTTATTTTTGAGAGCTGGATATTCCTTGTTTCCTTTTAGCAATTATTATCATGTTTTTACCACTTATATGACTTCATTGCGTTATATAAATTCTTATACCGTGATCAGTCCTTTACTCTCTTGTTTTTGGTCCACTCCCCCCATCTTTACAGGCAATGTGCAAGTTGGTTCATTTCAATTTTTATTCAAAATTTATTTTCTCCCCCCTCTTTATTCTATGGGATCTTGGAATATTATTTAATTCCAAGATCTCCTTGTTTCGGGTCGTTTATTTTCGGATCGACCCATTCCATTTCCACGCCCACTTTCTGCGTCGATTGGCTTCGACCAATCAAAACGCAGCAAGCAGGGCATTTCTTCCTTCGGTGAGCGGACTTCGTCCGCCACTGTTTTTCAGCAGAATTGTTCTGCCCATCTTTATTATATCATCCATCTTATAAATTTTTCTCTTTTACTTTATATCACCCCATTAATTCGGCTCTAATTTTATCAATTCTGATGAGAAGGTACGTCCCCCATATAGGGACAGGAACTCCGTAACTTACATGCCACTTGCTTGGGTGATTGTAAGGGTTTAATGGCGCAAGAGCCAATGCT